>CM068370.1:297429500-298029500 GCA_034769895.1 Magicicada septendecula | reverse complement strand
AATCATATATTCATGTGCCTAATAAATAAATCGTGTAATTTAAGATGTCTGAAAGATATAGTAGCAGTTACAGTAAATGGCTTCTAAAAGATGTAGTTATTAAATTGCGCTTTTTTACTTTTTTGTTAGAAAAACTGTTAAATTTTAGATTCTGGATGTCTAACTTACCTGGCTGTGAGTCACCCCAACTTTAAGGAAATACATTGTTTTTATTTTAGTACATATTTGCACAATATAGTCAACATTTTTACATTATGTAGTATAGTCATACATTTAACATGCATATGGAGCCAAAACAAATGATCATTTGATATTTTATTTGATTTTACGTTACAGGAGCCTAATCAAGTTAACTATGATATAAATTTTGATCAAATTATGACTATAATTGTTTCATCAAAATGCTGTAAAACAATACGGATGCAAAAAAAAAAAATTGAATGAATTGACCTTTGTCTAATTGTGTAAACAGAAAACTTGAAAAAATATTTTCTTCTTCCTTCTTCAATAGTACTATAAGTATTCAAAATTCAGATTTGGCTGTACAGCTTCCTCCTTTAGCATATTTAGTTCTGATTTGGATTTAAGAAGTTTCATAGTATCTTTTCTTACTTTGTGTTCCCAGTATGAAGTTGGTTTTTCCACTTGTTATTTTTAAAAATAATAACATTATATTTTAAAATATATGACTTGCATTTATTAGTTTAAGTTTGTTTGTAATTCTTAAGTGCATTTACTATGCATTAAGAGTTCATATTAAATGCAACAAACACGGTTTGACCTGGATAACATAATTTCATAAACTACTAGATTTCTATTTTTCTGATTCATTTTATAATTAATCTTCTTCTGCTACAGTTAGAAGTTTGAGTTTCCTATTTGTCTGTGTAAGTGTTCCTCCCACCTATTCCTCAGTCTGTTTATGTGTGTTCCTTAACTGTACCTCTAGCTTACTCACCATCTAGCTTTCACCCTTGCCCTTGCTAGCTGTAGGTTAGATGATTACATGAGATCAGTGAGTGAGTCTGACATGATGTGATTACATGAGGTGAGTGATCTGAGTTGAATGAAGCTAAGTAGAGAACCTTTCTGAATGTATACTGAAAATCACTAACCTTATTATATTTTACAGTGGAACTATGTTTGGTTTGGAGGTAAGTTTAAATAACATTTAAAGATTTCAAGTGAATGTAGTGTTATCCATTATTAGTGTACTGTTATTTTCTATATTATTTTTTAGCAAAATAAAAGTGTATTAACTACCGAATACCTCTGGCTTACATAATTCTGGGATTATGCGTGAAACTATATGTAGACTATTTCTCACAACTGCTCTGTGTCCAGAATTTAATATACCTTTTTTGTAAATATTTTGGTGATCAGAAATCATTGTACATAAAAGACAGAAGCCAATGTAATTTGTCTTTTTTTTGAAAGCTGGCTGATGCGCGGAGAGAATATTGGACCATATCCTTTACTGACTGAAAGTGCTTGACTGATAGGCAGACATACATGTACACAAAGGCAGGAAAATCTACTCCTCTGTCAAGAGGGACAAAACATTTCCAGAGGGGCAGATATTTATATATTTTCCGCTATGTGCACTGACACAGATTAGTTCGTATTCTTTTTCTGTCATCTCTGCTGAAGCTGCTTTCATCTGTGAAATATGTATGAGTTATGAGTAAGTCTAACTTGCAAATGAAATTAATCATGCTTCCATTATATTTATGATAAACTGAAAAAAAAACTTTGAAAAGTTAAAATGTAGTCACACAAATAATTCAGTTGTTCAATGTTGCTTTTATTCTTTGATTTAATTTTATTTTTACTTCACATTCTAGGTAGACCACAGAATGCCTTTGTCCTTTACTTGTCCCTAACACTATCTACAAAAGTTTTAATATCTGCAAGTTCTTCAGTTGAAAGAATGTTTAGTACTATCAACAAAAAGTTCTGCTGTTAAAAGACATACACTGAAGCAAAATGCTGCATGTTTTACCATACAGGACTCAGTCATTATAACAATCAGAATGAAAACAGCGGGTAGTATTTTGTTTAGAGAAGTCATGAATTATGACTTGCTTAATTGGCTTAAACTTTGTAGATAAATCTGCAGATACATTCATTCTCTTCATGGTAGATATAGGCTACTTGATGGCATTAATGTTGCAAATTCATGTTGATAGACAGATAGGATTTACACAGGTGTCTTAGCATCCTGGTCTGTGTGTGTGTGTGTGTGTGTGTGTGTGTGTGTGTGTGTGTGTGTGTGTGTGTGTGTGTGTGTGTGTGTTCCAGGTAGTGACTCGATGAAAACCAATTTCTTGTGGTGCAGTGCAGTCATGTTTTCACATCACAAGGGTGTCAGGATGTGTGGCCCCTTTGCATGATAAAGCAAGCCAGTAAGGACTGTAGTAGTGTTTGGATTGTTCCTGCCTGCCTCCATGTCTGAGATGCAGCTATGTTGGCCAGATCAATGTACTGTCATGCCGAGGCGGATAGCTCCCCTAAAGAGGCACTTGCATACCTTGTGATTTCCCATGCATTGACGACAGCACAGCCAAGGCGATGCAAGATGTTTTGTACTATCTGTTGTTGAATTTTTATGCAGACACTGGGTTAGCCAAAGGTGAGGTAGCCACCCCCATCCGATGTTGTCTGGGATCTTTCCCTACTTTTGTCAGTAAATTTCATTCAGCATTTTAAATAGAATATCATGAAGCAAACTTCACTTATAATATATTCTGCAGTTCTCTTACTTCTTCATAATAACATAATGCTTAAAAAAATAGTTTTTTGTACAGAAAAAGTTTATTTTTGTCATCCTAAAGTCAAACAAAAAGTATCACATACTCACTGAATTAAAAGTCAAACTGAAATAACACTGTTGCACACCACTATCGCATGGGGGATCATGAGAGATTAGGAAGATGGTCAATTCATTCGGGGATCATGTGAAGAATGGACTATGATGGATTGTCAAGAGTAGCACCCAAGGGCATTTGACGCTGTGTGGCCACAGGCGTGCATTGTCTGTACTGTTTAGCTGATTGATGTGCAGGTGTAATAGTGCTAACTTTTTGATAATATAAATTTGTCCCTAGTTCGGACGTCATTGTAAACTTACTAATTACTTGGAAAATAAATTTTTTTATTCTGAATTATTCGCAACTCTCAAAATGCTTACCTGCACGGGGTCCAGGATCCTGTTACGTGAACTCATAGCCTGTAAGAGAGGTTACTGGGTGTCGTTACGTAATGATCACTCTCATTTACTACGTTAATCAGTTTGGTTTATTAATTAAATGTAATATTGATTGATGTCAAATTACATATATTGATCTACTGTTCTTTTACACAAAATACTTTTCTCCCTCCGCTCCATGTGTTACTACTTAATGGTAATACAACATATTCAAAAGAAAAGAAACATTGAAATTACACATTATAATCGGTATACCTTAAATACTTAACGCAACCCAATGTTTTTGTTCATTACATAATTTTCACACACACACACACAAATACATATATACTATTTCTTTAAATCTCCATTTTCTTTTTCAATTAATAGCTTTCTCTGAATTCAGTAGGTAACCGATTAAAAGTTTAGTGCATCTTTAATAAGTATATAAAAAAGTTTATGAGTTACTCATCCCGTTTCCTGCTTCTCCTCGTCATTGTGTCACTGTTTTGTATTCACTTTTCCTCCGTCTAAATTTCGAACTGTTTTTACGAATTGTCACTGCTATCTCGAATCTCCACTCCCGTTTTAAATACTGATTGATTAAGTTTTTTAATAGTCGGCCGACTTAGACTGGTTTGGGAAAACTGTTTTGCTGACCGCTTATTTATTGTTTATTACCACACTTTCACACTTTCGGCCGGTCAGTCTACATTATTCTGTATAGTTGTTCACTAACTGCGCGCCAACGCACCTGTGCGGTTTCGAGTTTTGACGCTGACTACCGCTTTCAAGATGGCCAAGCGTCCTTCTGTGTCTGGCTACTTGGCTCCTCATTGGCTGAGAGCATCTCGAGGCTTTTTGTCCTCTCGTACCTGGCGAGAAGGAATTCTCGTTACGTGACTTTTACGCTGGGAACGTCAGCCCACACGTGCACTCGTACGCATGAATACGCACTCCACTGACAATTCGCATATTTGTACCATGCTGTGCCAGTCACGGAGCTATAGTCAGTGACCAAAAATATACTCTTGTTAAATAAAAATGTTACCTCAAAGCTTGTCTGCAGATGGTTCAACATAAAAAGCTTTATATTATAGACCCCCATCAGTATGTACCGTTACACAGGAAGGAGGATTTTCTGGCTTTTGTGAACAGATTAAGTACCACAGTTTAGATGAAATCCTCCAAGGAAGAAACAAAGAGACCCCGATATAGAACATCATTTCTGATATGCCAAAAATATGAACATCATTAGGAGAAGCCAGCAAGTGCACACTGCATACGTGATTGCAGCCGATATGAAGAACAAATATGATGATATCTTTATATGGACAGCCAGTCAAAATCATGCTGTCCCACAAAAGCATGGGGAAAAGTTTAGCTCTGATGCTTTGATCCTTTATTAGGGTGTCAGTCAGGTGGTTGTTTAAGTTAAGGCACCAGTCTACCCAAATAACAAGGTTCTTCACCAATTTGGCCCTCTGGATCCCCAAGACGAGGAATTGGCATGTCGTAGAGAACTGTTTGTTGTTTGAATCAGTTTGTAGAGCAGGCTTTCGTGCCAACTTTGTCAAATATTTGCCAACATCCAACAGAACAGTGTGGATTGATGCCTCTTGGTGAGATCTGATGTTGGGGAATAGCCCTCACAAGCTGAAAAATAGTCAAACGTCCTGTTGAAACCGAAACTAGTCCTCGCAGATGATGTGATTCACTAGGGGCCAGATACAAGCTAACAGAAGTTGCTCGAATACATTTGAGATTGTTGACAAGAATGATTTCAGGTGGTAAGTTCCAGGAAACATTAGCATCTTCTTATGTTCCGGTATCAGAATGATGTTTGCAGTCTTCCACAGGCAGGGACATATCCTCTTCATGTTGATCACTTTGGGTCTACAAGCCTCAATACTGCTGCTTTGTGCTTTCCTTCAGGCTTTTTGTACACCCTTTGAAAACCGATCAGATACTGAAGGACACTATGAATGTTTGTGCAAGTTCAAGCCTGTATCGTACAGCGGGTTTGATTTAAAGTTTAAATGATCATTCAGTATGTAATTCCAACTGCATATGTTATTGTAAGCTTTGTAAATTTCGAACTCCTCCAAAGTGTTCATGTATTGGCTTTTATTGCAAATATGTAAAGGTTTTAAATTAGATGTTAAATCAATAGCCTATAAACATGACTGCTTGAAATTAAATGCCGTGCGTAGTTAGCTATTATATTATTTAGTGAGGTCTGATTTTTTAAATTATGTTTCGGACATATGTTGTTTTATATGTATGTCAAACCTACTTAATGTATTTCTAATGTACTCTTTTCTTATATGCCCCTTTGGCACACTTATTTAGTTTAATTATGGTTAGAAAAATGATTTCACACTTTAGACCCTCTAATAATCATAAAATAAAATGCACACTGTTCTGAAAACAGAAAATTATACAAGTATTGGATAAAATAGACAAAATAATAATTAATTATATATGATGTCTGGTGATATAAATTTTCTGAACTTAAAATGTATTGAGACAGTGGGTCATTGTAGTGGTTCACAATTGACAGTGCTGTATGACCGCTGTCTGACTGAAATCTGTAGTATCAACATCAGTTTTCTATCAATCCTGCATATTTTGTACATTATTTTGTGACTTTTAACAAGGCTGATAGTAAGGAACATATCAACATCAAATTTTCCATTAAACTATGTAAAATTAACATACAGACACATCGGGTTCAGCAAGCTTATAGTTACTAGTGTCGGGAAAATATATCCATAGTCCAGTGATTGACTTAAATGGTTTTTAAAAGTGGTAAGAACTGGTCTGATTATGGTCCTCATTCAAGTGATCAGTTGTGATAAAAGTTAATTGTGTTTTTCAAATGCTGATGGTGTGTATGAAAAATTGAAGGTGGTAGAAGCAACTGAACAGGTAAACATAATAAAACACTGACAGATTAAATTGGGGATACATCACATTGCAGCCTAGTCACCTTGCGCTGATGATTCAGAATAGAAAGACAATTATGTTGCAGTTTATCTGAAAGATGTAGGTTTCGTAAACAATTTTAAATTTTGTATTCATTAAATCACAATCGGTGACGAAACAGAAGGATCTTTAGGTGTGATATTGAGGTCAAAGTCTGGGTGTATGTATGAATGGACAAATTTTTACCAATGGCAAAAATAGTTCAGGCCAAAGTTGTGCAAAAATTTTTATTTATGTTCATGGCTTGCTCATCATATATCTCTACCACAAATGTTAATAAACAATACTCTATAAAAAGTTATTTAGTGACACACCATCCATTGCTTTATTTCCGTTTAAAAAGATTCACTTCTTGCTCCATAATCTCCTTCCTCACCCCATGTACTTTCTAAAGTCACCTCAGGCCAACTTTCTAAAGTTGAAATTCACATTGAAAAGTTAAAGATTTAAGAACTGAGGGGGCTATAATAGTGTCATGGACAATCCTGAAAACTTTCTCAAAAGTTGCCACAAAGTAAATCTGTTGTCTAAGAAGAGCACTTCATGATGAAGGGAGTCACGGTTCAATAGTATAATATAAATACCAAAGTCAAGTTTAAGAACTTCTTCTCCAGACTCCATAAACAAATTTGAAACCAAGTACATAGTATTGATCTAAATTTAAATTTATTTGAGTATATTTGTGTTAAATTACTACATAAGGAAGCATTCAAAATAGTCATCAAAAATATATGAAACATTCTTGCCCTTCATTTGTGGAAAAACAATTCATCATGTCTGTTCATAAAGAAATGTTATAGTGTGTTAAAATTTACAAGAATTCCACAAACATAAGAGATAAATCTCCACATTAAAAACTATTCATGAAATTTTTGTTCTTTAATATTAGTTATTTACTTATAGTAAATAAATTCATATATGTAATAATAACAAAAACAGCTGCAGTGGAGATGTAAATATAATTAAATCACACAAGTGTGATAAAAAGTTTATCATAGTTGACCTACGTATTAGCTAGGGGGTCTGGGGTTTTCTTATGTGCTTAACTGTTTAATTAATTACTTTTTTATAGACATGCAGATTTATCAAATTATGATTATTTTGTAATTGCTGGAGATAAAATATCTGACCCCCCCCCTATACATTAAGAAAACTTAAACATATTTCAAATTAATATCTTGCAACCTTTAAATATAATCATTTGAATTTTATAAAAAATAAAATTACAATGATCAATATAAAATATGCAGTATTGTTCTCAACTATAATACCAGTACAATTTTTTAGTTATTTTATATAACGAAGCCACTGAATTCATCTGAATCAATAAAATATGTATGATACAGAAATTAAAGCAGCATTTTAGCACCAGCAAGTTATTGATTTAATTTAATTAATTATATTACAGATTATGTATAACTCTGTAACTCATTAGTAAAAATAAAAATATCGGTATGGAGAACCATACATGACTTCCATGTTCTAAGATTTATATTTAAAATCATATTCGAAATGAAATATTTCCATAGAAAATACGTCTTTCTACTTATTGCTTCAGCATTAACCACAGTACTGTGGTCACTAACGTATACCACCTCACATTTTCGCACTCGATTTTCACTGATGATGGCAGTCGATGGCACTGCCGAAAAGTCTGGTTTTGCAGAAAACATTGGACTACGGCTAAACACCCCGGGAAGCAATTTTAACAAAAAACTACTTCTTCGTTGCAGACAACATAGTACACATATAAAAAATTCTCCCCTCCACCTTCAACTATAATTTTTAATAATAGAAAATTACCCCCACCCCGTTCACCTAACCTCTTCATTTTATAGATATTTCATCTACGTTTCTACAGTGGATTATTATGAGCTTCTTATCAGGATAATTTATTTATAAAAATTAAGTACTTTACTCTTGTTAAATCATAAAATGTATCAGGTAAACTACCCCTTTCTCTTAACCAATCTTCTCCAAACTCAATAGACCTTCCGTCCTCTACAATTCAGGGATGCATGCAAAAAAAATATTTGATTCTGTTTGAATGTGCGGCAGTTATCGTTCATCATGGAAACATTCTCTTGTTACAACATAAAATGTTGCAGGTAAACTACCCCTTTCCCTTAACCGATCTTCACGAAAAATTGCGTTCTCTACAATTCAGGAACTTATGCAAAAAATTATTTGAATCTCTTTGAATTTACGGCACTTATCTTTCGTCAAAAAAAATTACCCTTCTTAAAACATAAAATGTTGCTGGTAAACTACCCCTTTCCCTTAACCGATCTTCACCAACACCAATAGGTCTTGAGAACTCTACAATACAGGGCTGTATGCAAAATATTATTTGATTCTGTTTGAATCTGCGGCTGTTATCGTTTGCCATAGAAAAATATTACCCCCGATAAAAAAACGTTGCAGGTAAACTACCCCTTACCCTTAACCGATCTTCACCAAAAACAATAGGTCTTGAGTACTCTACAATTCAAGGCTGTATGCAAAAAATTATTTGATTCTGTTTGAATTTGCGGCTCTTATCGTTTGCCATAAGAAATACCCTTGTTAAAATATAAAACGTTGCAGGTAAACTCCCCCTTTCCCTTCACCGATCTTCAACAAAATCAACAGACCTTGAGTTCTGTATAAATCAAAAAGGTATGCAAAAGAGTAGTTGATTCTGTTTGAATTTCTGTTCGTCATAGAAAAAATTACCCTTGTTAAAACATAAAATGTTGCAGGTAAACTACCCTATTTCCTTAACCGATCTGCACCAAAACCAAAAGGTCTTGAGAACTCTACAACTCAGGGCTGTATGCAAAACATTATTTGATTCTGTTTGAATTTGCGGCTGTTATCGTTTGCCAAAGAAAAAAAATTACCCTTGATAAAAAAAACGCTCCTGGTAAACTACCCCTTTCCCTTAACCGATCTTCTCCAAAAACAATAGGTCTTGAGTACTCTACAATTCAGGGCTGTATGCAAAAAATTATTTGATTCTGTTTGAATTTGCGGCTGTTATCGTTTGCCATAGAAAATACCCTTGTTAAAACATAAAACGTAGCAGGTAAACTACCCCTTTCCCTTAACCGATCTTCACCAAAAACAACAGGTCTTGAGAACTCTACAATTCAGGGCTGTATGCAAAAGAGTAGTAGATTCTGTTTAAATTTGCGGCTGTTATCGTTTGACATAGAAAAAAATTACCCTTGATTAAAAAAAAACCGTTGCAGGTAAACTACCCCTTCCCCTTACCGATCTTCACCAAAAACAATAGGTCTTGAGTACTCTACAAATCAGGACTGCATGCAAAAAATTATTTGATTCTGTTTGAATTTGCGGCTGTTATCGTTTGCCATAGAAAAAAATCTACACACACACACACACACACACACTTTTCGAAAAATGACTTTTTTCATGTTTTGTGTGTAGTACAATCAGAATCTGCAATAATCTCGAACACGATTTTTTTGTCATCACCATACTTCCATTTCCTTAAGGAACATGGAAGTAAAATGAATTTAAATACTTTGAAACTAATAGGTACAATCTTCATTTTACTTCCATATTCCTTAAGGAATGGAAGTATGGTGATGGCAAAATATCGGTATGGAGAACCATACATGACTTCCATATTCTAAGATTTATATTTAAATCTTAATATCGCCTGCCAAGCGCGATATATTTTCTCTTATACATGATTTACATTAAAATGAAAAAATTTTAATTTTATTGCCTGGCAACAAAATTATTTTATTTTTAACAATTACCATTGTTTCAAAAAGTTTAAATAAATTTTCAAGTACTTTACTCTTGTTAAAACGTAAAAGGTTGCAGGTAAACTACCCCTTCCCCTTAACCGATCTTCACCAAAATCGAAAGTCCTTGAGATCTCTACAAATCAGGGCTGTATGCAAAACATTATTTGATTCTGTTTGAATTTGCGGCTGTTATCGTTTGCCATAGAAAATACCCTTGTTAAAAAAATGTTGCCGGTAAACTACCCCTTTCCCTCAACCGATCTTCACCAAAAACAATAGATCTTTAGTACTCTACAAATCAGGGCTGTATGCAAATAATCGTTTGATTCTGTTTGAATTGCGGCTGTTATCGTTTGCTTGTTAAGACATAAAACGTTACAGGTAAACTACCCCTTTCCCTTAACCGATCTTCACCAAAAACAATAGGTCTTGAGAACTCTACAATTCAGAGCTGTATACGAAACATTATTTAATTCTGTTTGAATTTGCGGCTGTTATCGTTTGCCAAAAAAAAAATTTCCCTTGATAAAAAAAAACCGTTGCAGGTAAACTACCCCTTTCCCTCAACCGATCTTCACCAAAAACAATAGGTCGCGAGTACTCTACAAATCAGTGCTGTATGCAAAAAATTATTTGATTCTGTTTGAATTTGCGGCAGTTATCGTTTGCCATAGAAAAAAAATCTACAGACACACACACACAGACACACACACAGACACTTTTCGGAAAACGACTTTTTTTCATGTTTTGAGTGTAGTAGAATCAGAATCTGCAATAATCTCGAACACGATTTTTTTGCCATCACCATACTTCCATTCCTTAAGGAATATGGAAGTAAAAACGGGACAGTAATTTTGAATATATTTAAAATCATTTTCAGCCAAACAGCCAGGCTGTGTCTTACCTGCCTTTTTATTGCTGTATTAAATGAAAAATATTATATTACATTAAAATGAAAAAATTATAATTTTATTGCCTGGCAACAAAATTATTTTATTTTTAACAATTACCATTGTTTCAAAAAGTTTAAATAAATTTTCAAGTACTTTACTCTTGTTAAAACGTAAAAGGTTGCAGGTAAACTACCCCTTCCCCTTAACCGATCTTCACCAAAATCGAAAGCCATTGAGACCTCTACAAATCAGGGACGTATGCAAAACATTATTTGATTCTGTTTGAATTTGCGGCTGTTATCGTTTGCCATAGAAAATACGCTTGATAAAAAAACGTTGCTGGTAAACTACCCCTTCCCCTTAACCGATCTTCACCAAAAACAATAGGTCTTGAGTACTCTACAAATCAGGGCTGTATGTAAAACATTATTTGATTCTGTTTGAATTTGCGGCTGTTATCGTTTGCCATAGAAAATACCCTTGTTAAAAAAACGTTGCAGGTAAACTACCCCTTTCCCTCAACCGATCTTCACCAAAAACAATAGGTCTTGAGAACTCTACAATTTAGGGCTGTATGCAAATAATCTTTTGATTCTGTTTGAATTTGCGGCCGTTATCGTTTGCCATAGGAAATACCCTTGTTAAAACATAAAACGTTACCGGTAAACTACCCCTTTCCCTTAACCGATTTTCACCAAAAACAATAGGTCTTGAGTACTCTACAAATCAGGGCTGTATGCAAAACATTATTTGATTCTGTTTGAATTTGCGGCTGTTATCGTTTGCCATAGAAAATACCCTTGTTAAAAAACCGTTGCAGGTAAACTACCCCTTTCCCTCAACCGAACTTCACCAAAAACAATAGGTCTTGAGAACTCTACAATTTAGGGCGGTATGCACATAATCTTTTGATTCTGTTTGAATTTGCGGCTGTTATCGTTTGTCATAGGAAATACCCTTGTTACAACATAAAACGTTACAGGTAAACTACCCCTTTCCCTTAATCGATCTTCACCAAAATCAACAGATATTGAGAACTCTACAATTCAGGGCTGTATGCGAAACATTATTTGATTCTGTTTGAATTTGCGGCTGTTATCGTTTGCCAAACAAACAAAATTACCCTTGCTAAAAAAAAACCCGTTGCAGGTAAACTACCCCTTTCCCTCAACCGATCTTCACCAAAAACAAAAGGTCGCGAGTACTCTGGAAATTAGGGCTGCATGCAAAAAATTATTTGATTCTGTTTGAATTTGCGGCAGTTATCGTTTGCCATAGAAAAAAAATCTACAGACAGACAGACACACAGACACTTTTCGGAAAACGACTTTTTTTCATGTTTTGAGTGTAGTAGAATCAGAATCTGCAATAATCTCGAACACGATTTTTTTTGCCATCACCATACTTCCATTCCTTAAGGAATATGGAAGTAAAAAAATCGTGTTCGAGATTATTGCAGATTCTGATTCTACTACACTCAAAACATGAAAAAAGTCGTTTTCCGAAAAGTGTCTGTGTGTGTGTCTGTCTGTCTGTGTGTCTGTCTGTCTGTCTGTCTTCTGTGTGTCTGTAGATTTTTTTTCTATGGCAAACGATAACTGCCTCAAATTCAAACAGAATCAAATAATTTTTTGCATGCAGCCCTGATTTGCAGAGTACTTGCGACCTATTGTTTTTGGTGAAGATCGGTTGAGGGAAAGGGGTAGTTTACCTGCAACGGTTTTTTTTTAGCAAGGGTAATTTTGTTTGTTTGGCAAACGATAACAGCCGCAAATTCAAACAGAATCAAATAATGTTTCGCATACAGCCCTGAATTATAGAGTTCTCAAGGTATGTTGATTTTGGTGAAGATCGGTTAAGGGAAAGGGGTAGTTTACCTGTAACGTTTTATGTTTTAACAAGGGTATTTCCTATGGCAAACGATAACAGCCGCAAATTCAAACAGAATCAAAAGATTATTTGCATACCGCCCTAAACTGTAGAGTTCTCAAGACCTGTTGTTTTTGGTGAAGATCGGTTGAGGGAAAGGGGTAGTTTACCTGCAACGTTTTTTTAACAAGGGTATTTTCTATGGCAAACGATAACAGCCGCAAATTCAAACAGAATCAAATAATGTTTTGCATACAGCCCTGATTTGAAGAGTACTCAAGACCTATTGTTTTTGGTGAAGATCGGTTAAGGGGAAGGGGTAGTTTACCTGCAACGTTTTTTTATCAAGCGTATTTTCTATGGCAAACGATAACAGCCGCAAATTCAAACAGAATCAAATAATTTTTTGCATACGTCCCTGAATTGTATAGGTCTCAATGACTTTCGATTTTGGTGAAGATCGGTTGAGGGGAAGGGGTAGTTTACGTGCAACTTTTTACGTTTTAACAAGAGTAAAGTACTTGAAAATTTATTTAAACTTTTTGAAACAATGGTAATTGTTAAAAATAAAATAATTTTGTTGCCAGGCAATAAAATTATAATTTTTTCATTTTAATGTAAATCATGTATAAAAGAAAATATATCGCGCTTGGCAGGCGATATTAAGGTTTAAATATAAATCTTAGAATATGGAAGTCATGTATGGTTCTCCATACCGATATTTTACTTCCATATTCCTTAAGGAATGGAAGTATGGTGATGGCAAAAAAAATCGTGTTCGAGATTATTGCAGATTCTGATTGTACTACACTCAAAACATGAAAAAAAGTCGTTTTCCGAAAAGTGTCTGTGTGTGTGTCTGTCTGTCTATGTGTCTGTGTGTCTGTGTGTCTGTCTGTAGATTTTTTTCTATGGCAAACGATAACTGCCGCAAATTCAAACAAAATCAAATAATTTTTTGCATACAGTCCTGATTTGTAGAGGACTCGCGACCTATTGTTTTTGGTGAAGATCGGTTGAGGGAAAGGGGTAGTTTACCTGCAACGGTTTTTTTTTATCAAGGGAAATTTTTTTTTGGCAAACGATAACAGCCGCAAATTCAAACAGAATCAAATAATGTTTCGCATACAGCCCTGAATTATAGAGTTCTCAAGACGTATTGTTTTTGGTGAAGATCGGTTAAGGGAAAGGGGTAGTTTACCTGTAACGTTTTATGTTTTAACAAGGGTATTTCCTATGGCAAACGATAACAGCCGCAAATTCAAACAGAATCAAATACTTTTCTGCATACAGCCCTGATTTGTAGAGTACTCAAGACCTATTGTTTTTGGTGAAGATCGGTTGAGGGGAAGGGGTAGTTTACCTGCAACGTTTTTTATCAAGCGTATTACTTCCATTTTCTATGGCAAACGATAACTGCCGCAAATTCAAACAGAATCAAATAATTTTTTGCATACAGCTCCGATTTGTAGAGTACTCGCGACCTGTTGTTTTTGGTGAAGATCGGTTGAGGGGAAGGGGTAGTTTACCTGCAACGGTTTTTTTTATCAAGGGAATTTTTTTTTTTTGGCAAACGATAACAGCCGCAAATTCAAACAGAATCAAATAATGTTTCACATACACCCCTGAATTGTAGAGTTCTCAAGACCTATTGTTTTTGGTGAAGATCGGTTAAGGGAAAGGGGTAGTTTACCTACAACGTTTTTTTAACAAGGGTATTTTCTATGGCAAACGATAACAGCCGCAAATTCAAACAGAATCAAATAATTTTCTGCATACAGCCCTGATTTGTAGAGTACTCAAGACCTATTGTTTTTGGTGAAGATCGGTTGAGGGGAAGGGGTAGTTTACCTGCAACGTTTTTTATCAAGCGTATTTTCTATGGCAAACGATAACTGCCGCAAATTCAAACAGAATGAAATAATTTTTTGCATACGTCAGTGAATTGTAGAGGACTCAAGGCCTTTAGATTTTGGTGAAGATCAGTTAAGGGGAAGGGGTAGTTTACCTGCAACCTTTTACGTTTTAACAAGAGTAAAGTACTTGAAAATTCATTTAAACTTTTTCAAACAATGGTAATTGTTGAAAATAAAATAATTTTGTTGCCAGGCAATCTGAAAATTTCAGATTTTGTACCACAAAATCTGAAAAGATTATACGATAGTTTATGAAATGGTTAATAATACATCAGTGGAAGGTGTAATGAGAAATTAGCAGAAATGGAAACCTGGGGAATGTTAACTGTTCTGTAGATACAATTTTGTCAGAATGTTTGGAAATGATCATCAACATTGAAGAAAAAGTAAGCATATTAAGAAACATATGTAAATACTTATTATAAAAAAATAATGTTTGTTTTTTGATAAAGTCATTTTGATTATAAAATATAAATATTTACAACAAGAAAAGAATTTTCAGTTTTCAAAATTTAAATATATTTTTATAAAACAATGGGTTCTTCATTGAGGTGGAGACCATGTCACTCACTCCATCTCAAGCCTCTCCCATTTTGCAGATACTTTGACGACAGTGACAGGGCTTTCCACCAAATTCAGCAGAGTGACAGGTAGGCCCAACTCTGATTGGCTCCTCAGATTTCCCCAGCGTTAGTAGGTTCTATGAAAATATTTTATTTCAAAAATGATTTTAAATATAAATCTTAGATATGTTTTATAAATCTCATGTTTTATGTTTTAACATGGGTAATTTTTTATATGACGAACCATAACTGCCGTAAATTCAAACAGAATCAAATAATTTTTTACATATGTGCCTGAGCTGTAGAGAACTCAATGTCTGTTGATTTTGGTGAAGATCGGTTACGGGGAAAGGGCAGTTTACCTGAAACATTTTTTGTTGTAACATGAGTAAGGTACTTAATTTTGATAAAGTATCCTGATAAGATCTTAATAATCCACTGTAGAAACATAGATGAAATATCTATAAATGAAGAGGCTAGTTGAACGGGCTGGGGGTAATTTTCTATAAATCAAAATTATAGTTGACGGGGGAGGGGATAATATTTTTTATATGTGTACTACATTATTGGCAAGAAAGAAGTATTTTTTTGTTAAAATTCCTTCCCTGGCTGTTTGGCTGAAAATGATTTTAAATATAAATCTTAGAATATGGAAGTCATGTATGGTTCTCCATACCGATATTTAGATTATGTTAAGGTAGAAAACAAAACCGCATGCTGCTGACTGTGGTAAATCACATGGTTTACTTACTGTACCATAGACTTGTGAATCATGAAGGCAAATAAATGAAGCTTTCAAAACAGCCCTACCCAGGATTTTTGTGTGAAAAGTTACGTACGTGATTAAAATATCGGTATGGAGAACCATACATGACTTCCATATTCTAAGATTTAAATTTAAAATCATTTTCGAAATGAAATATTACCATAGAAACTACTTCTTTCTACTTACTGCTTCAGCCTTAACCACAGTACTGTGGTCACTAACATATACCACCTCACGTTATCGCACTCGATTTTCACTGATGATGGAAGTCGATGGCATTGCCGAAACGTCTGGTTTTGTAGAAAACATTGGACTACGGCCAAATATCCCGGGAAGGAATTTTAACAAAAACTACTTCTTTGTTGCCGATAACGTTGTATACATATATATAAAAAATATGCATAAAATTAATGGCTTGTATCTCCATTAAGTAGTTCTCAAGTTTCCAAAGTTTTAATATTATGATGTCCGTAATTAAAACATCAGAGCAGGTTTAGTGTGAATGAGGGTACACCGTGGACTAAAATTTTCAACATTTCCTATTGAGCGTTGCTTAGAGTAAAGCTGCGAATCTACAGTGTATGTTTCACAGAATAAACACGCGAAAAAGAAGGAGCGCTCCGAAGTCACTCATGGACCCTCAGCATCTTGCAGAGGGTTCATTCCCTAAAGACGAAAAGTCTATCTATGAATCGTTCCTCAGTAAACACGTGCAGTTACACTGCCCAGCGATCCACAGGAAGCAAATTGATGTCCATTTTTTCGGCTTGCACGCGTTATGTTGGTGTGGGTTTCGGCACTTTCCATTTAAAAAGCGTGCAAATGTAAGAAAATAAACATGAGTGAGGCCAGAAATAACGCGAATTGTGTGTGTGTGTGTGTGTGTGGTGTGTGTGTCTTCCCTGCCTTTTTATTGCTGTAGTCATAATAATAAAATGGAAACGTAAACATTACATAACTGAGATATGCTTGCCTGCCACGAACGATATATTATTTTATACATGTACGAGGTGTGTTCAAAAAAAAGACTGAACTATTTGTGTAGCACGTCAACTAGCGCATAGAGCGAGCTGCAGAATTAAATGCTGCTAGCGACAGGTTTTGACGCCTGAATGCCGTTTTCTCTGTTCCGTCACGATCTTCAGTCTTCGAGCTACACGCGCTGTAGTGGGTACGGGCACACACCGTCCGGCGGATTTATAACGAAGTGAGAATGAAGATCTTAACACAACGTGTGTGTATAAACTTTTGCTGCTGACTTCGTGAAATCTTTAGAGAGCTATTTCCATTGTCTTCCAAAGTTTTCATTACCATTTGCATTGGTACGCAGTTGTTGACCGATTTCAAAACGGGTCTCTTTCTGATCGTCGTCAACAAACACAGTAAGAATTTTTCAGTGATACGATACAAATTTAATTTTTCTATCAAAATTTAATTTTACGATCTTAAATGGATTCTGTCAGAAAGTATCGGCATTTAAACGATGATTTACAATTACCACATCACGAGCTCTCTTCCCATGATCTTCGATATCGCTTTGATCTGCACTGACCATTGTTTTTCAATCTTTAAAAATTCTTAAACTAATCGTTCGCCTCACGCAGGCTTCCGCGTATGCTTAATTGAAAACCAGAATGTCTCTGAAAAGTTTTAACCTAGTTTTGCTGCAAAATTTCATACGTACACGTTGTTCTCGCGGTCTTTCTTAATCGCTTTGTCACTAATCCGCCGGCCAGCGTGTGCACGTCCCCACTCAATGTGATATACCTCAAAGACTACTGCTAATAGCGGAACACAATAAGTGGTAGTTTGTTGTCAAAAACTATCGCTAGGTGCGCGCAAAGTCGCGGCGCGTTGTTTGTGCGGATTGATGTGTTACTCAAAACGTTTGGTCTTTTTATGAACACACCTCGTATATTAACTCATACATAATTTACAATAAAATGAAAAAATTATAATTTTATTGCCTGGCAACAAAATTATTTTATTTTTAACAATTACCATTGTTTGAAAAAGTTTAAATGCATTTTCAAGTACTTTACTGTTGTTAAAACGTAAAATGTTGCAGGTAAACTACCCCTTCCCCTTAACCGATCTTCACCAAAATCGAAAATCCTTGAGATCTCTACAATTCAGGGACGTATGCAAAATATTATTTGATTCTGTTTGAATTTGCGGCTGTTATCGTTTGCCATAGAAAATACGCTTGATAAAAAACCATTGCAGGTAAACTACCCCTTTCCCTCAACCGATCTTCACCAAAAACAAAAGGTCGTGAGTACTCTACAAATCAGGGCTGTATGCAGAAAATTATTTGATTCTGTTTGAATTTTCGGCTGTTATCGTTTGCCATAGAAAAAAAATCTACACACAGATAGACACAGACACTTTTCGAAAATATCGGTATGGAGAACCATACATGACTTCCATGTTCTAAGATTTATATTTAAAATCATATTCGAAATGAAATATTTCCATAGAAACTACGTCTTTCTACTTATTGCTTCAGCATTATCCACAGTACTGTGCTCACTAACGTATACCACCACCACCTCACGTTTTCGCACTCGATTTTCACCGATGATGGGAGTCGATGGCACTGCCGAAAAGTCTGGTTTTGCAGAAAACATAGGACTACGGCTAAAGAGCCCGGGAAGCAATTTTAACAAAAAACTACTTCTTTGTTGCCGATAACGTAGTACACATACAAAAAATTCTCCCCTACACCTACAACTATAATTTTTAATAATAGAAAATTACCCCCACCCCGTTCTCCTAACTTCTTCATTTATAGATATTTCATCTACGTTTCTACAGTGGATTACTATGAGCTTCTTATCAGGATACTTTATTTATAAAAATAAAGTACTTTACTCTTGTTAAAACATAAAATGTTTCCGGTAAACTACCCCTTTCTCTTAACCGATCTTCTCCAAAATCAACAGACCTTCCGTCCTCTACAATTCAGGGAAGCATGCAAAAAAATATTTGATTCTGTTTGAATGTGCGGCAGTTATCGTTCGTCATGGAAACATTTCTCTTGTTACAACATAAAATGTTGCAGGTAAACTACCCCTTTCCCTTAACCGATCTTCACCAAAATCAATAGACCTTGAGCTCTCTGCAACTCAGGGGGTGCAAAAAATTATTTGATTCTCATTGAATTTTCGGCAGTTATCGTTCGTCATAAAAAAATTACCGTTTTTAAAACATAAAACGTTGCTGATAAACTACCCCTTCCCTTAACCGATCTTCAACAAAATCAACAGACCTTGAGTTCTCTTTAGTTCAAAAAGGTATGCAAAAACCTAGTTGATTCTGCTTGAGTTTACGGCAGTTATCGTTCGTCATATAAAAAATTACCCTTGTTAAAACATAAAATGTTGCTGGTAAACTACCCCTTTCCCTCAACCGATCTTCACCAACACCAATACGTATTGAGAACTCTACAATACAGGGCTGTATCCAAAACATCATTTGATTCTGTTTGAATTTGCGGTTGTTATCGTTTACTATAGAAAAATATCGGTATGGAGAACCATACATGACTTCCATATTCTAAGATTTATATTTAAATCTTAATATCGCCTGCCAAGCGCGATATATTTTCTCTTATACATGATTTACATTAAAATGAAAAAATTTTAATTTTATTGCTTGGCAATAAACCAACCATTGTTTGAAAAGTTTAAATAAATTTTCAAGTACTTTACTCTTGTTAAAACGTAAAAGGTTGCTGGTAAACTACCCCTTCCCCTTAACCGATCTTCACCAAATTCGAAAGTCGTTGAGACCTCTACAATTGAGGGAGGTATGCAAAACATTATTTGATTCTGTTTGAATTTGCGGCTGTTATCGTTTGCCATAGAAAATACGCTTGATAAAAAAACGTTGCAGGTAAACTACCCCTTTCCCTCAACCGATCTTCACCAAAAACAATAGGTCTTGCGAACTCTACAATTCAGGGCTGTATGCAAAATATTATTTGATTCTGTTTGAATTTGCGGCTGTTATCGTTTGCCATAGAAAAAACGCTTGATAAAAAAATGTTGCAGGTAAACTACCCCTTTCTCTTAACCGATCTTCACCAAAATTGAAAATCCTTGAGATCTCTACAATTCAGGGACGTATGCAAAATATTATTTGATTCTGTTTGAATTTGCGGCTGTTATCGTTTGCCATAGAAAATACGCTTGATAAAAAAACGTTGCAGGTAAACTACCCCTTTCCCTTAACCGATCTTCACCAAAAACAATAAGTCTTGAGAACTCTACAATCTAGGCCTGTATGCAAATAATCTTTTGATTCTGTTTGAATTTGCGGCTGTTATCCTTTGCCATAAGAAATACCCTTGTTAGAACATAAAATGTTACTGGTAAACTACCCCTTTCCCTTAACCGATCTTCACCAAAAACAACAGGTCTTGAGAACTCTACAATTCAGGGCTGTATACGAAGCATTATTTAATTCTGTTTGTATTTGCGGCTGTTATCGTTTGCCAAAAAAAAAAAATTTCCCTTGATAAAAAAAAACCGTTGCTGGTAAACTACCCCTTTCCCTCAACCAATCTTCACCAAAAACAATAGGTCGCGAGTACTCTACAAATCAGGGCTGTATGCAAAAAATTATTTGATTCTGTTTGAATTTGCGGCAGTTATCGTTTGCCATAGAAAAAAAATCTACAGACAGACACACACACAGACAGACAGACAGACACACAGACACACAGACACTTTTCGGAAAACGACTTTTTTTCATGTTTTGAGTGTAGTAGAATCAGAATCTGCAATAATCTCGAACACGATTTTTTTTGCCATCACCATACTTCCATTCCTTAAGGAATATGGAAGTAATATCGGTACGGAGAACCATACATGACTTCCATATTCTAAGATTTATATTTAAAATCATTTTCAGCCAAACAGCCAGGGAAGGAATTTTAACAAAAAAATACTTCTTTGTTGCCAATAGCATAGTACACATATAAAAAAAAATTATCCCCTCCCCCTTCAACTATAATTTTGATTTATAGAAAATTACCCCCAGCCCGTTCAACTAGCCTCTTCATTTATAGATATTTCATCTACGTTTCTACAGTGGATTATTAAGATCTTATCAGGATACTTTATCAAAATTAAGTACTTTACTCATGTTACAACAAAAAATGTTTCAGGTAAACTGCCCTTTCCCCGTAACCGATCTTCACCAAAATCAACAGACATTGAGTTCTCTATAGCTCAGGCACATGTGTAAAAAATTATTTGATTCTGTTTAAATTTACGGCAGTTATGGTTCGTCATATAAAAAATTACCCATGTTAAAACATAAAACATGAGATTTATAAAACATATCTAAGACTTATATTTAAAATCATTTTTGAAATAAAATATTTTCATAGAACCTACTAACGCTGGGGAAATCTGAGGAGCCAATCAGAGTTGGGCCTACCTGTCACTCTGCTGAATTTGGTGGAAAGCCCTGTCACTGTCGTCAAAGTATCAGCCTTGACAGGGTCCTCTTTTTCTGCAAAATGGGAGAGGCTTGAGATGGAGTGAGTGACATGGTCTCCACCTCAATGAAGAACCCATTGTTTTATAAAAATATATTTAAATTATGAAAACAGAAAATTCTTTTCTTGTTGTAAATATTTATATTTTATAATCAAAATGACTTTATTTTTGTTACCTGGCAACAAAATTATTTTATTTTCAACAATTACCATTGTTTCAAAAAGTTTAAATAAATTTTCAAGTACTTTACTCTTGTTAAAACGTAAAAGGTTGCAGGTAAACTACCCCTTCCCCTTAACCGATCTTCACCAAAATCTAAAGACCTTGAGACCTCTACAATTCAGGGACGTATGCAAAAACTTATTTGATTTTGTTTGAATTTGCGGCTGTTATCGTGTGCCATAGAAAATACGCTAGATAAAAAAACGTTGCAGGTAAACTACCCCTTTCCCTCAACCGATCTTCACCAAAAACAATAGGTCGCGAGTACTCTACAAATCAGGGCTGTATGCAAAAAATTATTTGATTCTGTTTGAATTTGCGGCAGTTATCGTTTGCCATAGAAAAAAAATCTACAGACAGACACACAGACAGACAGACAGACAGACAGACACACAGACACACAGACACACACACACACAGACACTTTTCGGAAAACGACTTTTTTTCATGTTTTGAGCGTAGTAGAATCAGAATCTGCAATAATCTCGAACAAGATTTTTTTTGCCATCACCATACTTCCATTCCTTAAGGAATATGGAAGTAAATATCGGTATGGAGAACCATACATGACTTCCATATTCTAAGATTTATATTTAAAATCATTTTCGAAATGAAATATTACCTAAATGTTCCCTAAAGACGAAAAGTCTGTCTATGAATCGTTCCTCTGTAAACACGTGCAGTTACACTGCCCAGCGATCCACAGGAAGGAAATCGCTATCCACGCTGGACACTTTTTCGGCTTGCATGCGTTATGTTGGTATGGGTTCGGCACTTTCCATTTAAAAACCGTGCAAATGTAAGAAAATAAACATGAATGAGGCCAAAAATAACGCGAACTGTGTGTGTGTGTGTGTGTGTGTGTGTGTGTGTGTGTGTGTGTGTGTGTGTGTGTGTGTGTGTGTGTGTGTGTGTGTGTGTGTGTGTGTGTGTGTGTGTGTGTGTGTGTGTGTGTGTGTGTGTGTGTGTGTGTGTGTCTTCCCTGCCTTTTCATTGCGGTAGTCATAATAATAAAATGGAAACGTAAACAGTACATAACTGAGAAAAAAATACATAAATGAAAAAACTATAATTTTATTGCCTGGCAACAAAATTATTTTATTTTTAACAATTACCATTGTTTGAAAAAGTTTAAATGAATTTTCAAGTACTTTACTCTTATTGAAACGTAAAAGGTTGCAGGTAAACTACCCCTTCCCCTTAACCGATCTTTACCAAAATCAAAATTCCTAGAGTACTCTACAAATCAGGGCTGTATGCAGAAAATTATTTGATTCTGTTTGAATTTGCGGCTGTTATCGTTTGCCATAGAAAATACCCTTGTTAAAAAAACGTTGTAGGTAAACTACCCCTTTCCCTTAACCGATCTTCACCAAAAACAATAGGTCTTGAGAACTCTACAATTTAGGGCTGTATGCAAATAATCTTTTGATTCTGTTTCAATTTGCGGCTGTTATCGTTTGCCATAGGAAATACCCTTGTTAAAACATAAAACGTTACAGGTAAACTACCCCTTTCCCTTAACCGATCTTCACTAAAAACAATAGATCTTGAGAACTCTACAATTCAGGGCTGTATGCGAAACATTATTTGATTCTGTTTGAATTTGCGGCTGTTATCGTTTGCCAAAAAAAAAATTTCCCTTGATTAAAAAAAACCGTTGCAGGTAAACTACCCCTTTCGCTCAACCGATCTTCACCAAAAACAATAGGTCGTGAGTACTCTACAAATCAGGACTGTATGCAAAAAATTATTTGATTCTGTTTGAATTTGCGGCAGTTATCGTTTGCCATAGAAAAAAAATCTACAGACACACAGACACACACACACACACAGACACTTTTCGGAAAACGACTTTTACTTCCATATTCCTTAAGGAATGGAAGTATGGTGATGGCAAAAAAAATCGTGTTCGAGATTATTGCAGATTCTGATTCTACTACACTCAAAACATGAAAAAAAGTCGTTTTCCGAAAAGTGTCTGTGTGTGTGTCTGTCTGTCTGTCTGTGTGTCTGTAGATTTTTTTTCTATGGCAAACGATAACTGCCGCAAATTCAAACAGAATCAAATAATTTTTTGCATGCAGCCCTGATTTTTTTTTTCATGTTTTGAGTGTAGTAGAATCAGAATCTGCAATAATCTCGAACACGATTTTTTTTGCCATCACCATACTTCCATTCCTTAAGGAATATGGAAGTAAATATCGGTATGGAGAACCATACATGACTTCCATATTCTAAGATTTATATTTAAAATCATTTTCAGCCAAACAACCAGGCTGTGTCTTACCTGCCTTTTTATTGCTGTATTAAATGAAAAATATTATATTACATTAAAATGAAAAAATTATAATTTTATTGCCTAGCAACAAAATTATTTTATTTTTAACAATTACCATTGTTTCAAAAAGTTTAAATAAATTTTCAAGTACTTTACTCTTGTTAAAACGTAAAAGGTTGCAGGTAAACTACCCCTTCCCCTTAACCGATCTTCACCAAAATCGAAAGTCATTGAGACCTCTACAATTCAGGGACGTATGCAAAAAATTATTTCATTCTGTTTGAATTTGCGGCTGTTATCGTTTGCCATAGAAAATACGCTTGATAAAAAAACGTTGCAGGTAAACTACCCCTTCCCCTTAACCGATATTCACCAAAAACAATAGGTCTTGAGTACTCTACAAATCAGGGCTGTATGCAAAACATTATTTGATTCTGTTTGAATTTGCGGCTGTTATCGTTTGCCATAGAAAATACCCTTGTTAAAAAAACGTTGCTGGTAAACTACCCCTTTCCCTCAACCGATCTTCACCAAAAACAATAGGTCTTGAGAAATCTACAATTCAGGGCTGTATGCGAAACATTATTTGATTCTGTTTGAATTTGCGGCTGTTATCGTTTGCCAAACAAACAAAATTACCCTTGCTAAAAAAAAACCGTTGCAGGTAAACTACCCCTTTCCCTCAACCGATCTTCACCAAAAACAATAGGTCGCGAGAACTCTGCAAAACCGGGCTGTATGCAAAAAATTATTTGATTCTGTTTGAATTTCCGGCAGTTATCGTTTGCCATAGAAAAAAAATCTACAGACAGACAGACAGACACACAGACAGACAGACACACAGACAGACACACAGACACTTTTCGGAAAACGACTTTTTTTCATGTTTTGAGTGTAGTAGAATCAGAATCTGCAATAATCTCGAACACGATTTTTTTTGCCATCACCATACTTCCATTCCTTAAGGAATATGGAAGTAAATATCGGTATGGAGAACCATACATGACTTCCATATTCTAAGATTTATATTTAAAATCATTTTCAGCCAAACAACCAGGCTGTGTCTTACCTGCCTTTTTATTGCTGTATTAAATGAAAAATATTATATTACATTAAAATGAAAAAATTATAATTTTATTGCCTGGCAACAAAATTATTTTATTTTTAACAATTACCATTGTTTCAAAAAGTTTAAATAAATTTTCAAGTACTTTACTCTTGTTAAAACGTAAAAGGTTGCAGGTAAACTACCCCTTCCCCTTAACCGATCTTCACCAAAATCGAAAGTCATTGAGACCTCTACAATGCATGGACGTATGCAAAAAATTATTTCATTCTGTTTGAATTTGCGGCTGTTATCGTTTGCCATAGAAAATACGCTTGATAAAAAAACGTTGCAGGTAAACTACCCCTTCCCCTTAACCGATATTCACCAAAAACAATAGGTCTTGAGTACTCTACAAATCAGGGCTGTATGCAAAACATTATTTGATTCTGTTTGAATTTGCGGCTGTTATCGTTTGCCATAGAAAATACCCTTGTTAAAAAAACGTTGCAGGTAAACTACCCCTTTCCCTCAACCGATCTTCACCAAAAACAATAGGTCTTGAGAAATCTACAATTCAGGGCTGTATGCGAAACATTATTTGATTCTGTTTGAATTTGCGGCTGTTATCGTTTGCCAAAAAAAAAAATTTCTCTTGATAAAAAAACCGTTGCCGGTAAACTACCCCTTCCCCTCAACCGATCTTCACCAAAAACAATAGGTCGCGAGTACTCTACAAATCAGGGCTGTATGCAAACAATTATTTGATTCTGTTTGAATTTGCGGCAGTTGTCGTTTGCCATAGAAAATACGCATGATAAAAAACGTTGCTGGTAAACTACCCCTTCCCCTCAACCGATCTTCACCAAAAACAATAGGTCTTGAGTACTCTACAAATCAGGGCTGTATGCAGAAAATTATTTGATTCTGTTTGAATTTGCGGCTGTTATCGTTTGCCATAGAAAATACCCTTGTTAAAAAAACGTTGTAGGTAAACTACCCCTTTCCCTTAACCGATCTTCACCAAAAACAAAAGGTCTTGAGAACTCTACAATTTAGGGCTGTATGCAAATAATCTTTTCATTCTGTTTGAATTTGCGGCTGTTATCGTTTGCCATAGGAAATGCCCTTGTTAAAACATAAAACGTTACAGGTAAACTACCCCTTTCCCTTAACCGATCTTCACCAAAAACAATAGGTCTTGAGAACTCTACAATTCAGGGCTGTATGCGAAACATTATTTGATTCTGTTTGAATTTGCGGCTGTTATCGTTTGCCAAACAAACAAAATTACCCTTGCTAAAAAAAAACCGTTGCAGGTAAACTACCCCTTTCCCTCAACCGATCTTCACCAAAAACAATAGGTCGCGAGAACTCTGCAAAACCGGGCTGTATGCAAAAAATTATTTGATTCTGTTTGAATTTCCGGCAGTTATCGTTTGCCATAGAAAAAAAATCTACAGACAGACAGACAGACACACAGACAGACAGACACACAGACAGACACACAGACACTTTTCGGAAAACGACTTTTTTTCATGTTTTGAGTGTAGTAGAATCAGAATCTGCAATAATCTCGAACACGATTTTTTTTGCCATCACCATACTTCCATTCCTTAAGGAATATGGAAGTAAATATCGGTATGGAGAACCATACATGACTTCCATATTCTAAGATTTATATTTAAAATCATTTTCAGCCAAACAACCAGGCTGTGTCTTACCTGCCTTTTTATTGCTGTATTAAATGAAAAATATTATATTACATTAAAATGAAAAAATTATAATTTTATTGCCTGGCAACAAAATTATTTTATTTTTAACAATTACCATTGTTTCAAAAAGTTTAAATAAATTTTCAAGTACTTTACTCTTGTTAAAACGTAAAAGGTTGCAGGTAAACTACCCCTTCCCCTTAACCGATCTTCACCAAAATCGAAAGTCATTGAGACCTCTACAATTCAGGGACGTATGCAAAAAATTATTTCATTCTGTTTGAATTTGCGGCTGTTATCGTTTGCCATAGAAAATACGCTTGATAAAAAAACGTTGCAGGTAAACTACCCCTTCCCCTTAACCGATATTCACCAAAAACAATAGGTCTTGAGTACTCTACAAATCAGGGCTGTATGCAAAACATTATTTGATTCTGTTTGAATTTGCGGCTGTTATCGTTTGCCATAGAAAATACCCTTGTTAAAAAAACGTTGCAGGTAAACTACCCCTTTCCCTCAACCGATCTTCACCAAAAACAATAGGTCTTGAGAAATCTACAATTCAGGGCTGTATGCGAAACATTATTTGATTCTGTTTGAATTTGCGGCTGTTATCGTTTGCCAAAAAAAAAAAATTTCCCTTGATAAAAAAAACCGTTGCCGGTAAACTACCCCTTCCCCTCAACCGATCTTCACCAAAAACAATAGGTCGCGAGTACTCTACAAATCAGGGCTGTATGCAAAAAATTATTTGATTCTGTTTGAATTTGCGGCAGTTGTCGTTTGCCATAGAAAATACGCATGATAAAAAACGTTGCTGGTAAACTACCCCTTCCCCTCAACCGATCTTCACCAAAAACAACAGGTCTTGAGTACTCTACAAATCAGGGCTGTATGCAGAAAATTATTTGATTCTGTTTGAATTTGCGGCTGTTATCGTTTGCCATAGAAAATACCCTTGTTAAAAAAACGTTGTAGGTAAACTACCCCTTTCCCTTAACCGATCTTCACCAAAAACAAAAGGTCTTGAGAACTCTACAATTTAGGGCTGTATGCAAATAATCTTTTCATTCTGTTTGAATTTGCGGCTGTTATCGTTTGCCATAGGAAATACCCTTGTTAAAACATAAAACGTTACAGGTAAACTACCCCTTTCCCTTAACCGATCTTCACCAAAAACAAAAGGTCTTGAGAACTCTACAATTTAGGGCTGTATGCAAATAATCTTTTCATTCTGTTTGAATTTGCGGCTGTTATCGTTTGCCATAGGAAATACCCTTGTTAAAACATAAAACGTTACAGGTAAACTACCCCTTTCCCTTAACCGATCTTCACCAAAAACAATAGGTCTTGAGAACTCTGCAATTCAGGGCTGTATGCGAAACATTATTTGATTCTGTTTGAATTTGCGGCTGTTATCGTTTGCCAAACAAACAAAATTACCCTTGCTAAAAAAAAACCGTTGCTGGTAAACTACCCCTTTCCCTCAACCGATCTTCACCAAAAACAATAGGTCGCGAGAACTCTGCAAAACCGGGCTGTATGCAAAAAATTATTTGATTCTGTTTGAATTTGCGGCAGTTATCGTTTGCCATAGAAAAAAAATCTACAGACAGACACACACACAGACAGACAGACAGACACACAGACACACAGACACTTTTCGGAAAACGACTTTTTTTCATGTTTTGAGTGTAGTAGAATCAGAATCTGCAATAATCTCGAACACGATTTTTTTTGCCATCACCATACTTCCATTCCTTAAGGAATATGGAAGTAAAATATCGGTATGGAGAACCATACATGACTTCCATATTCTAAGATTTATATTTAAAATCATTTTCAGCCTAACAGCCAGGGAAGGAATTTTAACAAAAAAATACTTCTTTCTTGCCAATAACGTAGTACACATATAAAAAATATTATCCCCTCCCCTTTCAACTATAATTTTGATTTATAGAAAATTACCCCCAGCCCGTTCAACTAGCCTCTTCATTTATAGATATTTCATCTACGTTTATACAGTGGATTATTAAGATCTTATCAGGATACTTTATCAAAATTAAGTACTTTACTCATGTTACAACAAAAAATGTTTCAGGTAAACTGCCCTTTCCCCGTAACCGATCTTCACCAAAATCAACAGACATTGAGTTCTCTATAGCTCAGGCACATGTGTAAAAAATTATTTGATTCTGTTTGAATTTACGGCAGTTATGGTTCGTCATATAAAAAATTACCCATGTTAAAACATAAAACATGAGATTTATAAAACATATCTAAGATTTATATTTAAAATCATTTTTGAAATAAAATATTTTCATAGAACCTACTAACGCTGGGGAAATCTGAGGAGCCAATCAGAGTTGGGCCTACCTGTCACTCTGCTGAATTTGGTGGAAAGCCCCGTCACTGTCGTCAAAGTATCAGCCTTGACAGGGTCCTCTTTTTCTGCAAAATGGGAGAGGCTTGAGATGGAGTGAGTGACATGGTCCCCACCTCAATGAAGAACCCATTGTTTTATAAAAATATATTTAAATTTTGAAAACTGAAAATTCTTTTCTTGTTGTAAATATTTATATTTTATAATCAAAATGACTTTATCAAAAAACAAACATTATTTTTTTATAATAAGTACTTACATATGTTTCTTAATATGCTTACTTTTTCTTCAATGTTGATGATCATTTCCAAACATTCTGACAAAATTGTATCTACAGAACAGTTAACATTCCCCAGGTTTCCATTTCTGCTAATTTCTCATTACACCTTCCACTGACGTATTATTAACCATTTCATAAACTATCGTATCATCTTTTCAGATTTTGTGGTACAAAATCTGAAATTTTCAGATTGCCTGGCAACAAAATTATTTTATTTTCAACAATTACCATTGTTTGAAAAAGTTTAAATGAATTTTCAAGTACTTTACTCTTGTTAAAACGTAAAAGGTTGCTGGTAAACTACCCCTTCCCCTTAACCGATCTTCACCAAAATCTAAAGGCCTTGAGTTCTCTACAATTCACTGCCGTATGCAAAAAAGTATTTGATTCTGTTTGAATTTGTGGCAGTTATCGTTTGCCATAGAAAATACGCTTGATAAAAAACGTTGCAGGTAAACTACCCCTTCCCCTCAACCGATCACCACCAAAAACAATAGGTCTTGAGTACTCTACAAATCAGGGCTGTATGCAGAAAATTATTTGATTCTGTTTGAATTTGCGGCTGTTATCGTTTGCCATAGAAAATACCCTTGTTAAAAAAACGTTGTAGGTAAACTACCCCTTTCCCTTAACCGATCTTCACCAAAAACAATAGATCTTGAGAACTCTACAATTTAGGTCTGTATGCGAAACATTATTTGATTCTGTTTGAATTTGCGGCTGTTATCGTTTGCCAAAAAAAAAAAATTCCCTTGATAAAAAAAAACCGTTGCTGGTAAACTACCCCTTTCCCTCAACCGATCTTCACCAAAAACAATAGGTCGCGAGTACTCTACAAATCAGGACTGTATGCAAAAAATTATTTGATTCTGTTTGAATTTGCGGCAGTTATCGTTTGCCATAGAAAATACGCTTGATAAAAAACGTTGCTGGTAAACTACCCCTTCCCCTCAACCGATCTTCACCAAAAACAACAGGTCTTGAGTACTCTACAAACCAGGGCTGTATGCAGAAAATTATTTTATTCTGTTTGAATTTGCGGCTGTTATCGTTTGCCATAGAAAATACCCTTGTTAAAAAAACGTTGTTGGTAAACTACCCCTTTCCCTTAACCGATCTTCACCAAAAACAATAGGTCTTGAGGACTCTACAATTTAGGGCTGTATGCAAATAATCTTTTGATTCTGTTTGAATTTGCGGCTGTTATCGTTTGCCATAGGAAATACCCTTGTTAAAACATAAAACGTTACTGGTAAACTACCCCTTTCCCTTAACCGATCTTCACCAAAAACAATAGGTCTTGAGAACTCTACAATTCAGGGCTGTATGCGAAACATTATTTGATTCTGTTTGAATTTGCGGCTGTTATCGTTTGCCAAAAAAAAAAAAATTTCCCTTGATAAAAAAAACCGTTCCTGGTAAACTGCCCCTTTCCCTCAACCGATCTTCACCAAAAACAATAGGTCGCGAGTACTCTACAAATCAGGGCTGTATGCAAAAAATTATTTGATTCTGTTTGAATTTGCGGCAGTTATCGTTTGCCATAGAAAAAAAATCTACAGAAGACAGACAGACAGACACACAGACAGACACACACACAGACACTTTTCGGAAAACGACTTTTTTTCATGTTTTGAGTGTAGTAGAATCAGAATCTGCAATAATCTCGAACACGATTTTTTTTGCCATCACCATACTTCCATTCCTTAAGGAATATGGAAGTAAAATTACCCTTCATAAAAAACCGTTGCAGGTAAACTACCCCTTTCCCTTAACCGATCTTCACCAAAAACGACAGGTCTTAGGTACTCTACAATTCAGGCCCGTATGCAAACAATTATTTGATTTAGTTTGAATTTGCGGCTGTTATCGTTTGCCATAGAAAACACCCTTGTTAAATCATAAAACGTTGCTGGTAAACTACCCTATTCCATTAACCGATCTTCACCAAAAACAATAGATCTTGAGAACTCTACAATTCAGGGCTGTATGCAAAACATTAGTTGATTCTCTTTGAATTTACGGCAGTTATCGTTCGTCATAGAAAATATCGGTATGGAGAACCATACATGACTTCCATATTCTAAGACTTCTAATCTGAAATATGCTTGCCTGCCAAGCACGATATATTTTGTAATATATACATAATTTACATTAAAATGAAAAAATTATAATTTTATTGCCTGGCAACAAAATTATTTTATTTTTAACAATTACCATTGTTTGAAAAAGTTTAAATGAATTTTCAAGTACTTTACTCTTGTTAAAACGTAAAATGTTGCAGGTAAACTACCCCTTCCCATTAACCGATCTTAACCAAAATCTAATGGCCTTGAGTACTCTACAATTCACGTAGGTATGCAAAAAATTATTTGATTCTGTTTGAATTTGCGGCAGTTATCGTTTGCCATAAAAAATACGCTTTATAACAAACGTTGCAGGTAAACCACCCCTTCCCCTCAACCGATCTTCACCAAAAACAATAGGTCTTGAGTACTCTACAAGCCAGGGCTGTATGCAGAAAATTAATTGATTATGTTTGAATTTGCGGCTGTTATCGTTTGCCATAGAAAATAACCTTGTTAAAAAAACGTTGTAGGTAAACTACCCCTTTCCCTTAACCGATCTTAACCAAAGACAGTACGTCTTGAGTACGCTACAAACCAGGGCTGTATGCAGAAAATTATTTGATTATGTTTGTATTTGCGGCTGTTATCGTTTGCCATATAAAATAACCTTGTTAAAAAAACGTTGTTGGTAAACTACCCCTTTCCCTTAACCGATCTTAACCAAAAACAATAGGTCTTGAGAACTCTACAATTTAGGGCTGTATGCAAATAATCTTTTGATTCTGTTTGAATTTGCGGCTGTTATCGTTTGCCATAGGAAATACCCTTGTTAAAACATAAAACATTACAGGTAAACTACCCCTTTCCCTTAACCGATCGTCACCAAAAACAAAAGGTCTTGAGAACTCTACAATTCAGGGCTGTATGCGAAACATTATTTGATTCTGTTTGAATTTGCGGCTATCGTTTGGCAAAAAAAAAAAATTTCCCTTGATAAAAAAAAACCGTTGCCGGTAAACTACCCCTTTCCCTCAACCGATCTTCACCAAAAACAATAGGTCGTGAGTACTCTACAAATAAGGGCTGTATGCAAAAAGTTATTTGATTCTGTTGGAATTTGCCGCAGTTATCGTTTGCCATAGAAAAAAAATACCCTTGTTAAAAAAACGTTGCAGGTAAACTACCCCTTTACCTCAACCGATCTTCACCAAAAACAATAGGTCTTGAGAACTCTACAATTTAGGGCTGTATGCAAATAATCTTTTGATTCTGTTTGAATTTGCGGCTGTTATCGTTTGCCATAAGAAATACCCTTGTTAAAACATAAAACGTTACAGGTAAACTACCCCTTTCCCTTAACCGATCTTCACCAAAATCAAAAGATCTTGAGAACTCTACAATTCAGGGCTGTATGCGAAACATTATTTGATTCTGTATGAATTTGCGGCTGTTATCGTTTGCCAAACAAACAAAATTACCCTTGCTAAAAAAAAACCGTTGCTGGTAAACTACCCCTTTCCCTCAACCGATTTTCACCAAAAACAATAGGTCGCGAGTACTCTGCTAATCAGGGCTGTATGCAAAAAATTATTTGATTCTGTTTGAATTTGCGGCAGTTATCGTTTGCCATAGAAAAAAAATCTACAGAAGACAGACAGACAGACACACAGACACACAGACAGACACACACACAGACACACACAGAGACACTTTTCGGAAAACGACTTTTTTTCATGTTTTGAGTGTAGTAGAATCAGAATCTGCAATAATCTCGAACACGATTTTTTTTGCCATCACCATACTTCCATTCCTTAAGGAATATGGAAGTAAATACTTCCATTCCTTAAGGAATATGGAAGTAAAATACCCTTGTTAAAACATAAAACGTTGCAGGTAAACTACCCCTTTCCCTTAACCGATCTTCACCAAAACCAACAAGTCTTGAGAACTGTACATTTTACGGCTGTATGCAAAATATTATATGATTCTGTTTGAATTTGCGGGTGTTATCATTTGCCATATAAAATACCCTTGATAAAACAAAAAACGTGTCAGGTAAACTACCCGTTTCCCTTAACCGATCTTCACCAAAAACAATAGGTCTTTAGTACTTAACAAAATAGGGCTGTATGCAAAAACGTATTTGATTCTGTTTGAACTTGCGGCTGTTATCGTTTGCCATAGAAAATACCCTTGTTAAAAAAACGTTGTAGGTAAACTACCCCTTTCCCTTAACCGATCTTCACCAAAAACAATAGGTCTTGAGAACTCTACAATTTAGGGCTGTATGCAAATAATCTTTTGATTCTGTTTGAATTTGCGGCTGTTATCGTTTGCCATAAGAAATACCCTTGTTAAAACATAAAACGTTACAGGTAAACTACCCCTTTCCCTTAACCGATCTTCACCAAAATCAAAAGATCTTGAGAACTCTACAATTCAGGGCTGTATGCGAAACATTATTTGATTCTGTTTGAATTTGCGGCTATCGTTTGGCAAAAAAAAATTTCCCTTGATAAAAAAAAACCGTTGCAGGTAAACTACCCCTTTCCCTCAACCGATCTTCACCAAAAACAATAGGTCGTGAGTACTCTACAAATAAGGGCTGTATGCAAAAAGTTATTTGATTCTGTTTGAATTTGCCGCAGTTATCGTTTGCCATAGAAAAAAAATACCCTTGTTAAAAAAACGTTGCAGGTAAACTACCCCTTTCCCTCAACCGATCTTCACCAAAAACAATAGGTCTTGAGAACTCTACAATTTAGGGCTGTATGCAAATAATCTTTTCATTCTGTTTGAATTTGCGGCTGTTATCGTTTGCCATAGGAAATACCCTTGTTAAAACATAAAACGTTACAGGTAAACTACCCCTTTCCCTTAGCCGATCTTCACCAAAAACAACAGGTTTTGAGAACTCTATAATTCAGAGCTGTATGCGAAACATTATTTGATTCTGTTTGAATTTGCGGCTGTTATCGTTTGCCAAAAAAAAAATTTCCCTTGAAAAAAAAAACCGTTGCCGGTAAACTACCCCTTTTCCTCAACCGATCTTCACCAAAAACAATAGGTCGCGAGTACTCTACAAATCAGGGCTGTATGCAAAAAATTATTTGATTCTGTTTGAATTTGCGGCAGTTATCGTTTGCCATAGAAAAAAAATCTATAGACAGACAGACACACACAGACACACAGACACACACACAGACACTTTTCGAAAAATGACTTTTTTTCATGTTTTGAGTGTGGTACAATCATATTCTGCAATAATCTCGAACACGATTTTTTTTGCCATCACCATACTTCCATTTCCTTAAGGAACATGGAAGTAAAACGACTTTTTTTCATGTTTTGAGTGTAGTACAATCAGAATCTGCAATAATCTCGAACACGATTTTTTTTGCCATCACCATACTTCCATTTCCTTAAGGAATATGGAAGTAAAAAGCAGCACTTTTTATTATTAATTAACATTTATTTCTCAACATAATCTCTACTTAGCTCCAAAAACTTTTTCCAGTGATGTTATAGAGTGGTTATGCCAGACTTATAAGCTAATTTGTCGAGGTACTCAAAGTATCCATTTACAGCATCGATGACTTATAATGCTGGGCGACCGGCTTTTTACGTCGTGAAATGGAGGCTTACCGGAGACGCTGTTGGGAACTCGCAGTGGCCCAAATGGGGTACGGATCCGACGAGAGTCCCCCATACCGGATATCTTCGGCTTTGGCGGGGAACAGGCGCCGACCTCGCATCGTTGCTGAATCGTTCGGTCAAGTCCTGGGTCGCCCGGAGGCGAAGGCCGAGTACTTGAGTCCGTGTTTTGAGCGCCAGTTCGCTCCGAACCCGCCCATGGACTGGGACTTCGACGAAGAAGTCGAGAACGAAGTGGAAGACTTTCTGTCTCTTCCGATCACTGCGGAGCCCGAACCCATTACTACGGACAAATCTCAGATCCCTAGTAACTCGTACCGAGAAAAACTCCTGGCCCGGACGGCATCTCGAACGCCGCTCTAATTCGTCTGCCGGAGCCAGGAATACTTTTCTTGGCCGCGCTGTTCAACGCGTGTCTCAGACTGGCCCACTTTGCCAAGAAATGGCGAAAGGCGACGGTCATAGTGATCCTGAAGCAGGGAAAGGGCGCTTCCCGTCCCGACAACCTCCGGTCCATTAGTCTACTGTCAGCCACGTCAAAGGTCCTCGAGCGTCTTGTACAACGGCGAGTCCTAGACCATCTAGGAGACTTCGATGTACTGGTCTCTGAACAGTTCGGTTTCCGTGTGGGGAATTCCACCATTCATCAGCTGATGAGGTTGGTGGAATACATCACGGACGCCGGGTGTCGGAAAGAGCAGACTGTCGCCTGTTTCCTCGATGTGGAAAGACCTTTGACAGTGTCTGGCACGACGGGCTCTTGTTCAAGCTCCGGGAAATCCAGCTCCCAGATTGCTACCTTAATTTTAACGCTAGCTTTCTGACAGACAGGACCTTTTGCGTGAGAATAGACGACCATGTCTCTTCCGAGAGACGTATTACAGCCAGGGTACTTCAAAGTAATGTCCTAGGGCCTCTTCTGTTTTCCGTCTACGTCAATGACGTACCCAGAGAGCCTGGAGTCCAGATCGCCCTGTTTGCCGATGACACGACAGTATATACCGCCGATCGGAATGCTGAACAAAGACTCCAGCGCGCACTCGATGCGTACACGACCTGGACGGAAAACTGGTAAGTTGCAGTCAACGATACCAAGAGCTCCGCGCTGCTATTCTCCAAGCGCTGGAAGAAACCGCGAGGACGAGTGAGACTCGGTCGAATGTACCTACCCTGGTCGCGGTAAGTTAAGTACCTCGGTGTCCTTGATCGTCGGATCACCTGGCGTGCCCACACCCAGACGATGAAAACTAGAGCGTCCGCGTCTGGCGTCTCTGTTTCCGATACTTGTCAACAAGGCTATGACCCCCAAACTAGGTAAGTTGATCGTCAACACGTAGCTGTTGCCGATCATTACCGTCTGGGGTAACCTTGCCGCTGTTCATAAAAGAAAGTCGCAAAGCGTTCTCGATAAGGGTCTTCGGCTAGTGGCCAAAGCCGCTTATCAGTTTCCTTCTCGTCTTTTGAGAAGTGGACTCGGTGTCCGCTCCTTGGATGACACCGTGCGGCGACTTGCACGTAAATTATACGTCCGAGCGGCAAGTACCCAGACAAACCCCCTCATAGTCGGTCTTGGCAAGTACCATCCACGTCCAGGTGATTCTTGGAAACGGCCTCGGCAAATACTGTACTAGAACGACCTAGTCCGATCACGCCAAACGGCCCCTAAATTAATTAGAAGATTCCGACTTGACCGGACCACTGGGCAGGAGCTCCTTCCGAAAGCTCGGAACTAGAAAACCATAGAGACGTCTTGGACGCGCATCCCTATAGCTCTGGCAGGCAGAGAAACACTTGCCGAGACAGGCTGGAGTCCAGGTGGCCCTATTTGCAGACGACACAGCTGTATTTACAGCCGATTGCAACGCATAACGGGATGTCTTACTCGCTCGGGGACTGGACTGATAACTGGAGGGTGTCTAATTGCGACCAAGAGTGTAGCCGTCCTATTCTCCAAGCGACGAAAGAACCCGCTTAGGCAACTACGCATCGGCAGGACGTACTTGCGCTGGCCCAACGAGGTGAAGTACCTCTGTGTAGACCTCGACCGTCGGCTCGCCTGGCATAACCACGCTCAGACATTTATCAAGCGACCATCCCCGGCTTATTGTTTCCACTCCTGACCAGCTCAGCCGTGAGCAGGAAACTGGGCAAAATGATCGTCGGCCAAAGTCCCCCGCCGATTCTCATTTCGCCTTCTAAGGAAAGGATTTGGCGTCCGCTCATTAGATGACACCTTCAGGCGGCTTGCACGCAAATTTTATGCACGTGCAGAGAGGTTCCCAGACCTCACACTCTAGTGGCTGGGCTGGCAGGTACCATATACATCTAGGTTATTCGTAGAAACGCCCTCGGTGTATACTGCGCTAGTATAGGCTAGGACAACACCCGAGAACGGCCTGCTACAGAGCAAATTGCCCAACCTGGCCATGAGGCAGGAGCTCATGAAGGCAGCTTGGAACTCAGATTCCTAGTGGTACGTCTCTGCGACGCACAATCACACAGTCCAGAGTTAATCAGTCAGGGTAACACCGCGAAGCCAACACTCTCCTGTGACACCGACTCCCCCGGCCCAGCGGGAGGAGAGGTTCTCTGATCGTAGGAGAAGGTTGTGTTTTATGTTTCCAGATTTTTCATCACTTTTTAAACTGTTTTCTTTTCACTTTGTGAGTTTATTTTTACACAGTGAGTTGCCTACAAATGAATACTAGTGCAATGTAGTGCGCGGCCGTTTTTGTGTCCGTGTGCTGTGCGGTTTCTGGTGTTTACACGTGTCAGTGCCTGTTAGTTTGAATAAAATAATCAGTGCTGGTGAGTTCACTTCTCCTTTAACCACCTTTAGCGTCCATTTCAGGCTTCCGAAATGGCGTTAACTACCCCTGAAATTCCTTTGCCGGAGCCGTTAAGCTCTCTCTTGGGTGCTTGCGGTTCCGCTCCTCAGTCTACACCTCTCCCCCGCGATACTCTCAGTGATAGTGGCAGTGACAGTGATATTTCCGATGTCCCGATGGGAAGTGCTGGATCGGGAGATGAAGAGTTTTCGCTTGTGAGCGGCAAATGAGCCAAACGCAAGCGAAAACTGGCTGCCGCCAGTCAGTCTCCCGCCTCATCAACCCATGTCGCTGATCGTGGTAACAGCGGCATGCAGTCTGCTAATGTTGTTTCTTCTTCCACTAAGCCTGACCCTACTACCCTCAGGTTCCTCCTATTGTCATCCCTGATAATAGGAATGATACCCAAATTCTTACTGCTCTCCGTTCTGCCCTTCTTTCGACGTCCGTGGAAGCGAAATGCTCAGGCAAATCGCTGAAGCTGGGCGTCAAATCCATTGTTGACTTCCGCGCTGTTCAGCACTTTCTGTAAGCGCGGAACATCTCGTTCCACACCTTCGCTTTCCCTGAGGAGCGTCAGGTGAAAATTGTTATTCAGGCCATACCTCCTCCGAAACTATCGTGCTGACTACTCTTGGCTATTCGCCAACAGCTGTGTCGGTTTTGCACGCTGCCAAGGGGGATAATAAACACCCAGTCAATTCATTCCTTGTCAAGTTGTTGAAGACCAGAAATTTTGAGGAGGTCTATGGCCTCCAAACACTCCTTCACCTCCGGGTGACTGTCCGATCGTTTGACCCGCGCCCAGGCCCTGCTCAGTGTTTCAACTGTCAGGGCTTCGGGCACACTTCCCTTATCTACCACGCGCCCCCACGTTGTGTGCGTTGTGGAGACCCTCACCGTGGCTGTGATAAGCCTCGTGTGCCGGGTCTTACTCCTTACTGTTGCAACTGCAAGGGCGCCCATCCGGCTAGTTACCGAAGTTACCCCAGATACATCGAGCCTGAAAGACAGCAGCGATCTGCGGCCTTCCCCCTCTCTCCGATACATCTGTCAAGGCCCCGGCAGCGACTCCTGTCGCTCCCGCGGTCTCAGTCCCGCCTGCAGGCGTCGCTCCGGCGGCGCCTGTGACGGCTCCACTACCGGCGCCTGCCGGAGCGCCCGCGAGAAGCGTACTCGCAACCCGTTGGATACCCCGAACGGCATTGTTTCTTCATCGGAAGGCAAGGCTGAGGTCTTCGCCGACTACATGGAGACTCAATTCACCGTTCATAGAGGCGTCTCGGACCCTGCCCATTCGGTAGTGGTTCGGGATTTCTTATCTGGTTGTTTCTCCCGTCCTCCACTTGACCCTCCCGCTCTCTTCGACAGGGACGAAATAGTTTCGTCTATCTGTCGTCTGAACCGCCGTCGCGCCCCTGGTCCTGATCGGATCGGGGTCGCAGCTTTGCAGTATTTCCCGGCCTCGGGCGTTGAACTGGTCCTGGATCTGTTCAACTTTTGTCTCCGGCTGCACTACTTCCCCCGCCTGTGGAAAAATGCAAACATCTGCATGATTTCCAAGCCCGGCAAGCCTCGAATGCTTGCAGACAACTATCGTCCCATATCGTTGTTGCCAGTCATCTCAAAGGTGTTTGAGCGTCTCCTACTAGCCCGCATCTGACCGCTGTTGGATAATTTTATTCGGAGCGAACAGTTCGGGTTCCATAGACAGCACTCGACAACTTTGCAACTCGTCCGAGTTGTCACAGCATTGTCCGACGCCGCCAACAAGAAAGAATCTACGGGCGCTGTCTTGTTGGACGTGAGCAAGGCCGTCGACAGAGTCTGGCACGAAGGCCTTCTCTATAAAATCGCTCACTCCCCCGTACCACCGTCCATTGTGCATTTCTTGCGGTCCTACCTCAGCGATCGCACCTTCAGGGTTAGCGTCGAAGAGTCCTGTTCATCAGTTCGACCCGTCGCCGCTGGCGTTCCGCAGTGATCTGTCCTCGGCCCCGTTCTGTACCTAGTGTACACGAACGACCTGTCTGTTATTCCTGGAGTCACGTTATCTTTATTCGCTGACGATGCAATGTATCACTGCAGCTCCCTGTCCCCGCGTTTTGCGAGTACAAAGCTGCAGCGTCAGTTGAATCAGCTTCCGGACTGGTTACGGAAGTGGCGGGTGATGATCAGCACGGAGAAATCCGACGCGATCTGCTTCACCCGTAAGTCCACATCCCGGTGCCTGTCTCTCTCCCTAGAAGGGAGGCCTATCGCCTGGAAGAAGTCGGTGAAGTATTTGGGCGTTCGGTTTGACCAGCGCCTTAGCCTCAACGCCCACGTGACTGACACCCTCAATAAAGCTCGAGGCGTCCGAGCCAAAATATTTCCCATGCTCTCGTGTCGCAACCGCCTGGCTTTGCGCACTAAAGTCACCATCTATCTCTTGTTTCTCCGGTCAGTGTTGACCTATGCTGCTCCCGCATGGTGGTCGCTTTTGTCGACCACTAACACGTATAGACTGGAAGCTTTCCAGTCCCGTACCCTCCGATCCTTGTCGGGGTCTCCATGGTTTGTCAGGAATAATGTTATTCGTGGAGACCTTCGAGTTCCTACCATCGCTGATTTTGTCCGGTCGCTTGCCGAAACTCTCTTTGCTTCTGCAGCGCCCTCGTCCTTTCCCTACTTACGTACCATTAGCACGTCAGAACCACCTCCCCCTAAAAGAGTCAAACGCCTTTTAAGTCTTCTCCCTCCCCAAGTATGTTTGCACACTCCTTGGCACTGTTACCGTTTGCCAACGACACGGAGGTTCCCTGCCTCGCGGGGAACGACCAGCGCCACAAGGCGCCTGCCTACTGGGCCGGGCGCGTGCGGCATCTGCCGTTCGCCCCGTAACCAGCTGCAGTGTTACCATGACCCGGAACCTGTATAAAATAAAGATGTTTGAAAATTTCCGCCGCCACTAGGAGCTAGCTGTAGCACAGATGGATGGCCCTGCCGAGAACCGTAATGTCTGACGGATTCCCAGTGCCCTAACGGGAAAGCGTAAACGCGCGCCTCTCCCCGCACTGGTCGGACCCGGCGGTCAACCCCTTGGCCGCCCCCTCGAAAAGGCAGAGTTCTTGGCTGACAGTTTAGGGCGCCGGTTCCCTCCCAACCCATCCAAGAACCCGGCTTTCACTGAGCAAATCTGCCGCGAGGTAGAACGCTTTCTATCGGCCGGTATCACAGTCCAGCCGGAGCTCATCTCCCCGGAGGAGGTCTCTGAAAGGATTGTTCAGCTGAAGCCCCGGAAGGCGCCTGGCCCGGATGGAGTCATGAATTCCGCCCTCCATCTCCTTCCGGAGCGAGGAACACAGTTCCTCTCTTACCTGTTCAATTCATTCCTTCAGACTGGCCTACTTTCCGGTGAAATGGAAAACGGCTACAGTAATACCGATACCCAAGCCGGGAAAGAATTCTTCTCGCGTGGAAACCTCAGACCCATCAGCCTCTTGTCCGCGACGTCCTAGGTTTTCGAGCGATTGATCCAACGTAGGATCCGCGACCATCTAGAAAGACTGGACGTGCTGATCCCCGAGCAGTTCGGGTTTCGTGAGCTGCACTCCTCGACTCATCAGCTGATGAGACTCGTGGAATGCTTTACCGAGGCTGGCTGCCAGGGCAAACAGACGACTGCGATCTTCCTAGACGTAGAGAAAGCCTTTGACCGCGTGTGGCAGGAGGGTGTCCTTTACAAGCTCACGGAAGTCCTTCTTCCAGATTGCTACGTTCACTTGATCGGCAGCTTTCTGCGAGACCGTAGCTTCCGAGTGAGACTAGACCACGCTCTCTCTTCGGAGAGGCGTATTACCGCTGGTGTCCCTCAGGGAAGTGTCCTTGGGCCTCTCCTGTTCTCGCTGTTTGTCAACGACACGCCCCGAGTTCCTGGAGTAAGATTGTCGCTGTTCGCGGACGACACTGCGGCTTTTGCCTCAGAGCCGAACGCAAGTTATGCGGCAATTAAGCTCCAGCGTCAACTCGACGCGTATGTCGGGTGGACCGATGACTGGAGAGTTGCCGTTAACGCTTCCAAGAGCGCCGCGGTAATTCACGCGCAAACGCAAGCTGCCTCGGCCGCTTAAAGTAGGCCCCGTCGAGGTTCCCTGGACCAACAGCGTCAAGTACCTCCGGCTCCATGTGGACTCCCGACTCACCTGGCGAACCCATTCTCAATATATCCGACAACGCGCTTCGGCGCAACTCAGTAGACTTTGGCCCGTGCTATCTAATCCGGCAATGACCCCCCGGCTAGGTAAGCTCATAGTCAACTCGAACGTGTTGCCCGTGATTACCTACGCCTGTCCTGGTTGGGGATACCTGGCTCGCGGTCATAGAACAACGCTCCAGCGCGTACTCGACCGGGGACTGACGCTTGCGTGTAAAGTCCCTCGGAGGTACTCTTCTCGTCTTTTGAGGAGAGGACTCGGTGTCCGCTCTCTTGATGACACCGCGAGATGCCTGGCGCGTAGTTTCTATGTTCGTTCCGACACAGTGACCCACAATCCCCTCATTGCCGGACTTGGTAAATACACACCGCTACCAGGCGAGTCCTGGAAGCGACCTCGTTTGTTAGTACCGGTGGTATAATCCACCAATCGCAGGACGCTTCAGACCCCCCCCCCATAAGTAGATAAAAAAGTATAAAATGAACTCAAATAGACCCAGTGGCAGGAGTCCTTTCTGAGAATCGGGACACTGCACTACTCGCGACCCGCGCGGAGCACAGATGGATGGCCTTGCCGAGAACCATAATGTCTGGCGGATTCCCAGTACCCTAACGGGAAAGCGTAAACGCGCGACTCTCCCCGCACTGGAAGGACCCGGTGGTCAACCTCTTGGACGCCCCCTCGAGAAGGCAGAGTTCTTGGCTGCCAGTTTCGAGCGCCAGTTCGCTCCCAACCCATCCAAGAACCCGGCAATCACTGAGCGAATCTGCCGCGAGGTAGAGCGCTTTCTATCGGCCGGTATCACAGTCCAGCCGGAGCCCATCTTGCTGAAGGAGGTCTCTGAGAAGATAGTTCAGCTCAAGCCCCGGAAGGCGCCTGGCCCTGACGGAGTCATGAATTCCGCACTCCACCGCCTTCCAGAGCGAGGAATACGGTTCCTCTCTGAACTGTTCAATGTCTGTCTCAGGCTGGCCTACTTTCCGGCGAAATGGAAAACGGCTACAGTTATAGTGATACCCAAGCCGGGAAATAATTCTTCTCGCGCGGAAAACCTCAGACCCATTAGCCTCTTTTTTAGCCTCTTGTCCGCGACGCCTAAGGTTTTCGAGCGTTTGACCCAGCGTAGGATCCGCGACCATCTAGAAAGACTGGACGTGCTGATCCCCGAACAGTTCAGACTGCCATCGGCCCTTCTAAGGACCAAGACGTCAAGGAAAGCCACTTGATTGTCTGCTTCTTTCCCCACTGTGAATTGTATCCGACAGCGAACACCATTGAGATGCGCCAGGAACTTGCCGAGCTCTCCTTCGCCATGGATCCACACTACGAAGGTGTCATCAACGTACCGAACCAGCATCTCGGCTTCAGCGGGGGAGATGTAATGGCCCGCCGTCGAACTTTTCCATGTAGAAGTTCGCTACTACTGGACTAAGCGGATTCCCCATGGCGACACCATCTATCATCTCCTAAAACTCACCGCCGTACTGGAAATACAAGTCGTCTTGGGGACCTGTCGGAAGAGCGGTGTTTGTCTGCCGGGAATAAGTCTGCTATGTGGCCGAGGACTTCCTCTACGGGCACCATCGTAAACAGCGAGACTACGTCAAAACTCACCATCAGATCACCTGGTTACAAAGCCAACCCACCGAGCATTTCAAAGAAATACGATGAATCGCGAACATAAGACTCCGTTCGCCCGATGTACGGCCGGAGCAGCTCGGTGAGGTGTTTCGCGAGATCTATGTCGCTGACGATGGGTCTCAGCGGAACATCTGGTTTATGAATCTTGGGGAGCCCATAATGCCTGGGTGGAAGGGCTTCGGAACACCGGACGGCCGCCTACACATCAGGTGCCAAGGAAGACCGCTTTTTCATAAAATCCCTTAAGGACCACTGCAGTGGGGATGACGACAGATTCGTTCCGCTTCAGATTTTCAGTGCCCACTTTTCGGCCAGTGGAAGATTGCAACGTGGGCGCTTAGCCCTAGTGAGGATCCTTGAGGCCTCTATTCTGATCTCTTGGAAAATGCCGCACTCCTGCTTCTATATTTGCTATTATGTCCTCCACTGGTATCCTCTTGGAGGCAACAGCAAACTTCTGTCCCCTCACCAGGACAGTTATTTCAGTGGTGGTCAGCTGTCGGTCCGATAAGTTCACGACCATCCTGTCCTAGTCCAGGCTGCGTTGCTGTTATTGTTGTTGCTGGGTACTATCATCAGGGCAACCTCTCCAACATTTTGTCTTATGGGGTGCTCGAATACTCTCATAAACGGCCTCAGAAGCGCTCGAAGTTAGGCCATCCACCAGATCCTGACAAGACAGTGCTTAGTTTTAAATGCAACTTCATCAAACTAATGTCATTGCAGGCCAGATCTTTCCTGGTCTGGTGGATACATTCCCGTAGCATTGCTTGCACTACGGAGGATAACTCCTGTATCCCTGCACCTCAGTAAAAATTCGAAGGAACAGAACAGGTGAGATTTTAGCATTGGACCACGGCCAAACATCCCGGGATTACAATTTAACAACAATAACACATACAAATGATACCTTATTAAAGAATGGCAAAAAAAAAAAGTTAATAATAAATGAAACTGTCCCTTCATTTTCTAATTCTAAGAAATATAAAACTCATATTACATTGAAAGTGTTGTCAGTGAAAAACCACATCCTTTGTTAGTGAGATTACAATATTTTACTGTGTACACTATCATGGGCCTAACCAGGAGCCAGGAGTTTTCCATAGCAGGTTACTGATGACAATAGCAGTGTTAGTGATTATTATGTAAAATGAAGATGTGCCTCTATCACGTTGCTTTAATTTAATCTCCCTCTTCACTTAGATAGTAATTCCACAATTCACAAAATCCACACGTTGGCATCTAAGGAGAAGGTGTCTAGTAAACAGTTACTAGATTTTAACTATAAGCTTTGTCAGAGTCAATTCCTTGGTCCTTCGCTTGGTAGGGTATTATAAACTCTTGCTTGAACATACCACTGATAACAACATCTTTACAAAAAGCTAGTTAAATTGAGAAGTACAGTTTTTTGCAGTGTTCCCTGCTACAGTGGAATCGAATTTAGTTGCACAGAAATACTGTTATTGTAATGTGACTCATACGTAGTCACTTCACTGTTTTTGAAATTGTACTGTATTCTGTTTAAAGTCTTTGAGTCTTTGTTATCATTGTTTAATTATTAGTCCAAGTGTTTATAATTTCTGTTTGTTCACATGATTTACTGATATAACAATTAAATTATATTAAACAATACTGAGCTATAATTCTAATATTAATATTTGCACACTGAAACTGTGTGTGTGTGTGTGTGTGTGTGTGTGTGTGTGTGTGTGTGTGTGTGTGTGTGTGCACGCACATGTGTGCACATATACATGTGTGAATATGTACATAAAACAACTTTGGCAATCTTAGAACAATATTTGTTACTATATTTAAACACACAAAGTGAATTCAGTGTTTAAATATTTAACTGTATATATAGAGGGGGGTGTAAATTGAGTGTGTATGATAATCTTTGAATTAAACAATCAAAGTAACCCTTACATCAACCTTTAATCACTAACAAACATCCATCACTTGTGATTGTACAACATTAAAATGATTCTCGCCATCTTTGGTAGTTATCACATTAGCCTCATTTTTTTATGGAATAATACAAGTGTAAAAAATCCTTTTGAAGGTGATTGCCAAATTTGGGCTTTTTGATACCTCCTCCCAGGACAGGGTCATGTAATAGAATTTGTACATACTGTTAAGAATGAATTCATTGTGTTAAATTCAAGAATGCCATGTCATACTATTACTAAGATGAAAAGTGCTTATAAAACCTGTTCAGAGGAGCAGAATGAAGTTTTAAATCATCTTTGTAATTTATGTTTGTCCTTTAGAGTGGTAGGAAAGTCTCATTTACTCCCTTTTCAATCAGCCCTTGTTATATCTATCCACAGCCTTCAAGGGCTTTACAAAGAATTACAATTCAAAGGATAAGGGTATTTGATGTCTGCTAGATGCAACCAAGCTGTTCTGGAATTCTGCTTTTCTCAACTTAAGGGCCTGAGAGTATTTTATGATCTTCCATTCCCAACAGCAGCAATTCAAAGAATTAAATATCTTCTTCTGAGCAGAAATGCCACTCTTATAATACCACTGAGAACTGCTCACGTGACGACTTCATTACACTGAGTGCCAACATAATTTATGGAGATGATACTGACAAGACAATTAATTCTGCTTCAGGCAAAAATTACGAGACCCGCATATACAGTCAGAAGAGGAAAGATGTACATCCACCACATAATAACAGTTTATTATTGAAATTGTGAGGACTGAATGTAACAGTGGTGCACAATTAACTTTAAAGGAAAAACTGATTTATTGAAGATGGTAGGAATCCACGTAGCTTACAGAGTCAAGAAAAAAATTATTACATGTTTCGAATAAAACGATCCAACGAGTAAGTACCCCAATAAACAAGAAGACTGATTTTGAAAACTATATCAAAAATAGCCCTTATGAAACAAACTGATGAATTAATAAGAACTGTTTTTATAATGGGAGAAGGTTTGATAGAATTTCATGACACCTTGGTTGAACAAGGCAAGTAATATAATGTAAACTTAAGTAAACATACTTAAATTGAAATACAATAGTGTTAGATGAGTTTGGAATTTCATGTTTTCATGTTGCAATTAGCCAAAACGTTTTACCTGGCTAGTATAGTAGATAACAAAAGTGCCATCCATAATAATAGGAGAAGTAACCTGTTTTAATAAAGCTGATTCCATTGGGCATGACTATAGGTTGACAACTGATACCAAAATGGATATTATCCATAAACAGTTATTTAAGGATAATAAATTTCAAATAAAATTTGTTTACTAATTTACAGAGGTTTATAATTTGTTTAGAGTTGCTGACACGCTGCTGCAGTTCAGACACTGGAATTCACACGAGTCTTTATGACTTACATGTTGCACATAAAGGAAAAATTGTGAACTTTGCTGGTTACCAACTGCCTGTCCAGTATGGTAATGAGGGTATAGCAGCATCACATAGACACACAAGGCAATATTGCTCATTATTTGATGTGTCACACATGTTGCAGACTGAGATTGCAGGAAATGACAGAATTAGCTTTTTTGAAAGTCTGTGTACTACAGACATAGAAGGTAAATGCTATATGAAATTCTATAATTTTTCTGTTGAATTTCAATTGTTAAATGTACTGATGAAATATGTGTGTTTGATCTTCATTACATCTTTATAAATAATTTGATTAGCTAGATAATATCAAGCAATGGTTCTAAATAAACATATACAGAATAGAATAAATGTATTGTGATTACGTTTATAAATTTCGCCTAACAGATTAACATATTCCTTTCTATTTCTACTTTACCCTACTGTATTTTCTTAATGTAACAGGATTTCATCTCAAGGATTTGAAAACACCTATCATTTCTGTACAATTATACATTCAACTATACCTGATCTGTATTTTATAGCTACTTTCAGTATGTATATAATATAGAACCTTTACTGGTAATTTTTCCTTCCTTCAAATATGAAATTCATTCCCCATACTTATTCTCTTACTTATTCTTCCTAAATGTCTGTCCTTTGTACTCTATTGTTTGTCAAGTGAAACTTTAAAACCCTTCTGAGATCTTCTGATGACACTGCGCGAAAAAGGAGTGTTATTCCACCTCCAAAAGCTCAGATTCCCTATCATGTACATCATTTAAATATATTAAATTTATTTAATTACTTAAAGTAATTCTGTGTAATATTTACCGTATTTCTTCCGTCGTGTGACTTCGTGTTGCGTTCGATTGATTTACGCGTTTCGAAACATATGTTTCGTCTTCAAAAATAAAAAATCACACTTAGCGAGGTCGTTAAACATTAAAATTGCAAATATTGAAAAACAAATCCACACATATCCGAGTTACATGAGTGCGCACTCGAGTCGGACCGCGTAAATCAATCGAACGCAAGACGAAGTCACACGACAAAAAAAAAGCGGTCCAACTCGAGTGCGCACTCATGTAACGCGGATATGTGTGGATTTGTTTTTCAATATTTGCAATTTTAATATTTAACGACCTCGCTAAGAGTGATTTGTTATTTCTGAAGACGAGACATATGTTTCGAAACGCGTAAATCAATCGAACGCAACACGAAGTCACACGACGGAAGAAATACGGTGAATATATTATACAGATTTTGTCAATAAGTGACTTCTTGGATACCAATTCAAACATGTCTTTAAAGTAATTATTCTAGTGTTGTTAAATTATATAGCATGTGCTATAAATATTTTATAAATTTATTGATTAATTTTAAGATTACAAATTACACGCATAAATTTTATTGTACTGTATTTAATGGTACTGTATTTTGATTTTAGGATTACCTGAAAATACTGGAGCTTTAAGCCTATATACTAATGAGTCTGGGGGTATTCTAGATGATCTCATAGTGAGCAAAACAACAGATGGATATCTTTATGTTGTATCGAATGCTTCAAGGAGAGAAAATGACAAACATTTAATGCTGAAAGCACAAGTAACTCAGTTAGTTTAACAATTTATCATTTATTTAATATAAATACTATCACAATTAATTTTTGAATATTTTAGGAAAATTCATAAAATAGTGAGAATGTGTCAATTATTTAAAACTGAGTCTATCTCTTCATCTGTCCAAAACGTTGCTTCAATGTCAGAGTCTCAGTTAACATCATTAAGTTATACTGGGGTGCCAGAAAGCTAATGGACAGGAGTCCAAACTAGCCATAAGCAACATCACAATATTCATCAGTTTGTACTATATCATCCTGGGTACTACTTATTTAATATTTTAAAGGAAATATTTCTATAAAAAAAAAAACTAAAAACAATACAGAATTATGTTTAGGACAAAAATAAACTTTAAATATATTTATTGTTTATTTCTATAAAGTTATCTATGTTGTCATAATTTTTTAAATATTTTTATTCATCAATCTAATAATGAATTTTATGCGTCTCACAAATTAGGACGGAGAGAGAGAGAGAGAGAGAGAGAGAGAGAGAGAGAGAGAGAGAGACAGACAGACAGACAGACAGAGTAATTACTAATGAAGAATATTCCTATGTAAAATAACAATAATAATAATATAAAATAATAATAATAACAATAATAACAAAACAAGGAATAAAAGTACTACTACGACTACTACTACTACTACTACTACTACTACTACTACTACTACTACTACTACTACTACTACTACTACTACTACTACTACTACTACTACTGCAATATGGAATTTTAATGTTTTTAGGAGAAGTTTCTTGCTGTTGGAAAAGATGTGAAAATAACATTTCGTGAACCAGAAGAGTGTGGTTTGCTGGCAGTACAGGGACCACAGACAGTAATGGCACTTCAGCCTCTTGTGCAGACAGATCTAAAATCTCTGTATTTTATGAAAACATGTGAAACAACAGTTTGTGGAATTGCTGGTTGTAGAATAACACGTTGTGGTTATACTGGTGAAGATGGTGTGGAAATATCAGTCCCTGCTCATGCGTCTATTGCAATTGTACAGGAAATCCTTCAGTCAAAGGCAGTTCCTGTCAAGTTGGCTGGACTTGGTGCTAGAGATACACTAAGGTGAGTTTACAGTCAGAAACAAGCTGGTAATGTTACCAGAAGCAAGTGGATCTAAATCAGCTTGTAAAAATTCTTCCTTATTAAATTCAGTAGCATTTATGGAAGAAATATTTGTTTTAGGCTGGAAGCTGGACTTTGTCTTTATGGAAATGATATCGATGAGACTACAACTCCTGTATCTGCTGGCCTGACATGGACCATAGGTAAATTTATTTAAAATATTATTGTCCATAGTTATCATGGATGAAGAATTTGAAAAGATGTAGCTACTTTTTTAAAATGTTGATGTTAATTGTGGGAATGACTTTGATTAGCGGCTTTGAGATTTTGTTTTCATTATTGTTTAATCTCTTTATAATAATTACTACCATGGTGTCATTATTTAAAATTTTATGATTTTAATTGTGGATTTTGTTCTCCATGACGTGTCCGTTAATTAACTAATTATAAATATATCACTACTGATTCGGAACACTAATTTTTTATTGGTAAAGATGTAAAACCTTGTAGCCTGAACTAGTTTTTGCTTAATACAAGCTTTGTCAGAGGCTACAAGGTAAAAGTTTTACATTTTTACCAATAAAAAATTAGTGTTCAGAGTCAGTAGTGATATATTTATAAGTTTAATTGTCTTATTTATTCATTGTTTACTCATTTCTTAAGAGGAGTAAATTAGATTTTTGGATTTTCTTGTTCATGATGTGTCTGAGTGTTATCACTAACTAAAATACAATATTATGATACAGAACACAGTTATTTTATATACAAACTAGCAAAATACCCGTGCTTTGCTACGGAATTTTTACATTGTACGTAATTGTACGATTATTGCTCGCTTAATAGTATAGGATTAGATAGATTGTACAAATTCTCAAATCTTAGTTTGTTTATTTACATTCATAGCAACAGCTATTTATTATTTATTTCGAGAAAATCGTTAGAGCCGTTTCCGAGAAAAAAATGACATACATTTATTAATTAATTGAACTTCGAAATTTTCTCGACTATAAGAACCTGCAAACAACGAAGTTTTTTTCAATTTAAAACAATGATTAAAAACTCAGGACTAAATGTATTCGGGGTTTCCAGTAAACTGAGATGTCAACCACTTCATTTACAAAGTATGCAATTCCCGCGATAAATTTCAGTATTTGGTTTTTTGCCCCTTAGGAGTGAAAGTTCTAAAAACCGTTTCTTAGTGAGCACCTAAGACCTATGATGAAGCTATGTTCAAAGTTTCATTGATATCTATTCAGTGGTTTCAGAGATATCGTGATCAGTGAGTCAGTCAGTGGTATTTGGGTCATATAGATATCTATATCTAGTCGATTTACCCAGCGTTCCTCGGGTTCATAATTTATTCATAGGCTCATAGGCACCTATTCTTGTTCTAACATTATATTACTTGTATATTGTATAATCTTCCTTATATTGTTACGTTCGCATTCTCACTGGAGGAATACTCTGTAGCGCACCTGTTTAAGAACATGTCATAAACTGTATTCTTATATCTGGAGAAGAATTCTGTTGCGCGTGATGCTCCTGCTCGATTTCTAACTCTGGGAGAGGGCGAACAGCTAAATTAGTTTTCAATAAATGTCTACAGTACTTGCACGCACTGCGTATTTAACTGTCGTTTTATAATTCAATTGTGTTAATGTTGAAATAAGGCATTTGTTAAATTAGTGTCTCCTAAACTTATTCTAACAATACAATACCTCTATAGATTTCAGCTTATCAATTTTTAAATTCAAACTGAAGCAAGTGCATTTATATTGTCTGAACACTATGATCTGAATACATTCGCTATCAAAACTTTGTTTTTTATACTCGCTTATAACTTACTTCGATCTTAACTTATCCACTTTTAAATTCAAACTGAAACAACTCTGAATTCACACACTATTAAGACGTTTCTTAAGATGCATACACCACCTTTGATATCATAACCTATATCTTTATTTATAAAAACCGTGGACTCTGGCCCTGCCGTCTTTCGCGGGATCCGACCTAAGACTCCCCGGGTTCCATGGATGAACTCCGGGGAAGGCCCGTCGGACGACTCCCACGCTATTTCCTACGCGGGAGACTTCCACCGATGCTATGGTAACCAGAATCTATTCTATTGGGTTGCCATAGTAACCAGATCTAATAGTTTTTTAAGACCCAAAGGACCCCCCGAAGGATCGTATCGAAAAAAACACCTACCCTATGTTGGTTCTCCCGTTGTGTAAAATATTTGTGCAAGTTTGGTTGAAATCGGTCCAGTGGTTTAGGAGGAGATGTGGAAGACCCCAAAGGACCCCATCGAAGAAAACACCTATCCTATGTTGGTTCTCCCATTGCATAAAATATTTGTGCCAAGTTTGGTTGAAATCGGTCCAGTGGTTTAGGAGGAGATGTGAAAGACCCCAAAGAACCCCCCCAAAGCACCCCATCGAAAAAACACCTATCCTATGTTGGTTCTCCTGTCGCGTAAAATATTTGTGCCAAGTTTGGTTGAAATCGGTCCAGTGGTTTAGGAGGAGATGTGGAAGACCCCAAAGAACCCCCAAAGGACCCCATCAAAAAAACACCTATCCTATGTTGGTTCTCCCATTGTGTAAAATATTTGTGCCAAGTTTGGTTGAAATCGGTCCAGTAGTTTAGGAGGAGATGTGGAAGACCCTAAAGAACCCCCCAAAGGACCCCATCGAAAAAAACACCTATCCTATGTTGGTTCTCCCGTCGCGTAAAATATTTGTGCCGAGTTTGGTTGAAATCGGTCCAGTGGTTTAGGAAGAGATGTGGAACATACATACATAGATACATACATACAATGGGGGGGGGGCGGTTTGCCCCTTAGGAGTGAAAGTTTTTAAAACCGTTTCTTAGTGAGCATCTACGACCCCATAAGAATTTACCTTCAAATTTTGAGATCATTATCTTCAGTAGTTTTTGCTCTACGTTGATTCTCTGTCAGTCAGGACAAAGCTGCTTATATATATAGAGATTACTTGTTTTTTTACCTCACTGCATGAACCAGTTTTCACTCATTATGAGCTTCATCAAAGGCTGCTATTACGAGTGCTGTCATTGTAGTGTGTGTGTGTGTGTGTGTGTGTGTGTGTGTGTGTGTGTGTGTGTGTGTTGTGTAATATGTTCATAAAGCATGTGTGATTAAAATTGTGTCTATTCGTTTAGGATGGTGTTTCTGTTTTCATCTCTTTGCATATTTCTAGTTGTTTGAGAGTGTCTAGTTTCCAGCCTTTCACCATGAAAGTTTCTTGTGTATATGTTTTTGTTAATGTTTGTGTATGTGTGGTCTGCCTAAATGAGATGGTTTGCAAAGGTGGATTGGGCGATGGAGTGTAATGATTTTATAAGTTCAATTATCTTTGTTTGAAGCTGCATCTTGTTTGGACTATGTAGAATTTCTTATATTATGAGCAGATTAATTTTAAAATGCCGTCTAAATAAAATTTGTTTAGCTGTTTGTGTGTTTTTAACAGCGTGTGTTCTGTTTTGTTTGTAGTTCTGTTTACAATGCTGTACCATGTTTTTTTTCCAGTGTGGTTATTGTTATATGTGAGTGTTATGAATTTGTTGTTTTCTCTCTTTGTCTGTCTGTTGTTATGGGTTTTGCATATGACTTTGTTAATTATTATTCTATTGTATCAATTGGCATTTGTTAATTTGTTAAACATTTAATTGTAGACATACTTAACTCATCCTGATAGTCTCCCTCTTATAGTTGAATGTTGTTTGTATCACGGATCTGAAAGCTTATAGTTTATGGTGCATTGATGATTGGAGGTGTTATGTATCAGTGTTTAAGTCATAATGGGTTTTCTGTGTATACTGAATTTGTGTCTGTGTTCTAGTTTTGTAATGGTAAGGTCAAGAAAACTTATACTATTGTTGTTTTCATATTCACCAGTGAAGGTTATGTTTTTGTGGATTTTGTTGATATGGGTTATTAATGCCCTCCAGGTTGGGGGTTGGGTGCAAGGACGACTACCCTTCCCTATAAAAAGATTACAGTTGCAAATAGCTGAAGAGATGTAACCAGACAGTCTTCTCGGAAACAACCTAGGCAATGAAATACATGAGTAGACATGAGTTATGTATTTACAGTTTGGAACTTGGAACGTTCATACCATGTTGTAGCCTGCTCTATGATCAGGGTAGCTGAAGATTATACATTTGAATATGTCCAACAATTTTCTTACTTAGGCTTACAAATTACTCAGAACAACTCTTGCAGCAATGAAATAAAGTCCTGCATCGTACATGGCAACAGGTGTTATTACTCTATGAAAGCTTTTCAAATCCAGGATGTTAAGCAGTCAACTTAAGCTGACTACATACAAAAGTCTTATATGACCGGTACTAACATATGGATGCGAAGCATGGACATTAACCACCACAAACGAGCAACATCTAAGAATATTTGAACAAAAAGTCTTGAAAAAAATCTTAAGCCTCTATAAACTGAAGATGGCTATCGGAGGATTCAAATGAACCATGAACTGGACTAACTGATTCAGGGTGCTGACATAGTCTTGTTTATTAAGGGTGGGAGGCTTGAGTGACTGGGCCATGTAAGGCGAATGGATGACAGAAGAATGGCTAAGAGAATTGCAGATTGGCAACCGGTAGGAAGAAGAATGAGAGACAAACCCAGAAAGAGATGGTTGGACGATGTGAAGGATGATTTGAGATGTATGAACATGAAGGGATGGAGACGGACATGTAATGAGAGGGCGGAATGGAAGAGGCTAAAACCAACACTGGGTTGTAATGCCAGGAAAAGGAAGGAAAGGAAATACAAATAATGCAAACTAAATAGCAAAAGAAATCGGCAAGATAGTAGTTGTTGGAAATTGAACATATTATGCATATTTATATTTTAGAAATGCACTAAAAAAAATTGATGGGCTTGTAAAGAAAAGAAAAAGCCCAAAAAAGAAGCTGAAGGAAAAAACTTATAACTGAGAGACAGATGCCATAATGAAAGGACAAGATATTACAAGATTGATTAAGATTGGTTGTAACATGTGGAAAGAATCAATTTAACAGGCAGTGAAGAGACACCTGGAATGAACACATAGGAAGACTGAGAAGACTAGACTACAGGAAAGGAAATGGAGGTGAATTTTTAAAAAATGGACAGTAATTTGAGATAGAAAGAAGAAGATAATGTAATAAACTAGTGAAGAAAGCCAAGTTCCAGACTGAGCATTGTCCTTCAGTAGAAGGCAAATAAGTAGTGAGAACAACTTTAAGAGTAGTAACCTTTATTTCCTCAAGGAACACTAAGGTTTGAAAGAAAAATTGTACATGTTTGTAGCCTGGTTAAAGAAGATGATGAATGGAGAACAAGTAATAACCAGGAAATAGATGAGCTAATGAAGCATGAGGACATTGTAAGATTCATAAAGGCCCAACGAATACAGTTCACATAGAGCAGACAGATAATCAGTGTATGCCAAAACAAAATCCTGAGGATGCAAGTCTGTAAAAGTAGAAAGAGGGGTTGACCTAGGACAAGATGGTTAGATGTCAGAAGAATGGATGTGAGAGGTTACGCTGAGATGGCAACGTATAGGAGACATTGGAGAAGATTAGTGTTGGAAGCCAGGGCTCATGTTGGGCTGTAATGCTAAAGAGGGAAAAGAAGAACCTTTATTATCCATGAAGAACTAATAATATCTTGTTAAATATTAGTTTTTGTTTCATACATTCCAAGTGGATTGTCAGTGTTTTGTTTTTATTATTTTGATGTACAGAAATGTTTTACTTATAATATGTAATAATATTGGTGATTGTTATATTTATTATCATTGTTATTACTGAAAAATTGAAAAATACAACAGCACTGTATCAAATTCTTTCAATGTTAATCTAGAAGAAGAAAATTTTGATTAGTCACAGTCTGATTATCCAGGTTGGGATATGCAGTAAGGTGGTAGCCTTCTTATGAAATCACAAAAGTACTTGAATGCACTACTTCTAAAAAAGTTTGTTGGACAAGACCTACAAAAGTATAACAATAGCAAACTGAAGAGTTTGCATTAAAAGAAAGAGGAAGAAGAATGTTAATGTTGTTACTTGTTTGTTTATGTATTATTGTTGAGCAATATTGACAAAAATTAGGAAATTTATTTGGATTTACTAAGTAACGGGGACACTAGAGGTAAACTGTCTAGCCAGATCGCTGCCTGCTCCTTATCTATTGGAATGACTTTTTAGAAAAAATTCAATATAACTACAGCACAAAGCTTTAAGCAGGTGACACTGAACTTTCTGATGTTGCAAAACTTTATAGTTCATAGTAGGAGGACTTAAGTGGTATTACAGAAGACTATGACGTATATAAAAATGCTGTGTTATTAAAGTCTAATGTCGCATAATATGAATATATGACACACAGAATATAGTGGCCTTTACGATCAATACATGTTTTTGATCATTGTTGACACATTAATCACAGGGTTAGATAAGCAAAAAACTGTTTATCATGAGATCAGATCTTACTTTAGCTTTCTTTACTAAAGGAATTACACTGGACCATAAATAAATATTTGATAATGTAGCTGTGTTACTAATAAATATGAAGAGTATTTACTAGAACACAAACAATTTTAAGATGAGTATTTTCAGTATATTGGATTTGTAAAAGCCACCAAAGACATTGTAGAATTTTCAAAATTATTTTTGACAACAGACTGAAAGAAGTGTACCTTTATGTTGACATCATCACCCTGATTATGTTCTTACGTATGCCATCATCTAACGTTACTGCCAAGAACTCATTATCTGTGAAGTAGCACCTTAAGAACTATCTCCATTCTAATTTGTTAGACAATTGCTTCAACTGGTCGGCAATTCTTCCAATTGAATCAGATATCACAAGGAGTTTATATTTTGATGATACAATCAATTTATTTGTTGATTGAACAGTCATGGAAGAAATTAAATAAGAAAGAAGACTATGAAATATTACAAGAGTTGATGTTTTAAATAGTTTTATAAGCGTATAAATTGAACAGTCATGGAAGAAATTAAATAAGAAAGAAGACTTTGAAATATTACAAGAGTTGCCGATATTTTAAATATTTTTATAAGCATATACATATTTTTTTATGTTCAGATATATTGCATATATTCCAGAATTATTCTAAAATTGCACTCCATTTTTGAGAAAGCTTATGCACATACTTTGGGCAAATAGTTTAACTAATTTTATTTATGTAAGGACTAAAATTTTAATTGATCACCAAGAGGTGACAAAATTATTATAACTTAAGGGCACCAGAAATGTAAATCATCCCACTAGTTACCATACGGGTTAATATTATTTTAAATAATAGTTTTAAATTTTGTTCTAAGGACTATAGTCATACCATAAATGCTATAAGAAAGTTAAACACAAAAGGAAAAATAAAGTACTCTAAATAAATTACTTCTGTACAGTACAGGTTTCCATCTTAATAAGTCTCATCTGCGTTTCAAAGGATCTCTGATTTAATAAATTTGTTAGCAAACTTGTTTTATATTGTACACAATGATATAATAAACATAATAATATTACATTTGGTTATACAGAATATAACTTTATTTATGACTAGTAAGTTCCCTGAGCTACAGAACTCGCTCAGGCTTTTATTATTGTTGGAGAATGTTGACTTCCATTTTTAGCTCATAATCCCCCCCAAAATTAAAGTTTTCCAAGCAAACACTACATTCAGATTTAGGTTAATCTAATTCCTTTATTCTAATGTTAAGCATGAAGTGTTACAATTTTTTTCAAAATTTTAATAGCCTACATTTTTGGGATCATAATTTTTTTAATTTCGAACCTAAACACAATATTCAGACTATAGTTAAAATTATCTTTAATTTGATATCCCATTTGAATTTTTGTGATTTTTCAAAATTTTGGCACACTTTTTGGAACCTCCACCCTATAATTTTTAAATTTCTAAAACTAATTGCTATATTCAGATTGGGGTTAAAATTCTGTTTAATTTGATACCAAAATTATATTTTATTGGTCATGTTACAATTTTTTCAAAATTTTAATGTCTCATATTTTTGTCCCTTTGCCACCCTACTTTTGCGGGGAGGATCAGTCTCAAAACAATATGGTTCTGTAGGTTATATGTATGGATACGCATGCCAAGTTTTATAAATATTGGTTAATTCATTCTAAAGTTAACATGAGACATAACCCAAATAGACAGATAGATAGATAGCCAGACAAATGCAAAACAGTTGAGTTAAAACTGAGACCTTGTTTTGCTCATTCAACAATATTATGTGTTTGACAATAAACATAACTTGAATTTAAATTGTTGAAGATGATAAGCAGGAAGCAGTAAAAATTACACTGATGATTTAAAATAAATTAACATGCTATTTATTTTTGTAAATTGTGTTTTCATAATTCTGTTGTTATACTTAGGTAAGCGCAGAAGACAAACAAAAGACTTTCCTGGTGCTGATATAATTCTAACTGAGTTAAAAAAGAAACCAAGACAGAAACGAGTAGGACTGCGAAGCCAAGGCAGAGGTCCACCAGCCAGACATGGAGCACAGATATTTTCAGAACAACGTTGTGTTGGAAGAATCACTAGTGGATGCCCATCACCTTCACTAAATTGTAACATTGCTATGGGCTATGTGGAGAGTGAACTGGCTTCTCCAGAAACCAAATTACAAATACAAGTCAGAGACAGTTTTGTTGATGTTGTTGTTAGTAAACTGCCATTTATTGAATCAAAGTATTATGTACAAAAATAAATAATATCAAAATTGTTGTGCTTATTTAATACCTGTTAAACAAGTAGTTTTCCCTTTTTTTTGCACATCAAGTTATCCCATAGGCTTGCATTGTATTGGGTCTCTAGTAATAAGAAATAATAAGGGCATGGTTGTGTTACAAGTATGAAGTTTTTGTATTAAAGAGATATCACCAATTCTATCAGTTTGTATGTGTCTTTCAACTGCAATAAAATACGCAGGTTGCTGTATCATTTCCAGTAGTGAAAAAAATCCATATTAGTATTGGTTGGAGACATTCCAGTTACCTCTAAATCTAGGCTAAATGATGCAAGTTTTCAATATACACAATAATTAATTTTATTATTTATTACTTTTGATGTGAAGTCAATTTGAAGTAGGCCTACTACTCTGTAGAATATTAAGAATACCACCTACCATACAAGATAGAAATAACAAAAAGAAAATCATACACCAAACAGCAAATGAAAAACATTATAACATAAAGACAAAACATAATAAGACAAGACAAGACAAACATTAAAACATAAAGACAAAACATTATAACATAAAATAAAAAGAATGTGTAATAAAAACATACACTTTCCAATTTCATTACAATATAGATCTCTGTAATAAGTAACAGGTCACCTAAATAGAAGAATTATATATGAAATAGAATGACTCAAATAAAGTGTATGTGGGCCAGACAAGAAAATTGATAATTTAAATATTACTTATGCTACTTAAAGCATATATTATAAATTTTACATGCAGGCCTACTACACAAAAGGAACATTTATTACACTGTATGTAATTAATAATATAACGTTAAGTTCTACAATTCACATGTGTATTTACATGAGTTATCTATGTTTAAAAGCCATTATAGCTTATCTTCAAAGAAAAAGAAAATTGTCTACAATATTCATATAATGAAGTGTAGGTCTGTTTGTAGTAATTACTTTAAGGTATTACTAGCTTATTACAAACATTTATCTATTAGCAAATTGCTAATTAAAGTAGAAGATATTCAATTACAGGCCAAAGACACGAAGAGTTATTATGGTGGTATTACCATATGGCAGGAAGAAAATCACTTGAGGAAAACCAAAATGAAAGTGTAAAGAGAACGAGTGAACTAAAATACAATAGGGTCTAGGCCAATATAGTATGGGTAAAGGTGAATCAGTTTAAAGTCATTTACAATCACACATAGACACTTCTTATCCAAATTAAATTATAACTTAATGGTTGTGTATTGTTGCTGTTAAATTTAATTTGTCTTAACATCTTAGTTCAGTACAGTGACAGAGATTGGTAGGTAACCACTAACAATACTGCATTAGAGTAAATATTCTAATAGGTTGCCGCACTCAAGTTATTGTACATAGTTCCTCAGCTTTTCACAGCCGCTTCCACAAAAAAAAAATTACTTTCTCCTCAGCATTGGTTGTTACTACTGTCTTTGTCTGTTACTATAGCTAAAATTTCAGTTGAGTATGTTTATAGCTTATTAGTGACAATATCATGAATATGAAAATTCTGAAACTAAATATCAGCATTGCTTTTTTATGATGCTATTATAACACAGTATGTTATAATCAGTATAACTCAGTTCTTCTTCTTTAGCACTACAACCCAAAACGTCAGCCCTGGCTTCCAACACCAGTCTTCTCCAGTGTCTCCTATCCATCCCCTCAGTGTAGCGCCTCACATCCATTCTTCTTAGATCTTCCAGCACATCATCCAATAATCTTATCCTAGGTCAGCCCCTCTTTCTGATTTTATAGATTTGCGCCCTTATAGATTCACTTTGATGGATTTTCTTTGGCGTATGCTTTCTCTATGCATAAATTAAAAAAAACTCAGTTATCTTAGTAAAATTAATTTCTTGTTCACAAAATAACAATACAAATTTCAAATAGTGCTTGGTAGACACTTTTATTAACTTTTTGTATATAGAGATATTAGTGTTGATACTAATTTATATTATAATATATTTTGAAGCAATATTGAGCAGCAAGAGTCTAAGTAGGTGAAATGTATTTGTGTCAGACAAAATTATGTATTAGATAATGTCTTGCTAAAAGAAGAAATATCAGCATGGTACCTGAATGTTCAAACTGGAAAGTAGTGTTCACAGAGGAAGGATATGAATATTTATTAATTTCTGTATTAAAACAAGGAATTGATATAGTTTCAAAGACACAGACTCATGGACAATTTTTGCTTTGATATCCCCATTCTATTTAGTACAGCTTAAATATTTACTAAATACCATATGCCAGTTTTATACTCTGTAGCAAGTTTCTTATAACTGCTTAGAACATATTATAAGTCATGTCTTGCTGTGTTTTGAGAAGTAAACATTTCATATTTATGACTTTTAAAGGCTAATACAAAGTTGAAATGAAATGCAATATTTACAGATGAGTTGCATGTGATTAACACTTACTTTAATTTTTACTCAATTCATTTTAGTAATAAAAATTATAGGAAACCTAATATAAGAAAAGTTTTGAGGGGGTTGTTCTAAGAAAGCAGTCATCAGTGGAGTGTAGCCAAGAGGGCTTAACTCCCTCACTGGGAGTAGCGTATCTAGAATTTGGCCTCGGGGAGGGTCCAGTTGAGTCAGCTTCATACAAAAGAAAAAACGAATTAAGACTAATCAACATTACTATCTTTAAAGTGGTTGAAAAATGTGTGATAACATTCTGAGATCACTCCCATTAAAGTAAACAGTAATAGGGGCGGATTTCTATGATATGTCATATTTTTTCCTTGACATTATTTCAGGTTTCGGCTTGATTTAAACTTGATTCCACGTATTCTGATGAAGATTGATAGGCTTTTATTGTGCATATAATTGCATATTTCGGTAGTTTTTAAGTTTTGTAGCATATGTAGCACTAAAATGCATATTTAAGTTATATTTTTTGACTTTTTTATATACATATTTAGACATTTATGAAGTTTTACAGCATATTTACAGTAAAAATGGATTATAATGGCATTTTTCGTGTATTTTTCATGCAAAAATGCATTTATTCGTTCCATAACAAATTGTGGTGTGTTAAAGTAGTAAAATGTTTTTTCAGGATATCCTTAAAATACCTATAGGCCTATATTCGGAGAAATGGTGAATAACGTGTGAAATGTCTTTGGAATACGGAGTTTCAAGTACCGTTAGGCCTTTATTGTTTGCCTCCGTGAGCAATAATGCCAGCAGGCAGAATTGAAGGGAGGGGGAGGGTTTTTCTTACATTTTGTAGATAAGTAGTGTGGGGGACTGTAAAATATGGGTTTCAATTGATGAAACAACAGATGCTGATGGGAGGTATGTTGCAAACGTGATTGTTGGCACACTGAAAGAAGACAGACCTCGAGAAATATTCCTCCTAACATGTGAAGTGCTAGAGAGGACAAATCATTCAAGTACTGCTGTATTATTTGCGATTCTTTGAATATATGGTGGCCAAATAGGGCAAAAAGAGAAAACTTTCTTCTCTTTATTACTGACGCAGCTCCTTATATGATGAAAGCAGCAAAGGGACTAAAGATGTTATATCCGAAGATGATACATGTAACATACCTTGTGCATGCTTTACATATAGTGGACGAAGAAATTCACAGTAACTACCCAGAAGTGAATAAATTAATATCAAATGGAAAGAAAGCCTTTCAGAAATCACCACTCCGCCTGCAAACATTTAAAGATGCAGCTCCTTCATTGCCCCTTCCTCCCCAGCCTGTCCTAACACGCTGGGGTACCTGGATTGAAGCTGCGGTATATTACTGCAACAATTACGACACCATGGAGAAGATCTTCTTGAACTTCTTGGACCCTACAGATTCTTCATCAGTGAAAATAATGCAAGACTTTTTTCGTGTTCCACTATAAAAACTTGAAATGCAACTTCGGTTTCTAACCGACCAAATGACCCAGCTAGAAGCTTCAGGTTCTGAACTAAGTGTTGCTCTGAATATTGTAAAATACACAGAACAAGAGTTAAAACGTGCAAAATGAGTAGTAGCAGCCAAAGTCCGTGCAAAATTAGTGAGTTTACTGGAGAAGAATCCTGGATTTTTGCAACCGTGTGGCATAAGTGAGATTTTGTGCGGAAATGAACCAGGTTCAGACTTCGAAATGAATTTTCACCCTTTGACCTAAGTTTATTTAAGTACGCCCCCATTACTTTGTGTGATGTTAGAGACGTTTCTCTCGCTAAAAGACCATTCTCAGCGACTACAAGAGAGGATTTTCATTTCACAATCTGAAAATCCATGTCATCATCAACTGCAACAATTCAGCTGATAATGAAGACTGAGATCAGGTATGAATATTTTTAATAGGGGTAGTTGCAAGGAATGTGATCTGAGCAAGTAAAATTATTTAATTACTTTTCTCTCCCTTATAGGGCTGGTGCTGTTTTGCAGAATGCAGTTAAATGAGTTCGTGAATGCTGCACTGTGTGATTATGTTAAAGACACTCATTTGAAGTAGATAAATAAAAATAATAATTGACAGGATTAGCTCTATATTTAATAAATAAAATGAAAATGTAACACATACGTGTCATTAATGAAGTCATATTTTGGATTTTATTTGTCATGTTTTAATGTTTTTTAGGTCATAAATGCATGCATATTTCCTACATTTTTAGGTCATAGAAATCCGCCCCCTAAATAACGCAATAAAAATACTTGTTATTGAACATTTTTTTAGAAGATACAGTACTTATTGACTGAATTGATTTTCCTATATGTCATATTTCAAACGTATATGCAAATACTGTGTAAAAATCCTTTTGTATATTTAAAAAAGAGTTACTATTGTATTGGCGTACATACAGCTAAAAAAATAATAATAAAGTAGAGTAAAAATTGAGAAATTAACAAGATTTGTCAACTTTTTTTATTCTCTGGTGGGGTCTGGTCCTGTGTTCCCCCCCTGTAAATACGCCCCTGCTCACTGGTCCACTCCCCAGTAGCATCTTATAGATAAAATATAGTTACACTTTTACTAGACATTTTTTGCCACAGATATTGCCAAGTGGGTGTGTGGACTGCCTGTGAAGTGTGGTTCTATTATCTTAATAAAGGTGAAAGCTATATTACAGGAGCATGATCGAGATGTTTTTATTTTATACACCCATCAGTAAACCCACCATTTTGATACCACCCCATTGAAATATTCTGCCTCCATACTGGTAATTATCGATACCTATAACAACATCACTCTGTAGAGGTCATCACAACATTAAAAAAAAAAAAACAACAGTAGACACACATAAAACACATAGTACTGTGCCGGGGTTTGAATTTCCTGGCACGGTCAGTGCGGCCAGCGCAGTTGGCAGCAGTGCTTGCCATGGCCACGTTGATAATTAAAATATGATTGCCACGCTATCTAGTGTGCCTAGTCAACCGTGTCAGTTGCTCGCTGTCCGTTATTCATAAGCAGGTTAACCAAAGGTTATTTTTTGCAAATTGGGACAGGTCATTTTATGCAGGATGGGGGACCAACTTATTCAGGCCTAGTCCTCATTTCTCTGCCAACCTTCGAGGAGAATGTTCCACTGGTCTGACGGCCCAGGAGTTGAGTGTAGATCTTTCTACCATGCGTTCGTAATCTGGTAAAGGCATTCAGGGTCCCTGCACCAGCCAGGAGAAAGGGGAAAGAGCAGTAGTCATATCAACACCTGTGACTACCCGCATAGCAGTGCACCAGTGTAACGATACCGGGGGACCCGAGTTCGATTCCCGGTACCTAATCACAATTGTATAGTTATTATTGGTTCTGTTCTTATATTTTTGTTAATAATAATGATATTGTTTGTTAATAATTATTGTATTGTTTTGTAGTAATGATAATTATTATAAAATGTTAAATATAAATAATTATATATGTATAACTGAATGTATGAAAACAGAATTTGTATGAGTGATGTAATGGAAAAATGGTGGCGTTGTCAAGGAGACTGTTTTTGGAGAGTGAAGATGATGAATTGTTAATTTTGGATCTGTAGAAGAAAAGATGAAATAAAAATTGTTCTTTTGATATCTAAAGTTAAATAGATGGAAATAAAAATTGGTACAACAAAAACTGAGAAGATATTGATTATATTATAACATTAAAAAAAAATGTTCAACTAAGAATAAATTATAAATAGACCTCCGAAGAGAAATAATGAAACGCTACAACGTATAAATTGGTGCTCAGCGGTGTAGATTATAATCTTAAAATTTGTGCAGAAAATATGAAAATAACACACAAATTTAAAAAATAACAACGGTTGCTAAGAAGAAAAAAAAATATACTGAAAAGGGAGATACATATTGATGCTGATTTGAACAAGAGGGAAGAAGTCCTGAAGGAACGTGAACTGGAAGTCGTCGGAGGATTTTTTCGGAACTAAGAAGGAAGAATCCAGGCCGAGACGAGGCAGTCCTTGCAGTTCGAGTTGAAGGCAACTTATGTACAAGAAGCTCCTGAAGGCGGATCATCAAGGTGTTTGGGTGAGTCCGGCAGATTTTTTTTGTTTTGTTTCTTGCTGTTGATGTTGTCTGGTGTTCGTGTGGTATACTGTCTTTTTAGTAAAATATCTCATTAAAATGGCATTTATTCAACGGTACCCAAAAGTTGTTTTGCACGAAGTTGCGATCGATCTAGATCTTGAAATTCGTGAAGGAATGGGTAAGAAGGATTATACTCGTCTAATTCAATCGTATGAAGATTACGATGAAGAATTAATCAAATATCTGTTACAGAAAACAGAAACAGAAATTGTTAGACGTGAAACAGTAGCAGCTGAAGCTGTGAAGGAAGAAAAAAGAAAGGAAGAAAAAAGATTAGAAAGAGAGTTTGAGTTAGAGAAATTGAGGATTCAATAGACTTCTAATACTGAAGTTGAAGTTAGAAAAATTGTAGAACCAAAATTGTATAATATAAAAGATGTAGGTATATTTGATGAAAAAGAGGAAGATGTATCAATTTTCCTTCGAAGATTTGAACGTGCTATGGTACATTCGAAAATACCTCTTGAAGACTGGGTTATTGTTTTAACTAGTGTTGTACCAATAGTAATCAAAGAACTCATTCATCGAGAACCAATAGAGCTAGCAGAAAATTATGATTATGTAAAAGAATTATTTATGAGAAAATATCAGTTAAACCCTGAAAAACTCAGACAAAAATTCTTTAATATTAGACGCTTACCGAACCAGACTTGGGCAGATTTTGTATATCAACTGACCATATATTTTGAAGGATGGACTGAAGGAATGAAGGCAGTTGATGTCAAAAGCTTGAAAAATTTAATGATTTTAAATCAGTTAAAATATCGGGTTCCTACCCAAATAAAAGAACAGCTGAGTCAAGATTGGTTAAATTTAAGTACACCTTTGGAGTTACAGAGACAACTAGAGAAAAATGACGATTTGAGGACTTGTCTTAATCAAAAAACAAGTTTGGATTATATTAAGATAGAGTCGAATCCGAAAAATGTTCTGAAGGTGCAACCTAAATCTAATGTTCCAGTCAAGGAATTTAAAAAAAGGGAAGATTCAAAGATAAGTGAATTTAAACCTGAATTTGAAAAACGGAAAGAGATGCGATGTTATTTATGTAATTCATTGGATCATTTGAGGAATAGATGTCCTAAAAGTTTATCTAGTAATGAACCCTCAAATGTAGCAGGAATAGTTGAAGAGGTCTCTAGTTTTATGAAAGAGACTAAAGAGGATTTGAAAGTAGGAGGCATTTCTCAATCTGATTTAGAAAAGCAAGTAATGCCATTCAAGTGTCAAGGGAAAGTTAACGGTAGACAAGTTCAAATACATCGGGACACAGGTGCTGATATTGATGTGGTGCATCAAAATTATGTATCCATTGAACATTACACGGGCGAACATAGATGGCTTAACACCCCATTATTTCCAGAACCCTTCTGTTGCCAAATAGTAGACGTCACTTTGGAAATTCCTGAAAAGGTAATACTTGCTCAGGCTGCAGTCACAGCTAGTCCAGCTTATGAAGGAATTTATTTGATGGGGAATGAAACGGCGCAGAGTTTACAAAACACAAATGCACATTTGTTAGAATTTGTGAATGCCGTAAGCATAAAGTCTATGTTAGTTAGGCGAGAAATAGAAGTAAAAGAGCAAGCAGAACAAGAAAAAATTCAAAATGATCAGCTATCAACCGTTGAGACTGAAACAAAAGAGGAAGATAGACTCCTTGAAGAAAATGACAGTCATCAACAGGGTGAAATGTTGTCCCTACTGAATACGACACATGAACAATTCATGGCTGCTCAAAATTCTGATTCCGAATTGTTAGAGATGATCCAAGAAGTACAATCTAGACCCGAAGAAACAAATTATGACTTAGAAAATGGAATATTGTATTCTAAAACGAATAAATATGAGGATAACTATAAAAAAAAATTGTTGTGCCTCAAATATGTGATATAATTAATATTTCATATATTTTTTTTTATTTTGTGGGTTATTGCGAGAGAAGTACGCCAGCAATTAGAGCCCGTTAAAAGTGACACTTGTTAGCGTTGTTCGAGGGTGGGCGGCGAAAGGGAACAAACCTTTCGTTTCCATTAAGACGTCGTAAAAACTATTCTCGAACAATGAGCTGTACGGCACATGTTGCAGCCAGCTGGACCATGCGTGGGAATGCCCGACTCCACAATTAGGACAAAAGGAGGCTACCGTTACATCTGTCCAGTAGCGAGAAAAACACAGAACCAACGGCGAGAGTATTGTTCAAAACCATGTGTGCGACTTCTCAAAGACAATGGTTTATGCAGGGACAATAGGACAGGCGACTAAGTGACGCTAAGGGAGAGCACAGATGTTATGCCACCCGCAAGTCGACGGAGGAAATCGTCAGCGTACCAACAATAAGAGAATTCGACACGCTACACCAGAAGTAGCAGATGTGATTTTGAAACAGAGCCTTAACACTGATCCCAGGAACGGAACAACGTACGTAAGACAGCGACTCATCTAGTCCACGTGGACTATGTCAAATTCAAGTCGAAAAAGCCAACCAGCCAATGAGGAACGAGAATTCCGGAGGGAACTTCCGTAGGGGATGGTTCAGAGATAAGCTTGAAACCAGAGAGCGAATCTCGTGTATGAACGTCCCTCTCCAAACGGCACTGGGTGGAGAATTGGTTGAAAATACAGACTGGAGACGAAGGGACACAAGGAGGTCCATGGAATGAACCTATCAAAGATGAATTGGTGGGAAGTTTGAGTGTTCATCAGAGTCCCAAGAGTGGGAACAGCAGAAGAAATATAAACCATTTACACGGGGAGACGCGAGCCCAGTTCATTCAATTTTTAACCTCAGTTTACTACAAATTTTATCTCAGTTTATTACAAATTGTATTATAATTCTTAACTCGGTTTACTCAGAGTCTCGAACAGTCTATTGAACTTGTATTTCATTTTATAATGATTCAGTTATAAGAACTTAAAGTAGTGCGTAAGTTAAAATGCATTTCGGTGGAGACGATTAAGACATTATTACGAATAAATGGAAGTGCGCGAATAAAACTCAGAGCGTAAACGGAACAGTAGTTTTCGTGATGAAACGCGAGTAACAATCTATATAATTTCTATGTAATTCATCGTCATAAAGACACGGACATTGTGAAGCGATATTCTTGAACAATTACAGAAAAAGTAGTGATACTACAATGTTTAGTAATTAACTCAAATAAATAGAATTGTGAAAAGTGCCTAATGAACTCGAAAACGACCTAGGCGCCGAAAAGAGTTGTCGTGCGGCATAGACAGTTATTAGAAGCATACGGTAGCGAACTGTGTACCGCGAAATAGACACATACTCGCGTAGAACTTAACCGACCGATTACGAGTACAATGCCACTACTTGTATTATATTAAACTCAAAGCTCGAAGTGACTGTCGCGGAGTGCGGGAGTGTTTACGATCAAGTGTCCTATGGATTAAGTTCACTCATCAATGCAGGGAGACAGCACGGCAGAACGAGTAAAGTACAAAACTAATCTCTTCTTATAATTAGTAATTTATCAAACACCACTGACCTGACACTTAGAACCAAAACCACCTGAGAAAGTTATATAAATATGAGTCAGATAGATACGAATCCATAAGTAGGGAATATTATGTTCTAGAATATTATACATGTCTTCTTGTTAATATATTTTGTACTATGTATGTATTTTGATGTGTTTGTTGCAGGAGCAGGATTTTATCTATATATATGATTGATATGTGTATTATTAATTATGATTATTTCATGCATATAAATGTTCAATGTGTTTTTACGTAAATACTAAATACGAATTATGAGCACACCACATTTTAGTTAGTAACGTCATTGCAGACGAAGATGCGTCAATATTTGATCGCTCACCTAATTGTTTAAATTTGTTCATTGAGTTGTTAAATGTGGAATAGAATTTTATTGTTTTGTTGAAGAATTGTAAGTGCTCTTAAATTGATGTTCTGACATGAAGAAGAATGAATATGATTTAATAAATATAAGTTAGAACGGATTCGTTAGTATTCTATTGATTTATGTAACAAACCTGACTCACAACTTAACCTTTCATTAAACAGTATCTATATTAATAATTCAAGGTAACGATTATCAATTCAACTAATCAGAAAGATGCACAAAATAGAAGTTTCGAAGACAGTTAAAGTCAAAAGTAAATTCATATGTAGCAAGTTGGAGTGTGAATAAATAATTAACTCTAACTCAATTCATACAATTATTCGTTATTTAAAGAAATGAATTTGTTAACCTTACATATGGGAGATCAACACATGACATTAATTACATCGTTTATGCTAACCCAAGCTCAGAGTTAGATACATGTAAGTACGACAAAGTTCGTACCGGCAACAATTTCATAATTACAGATCAATAAATTTATAATTAATAATTAATCAATTTATGCAAATAATTCGCATAAATATTAGCATTGTATATGGCTACCCAACGAGGGGCAGTGCAAAACCAATTCTTGTAGAACAAAGATAATTAATAAATTTATGCAAATAAAAGACGCATAAATATATCATTGTAAATATTTCGTGAGCAGTTGATGATGGCATGTCACGATACGGCCTCCGCACATTTGGGAGTTACCAAAACCCGAAAACGACTTAGTAAGTACTTCTATTGGCCAGGATGGGCAAAAGATATATCGGAGTTTGTTCAGACATGTCTCCCTTGGCAGCTAGCAGGAAAAGGGGGAGAGAAAAAGAAAGCTCCACTAGTCTTGGTACCACAAATTGAAGAAATATTTTTTCGAATCAACATTGACACTTGTGGGCCTATGATTGAAACGTTTAGAGGGAATAAATATATTCTCACGGCCATTTTCATGGCTTCTAGATATCCAGAAGCCATTGCATTGCCAGACATAAAGTCACCGACTATAATACGTGCCTTAACAGAAATATTCACTCCGGAACCCGGATTAGTAACATCAGTTACTCATAACATTGAGCTGACTAATGATACCCCTTTTTTAAGTAAACCATATTGGTTGTCACCTCGACAGACGAAGATCTTAGAAGATGCAGTTAAAGATATGCTAGAGCACGGAATAGTGGAAGAATGTACTTCTGATTACACGTCACCTATGATACTAATAGAAGTCCCAGGCCGAGACCCACGGCCATGTATACATTATCGGAAATTGAACCTGATCACTAAAACAACTTATTATCCACTCCCGAATATTGATTCAAATGTTGAAACTGTGGTGAAAGCAAATTTTATAACTGTACTTGACCTTTCAAATGGATACTGGCAAATTTCCATGACAAAACAAGCCCAACGATATGCTGCATTTGTTGCTCCATTTGGTACGTATCAACCGAAACGTATGCCTTTTGGGCTTAAAAATGCGCCTTTCACATTTTGCAAACTAATTAGAGAACTAACATCAGGAATACACAGATTTGTGGAAACATATTTTGACGATATAGCAGTGTTTTCATCTTTTTGGGAAGATCACCTGATACATTTAAAAAAAATATTTGAGACCTTAAAAAAAGCCGGACTAACAGTCAAACCCACTAAATGTCAGTTTGCAAAAGCCACCATTAAATATTTGGGACATTTAGTTGGACAGGGTTATCGGACACCAGCCGAAGCAAAAATAAAGGCTATTATAGACTATCCAATACCAAAAACAAAAACTGAAGTTCGATCATTCCTGGGCCTAATTGGATATTATCAAAAATATCTCAAAGATTTTTCTACTATTGCTGTTCCTCTGAGTGATCCGATGAAAGGAAAAGAAAAAAATCACCAATTCAATGGAATGAGAAATGTGAAACGGCGTTTAAAATCTTAAAGAAAATGATCGCTGTAATAAAATAAATTAATGAAAATTGTAATGTAATATGTTTAATTGGTGTGTAATTGGTGTGGCTCTCGACGTCTTACTGGCCTGAAACACTTCCTTAAGTTTCCCAGCTGGTCCAGTCCCAATGGTAGCAAGACTGGTCGAGTAGCGTAAAGTTGATGAAGGAATATATATGTTCGGCTTCGCCGAAAGTTTCAAAACAAAATTTATTGTTTTGAAGGAAATTTAAAAAAAATTATGTTTATAAAAAAAAATTATTTTAATTTAATTAATTAATTAATTAGGATCAATTAATTAATATAGGGCTGTGAAGTTTTAAACAGTGTAATGCTCTTCTGAAAATTTTTATTAAAGTTTTAGTATATTTTAAATAAGCTATCACCACTCATAAGACTGTCTGTAAACCAATCGATACTTGTTTACCTTTTTATTTTTTAGGTTATCTTCACTTACGGGTGGTAAAGTTCTTGTAGATTATCAATTAGAATTATATTATTGGTAATTAGTATTATTGAAGAAATAAAGAACTATTAAGTATTGAAAAGTATTAATATTTTATTAAGTAATAGCAATATTGACTCTTATCGATTAGTATCGATTCTCAGGATATCGAAAAAAGTTACAAGTATATGATATAAAAATTAAATAGGGTTCTTTAAACAGCCAGTTATTACCAAAGTCAGAGAAATCGGGCTAATATTTAAAAAGTATAACGTTACAATCAAATTAATAGTTATTAATAAACACAGACATTGAATAATAAACTGTAAATATAATAATTGTTTTCACCAAACAGCTGTGCTGAACAAAGAAGAAGGCACTGAGACCGTCAAAGCAAATGGCCGCCGTCAAGTTGATCAAAATGTTGCTCGTTCCTGCTGCATTCCAAATAATGTATTTTGAAGCAATATTCCTGTTCTTGTGTCTGCAAATCTCTTGTTAAATGTTGTGTAGTGATTGGTGTACTGTTTCTGAGTTGTATTTAGTGTATCCGTATAATTATTAGTTCAAACACTTTCTCCGATTCCGTCACTAATTTGGGTTAGAGTATTATACAGTTTTCTAGTGTTTTGTGGTGTTTTTCGGAGTAGATTTATATTGTTCTGTGTTATGGAGTGTTACTTGATCGTTTCTGTTATAATATGATAGTTTTAGAAGTATTTTACAAGTCACTCGCGATTTCACAATAACGCACTATACACTCGCTTTGTATGACGATTATAGGTTAGGTTATCCACGTTATCAAACGTATGTCATGTTAACCGTTCAACTACCAATAATTAACTAACTGTTTCCTCCAGCTTCAATTAAACTCTTAGCCCATATAATATTATCCTTAACATTGTTCAAATATTTTTTCACATCCTGTATACATTTTTACATTTTCTCTATATGAATGCCTAAACTTTGGTTATTTGTCAATTTTATTCACTAGATTTGATTTAAATTAATCTTTCAGTTCATTCTGGTTATTCTCAGATTAAATAATGCCATTTTATAGTGTTTTCTGTCCAAAAAATAGTAATTTTACTTTCAGTTTGGTATACAAACTGTTTGGAAGTCAAAACATTAAAATTTACTTCCTGTCATTATATAAATTCAGCCATTTTATCAGTTATATTTAATATTAATAATTCTATATTGTATTAAAAGGTTCCTATTCCCTTATTTTCTGGTAATTAATTGAATTAGTTGTATTCTGAAACATTATTCTGAAATATATGACTCCCATGTCTAAATTTCTAAGTTTAGTCATTTTTATTTTTATTCATAATTCTGAATATAATTTATTAAAATCTCTCTAAATGGTATGTGCAATTATATGGCATGATCTCAAGTTTATTTTGTCTAAACCCCTTTTGTTTATTTGCATTTAATTGAGCAATTTCTCTGTTTTGATGAAGTTTGGTTTCCATTCTTTTGGCCTATGATTTTTTAACAATTTTTCTTACAAAACAATTTACAAACAATATATGATGTGTGATACCCTCTCTGACTTTTACAAATAGTATTATAAATTAAACATGTTTTTAAATTATACAAAAACAATTAGTATTGGTTACAATACAAACAATAGTTAAAACAAATAAAGAATTTTTTTTTTTTAAATAAATGGTTGTCTTCAAGTCAGACATTTTGCAACACAATCCTTATTTCTAAACATGGAAATATGGCTTACAAAAAAGGTTTTTTTTACTAACTAACATCTTAATTGCCCTCTACTATTTACAAGTGGTAACTATTTTTATAGTTCTGATGTTAGTTGTTTCAGACCCAAACAAATGGCCTTATATCTAATACATTTTTAAACATTCTTGTACTATATACATAAAAAACCTTATATTTATATTCTTATTTCTAACTATTATTATAAGTAGGATTCTACAGTTTTTATACCGTCTTTTACATTGTCTTTGGGGAATTGTACCCTGTCATTAACAAATAAATAGTATTAATTGTTCAAAAGGTATTATGAACTCTGTTTTCCTTTTTTCATGTAAAACAAAATGTTATTTTAAACAGATTCATGTCTTATGAATAACATATTGTCACAGCACACATTTTAAGTCATTGAAAAATGCATATTTCATTGCATCCAATGTTTGTGATTGCCAAGAATGAAACACAAGGTTCATTTTTTATAATACCCAAAACTATCACTGGTTCACTTTGCACTTATATATTATGTTAATGCTAAATGGTCGTATAGTCTTATTAACATAATAAATTGGTTAGCGTTTTTTCAATGGAGATTTGTTCCATGGGTACTATATTATTGTTTCATCTTAGTTCACAGGAAACTTTTACTTTATACACTCCTCTCTCTTAAATTTATATACATGTGGTTTTTATTTCGTTATACTTTTGTTTTTAGATATTTATTTTGGGGATATAGGGATTTGGGTGTCTTTTATAAGAGCATGACATCTTCTTCAGGATGCTGCCCTCTTCTTCTTTCTTCAGTCTTCTTTTCTCCTGCCTTCTGGGACTGGTATCTTCTCCATCTTCTTCTTGTTGCCATCAGGTTTCTTGGGATCTTCTCCATCTTCTTCTTTATTTCAGAAATACACAACCTGTATTGGTTGATCTTGGCTTATTTTAGGGTTTCTATTTTATTTATTCTCCCTCGTTGTGGGTTTGATCATATTCAGTACTGCTTTGTTATTTACTTTTTTACCTTCCTGGGTTATACCTTGAAAACCTTTGGTTATGAGACTGGTCTTGGATGACTCATCACTAGTAACTCCTTTTACTTGAACTTGGATTTTCTTTATAATAATGATTTCTTTCCACAGTTGCTATGAATTAATCTTTTTATATTAAACTTAGTGCTTTCTTCCAAATTTAAATATTATAACTTCATTATTCTAATGATCAATTGCCATTCAATATTATGCTTATATCTGTCATGTTACATCGCTTCTGAACCAGTATTAAAGGCGCCTGAGTACGAAAAACCATTTATGCTTCAAGTTGATCCACCCGACGTCGGAATTGGCGTAGTATTGAGTCAGACCGATAAAGACGGATATGAACATCCAGTTATTTTTTTAAGTAGAAAACTGAAAGGGCCAGAAATAAATTATGCGACGACCGAAAGGGAATGCGCTGGCATCGTCTGGGCCGTTCTTAAACTCCGTCAGTATTTAGATGGGGGACTGACTTTTACTATTGTAACAGACCACAATCCTCTGATTTATTTAAAAACTATGGGATCTGCAAATGCCCGATTAATGAGATGGGCACTTGCCTTACAACCATTTGATTTTGTCATTACTCATAAGGCCGGGAAATATCACAAAAATGCTGATAGTTTAAGTAGGGCCATGTGCCAAAAACGTGATGTGGACATACAGACAACAGCACGGCCTGAATTTGCCGGAGTTACGTAAGCAATATTGTCATTCAATTTTCACCCTCCTTGTTGGAAGCCGAAAATTGAATAGACTTAGGCGGGGAGGGATTGTAACGATACCAGGAGACCCGAGTTCGATTCCCGGTACCTAATCACAATTGTATAGTTATTATTGGTTCTGTTCTTATATTTTTGTTAATAATAATGATATTGTTGTTAATAATTATTGTATTGTTTTATAGTAATGATAATTATTATAAAATGTTAAATATAAATAATTATATATGTATAACTGAATGTATGATAACAGAATTTGTATGAGTGATGTAATGGAAAAATGGTGGCGTTGTCAAGGAGACTGTTTTTGGAGAGTGAAGATGTGAATTGTTAATTTTGGATCTGTAGAAGAAAAGATGAAATAAAAATTGTTCTTTTGATATCTAAAGTTAAATAGATGGAAATAAAAATTGGTACAACAAAAACTGAGAAGATATTGATTAAATTGACATTAAAAAAAAATGTTCAACTAAGAATAAATTATAAATAGATCTCCGAAGAGAAATAATGAAATGCTACACCAGGATGCTCCCCGAAGCCATCAGACCCAGGAATGCTGATCCAACAGAACACACCGAAGGACCCAGATCTGCCAGGAACGAGACCCACTGGACAATCATCACAATCTAGGAACAATCTGCAACACTTCTAGCACACTGTTCATCATGGTACCGTTTGAGTTCTTCTACACAAAAGCACAGGTGGGAACGTTTTAATTATCACTCTTCCATCAGCATCAACTCAATAGACCAGCTACCCTTGTGCTCACATTAAACATCTTTGTTAAGAACTTACAATACCTCAAATCAAGAACTCAAGTTGTTTAAAAAAAATTGTAACCGAATACTTTGTAACTGGTCTGACATACACCATGAGGGGGTAGTTAAATGGTTTTGCTAGAACATGGGTTCCTCCCTTAAACTATTTCAAGTCTAATCTGTATTACCCTCATTTATTATAATTAGTGTGAAGGGTTATTCATGTTTTCATTAAGGGGTGGGGTTAACTTAATTGGTTCGTTATTCCAACTGTAAGCATGTTCGCGTGTTCTCCCTCATGAGGTATGTTGGTCTGCACATGAATATATGTATAACTTATGTCTATTTTATAACAACATAAATTAATGACTTTATATACAATGAAACATGATTGGAACATTGTGTCACAACTTAAACGCTAAATAAATTTGTTACTTGTTAAAAGAGTGTTAATTGCAAATCCTGTCACTCTGTTTGGGCTCCAGCACACTTTTCACTTCCTCTAGGTTAAGTAGCCTAGTCTTAAATTTTGTGTATCGGCCTGGCGCCATTACAGTACACATATAGAATTGATGGTGTGCATTTAAACATAGAAACTAATAAATATCCATATCATACCTCCTCGGATAATTCTTTCCAGTTTGAATAATCAAATACCATCCTGATATTCCTTTTCAGTGACTTCTGAAAAATTTTAATTATATTTCAGACATTTTTTATGATAAAAGTTGTTTATAAACAATCCATGAAACTTTTATACATGCAGGTTTATTGAACCAGTTATTAGTTAATTATATGTGCGATACAGATTCTTCATAAGCAGATATTAAAATCTTAAAGAATCGGATTTACAGGCATAACAATAAAAGTATCAAAGCAACTCAGAATTTATCTGCTATTCTTTAGCTTTTTTCCCCATAAAGGGAAAATTAGCATTAAACAAAATGTGCAAGTAGTTTATACTATTCCTATATCAACTAAATCTGTGAGATATGATTTTTGGTTTTTAAAACCATCGAAAACCTACCTAAGGAAAACCATGTAAAATGAACGACTCAATAGCCTATCTTGAAATAGTAGTAGTTGGAGGACAACTGAAAAAAAAAACTTGATCTGAGTAGTATGTAGATAATTGTTTGTCAGCCATAATAGTAAGGTGAATGAACATTTCTTAATTTTCTTGAACTGATTCTAATTCTTTTGAACTGAGTGTAAATGGAATATGTTTTAATATTATGGATTTGTACTACTATGGCATTTTCACTGCTGACTTCCATATTCAAAGATAGAAGAGGACAAGACTAAAAAATGTAAGTGCATGCAAGTAGTATTACAGTGTGACAAACCCAGATATGATATCAGTCTGGCCTACCCTCGGCTCCCTCATCTTTTAATTGCTGGATCCACCACTGGTCTGCGATAGGGCAGAAGGATCATTTTTAATCTGTATAAGAACCAGGTAGCTACAATAATAGCAGAAGATCAAGAAAGAGAAGGAACAAATAAGGAAAGGAGTAAGATTAGGTGTTGTTACACTGTCTTGATTCTACTTTTTCACTAACACTATTATATTTACTTGACAATTAGAATATTTTAACTTATGAAGACATATTACATAACATTCATCACATCATCATTGTGGAAGGTCCTGATGTTTGCTGTGCTCCTGGTGTTGGTGATGGGGGTAGCAATGTCATATAATTTGTTGTGCAGTGTTAATCCTATTCACTATTCAGACACTACACAACAAATTAGACAACAAGTGTTACTTCATCATCCTTAAATAGGTTTCTGATCTTTTGAATCAAAGAAATGACCTCTTATACGATACAGGAATAGTAATGAGTACTTGTAGCTAACTTGTATATTTTGTGCAACAGAAATGACAGTGTAACACAAGCGGCTTGAGCTCTTTCTGTTCCATCTGTTGCTGAATTTCAACTCCATATGGTGGGGTAGCCAAGCATTCGGAAGCCACCATGCTGAAATGTCATCTGCTGTGTGGCAGGTAATGGATCATAGGAGATTAGGAAGGTTTTGATTCATTTGGGGTTCATATGAAGAATGCTCTTGGTGGATTGCCAAGTTGTGCTGAGGTCAGTGTGTTGTCTATATCACTTAGCTGATGCATGCATCAGAAGGAGGATTCCCGGCCTTTGTGAATAAATTGGTTTCCAGGGATTGGATGAACTCCTCCATGGAAGGAACACAAATGCCCCAATGTAGAACATTACTTTTGACATACCATGGTGATTTGGAGAGGAATGCTGTACTTGTGGTGACCGACAGGAGAGGCCTCTGTCGATGGTCATCTAGCGGCTGCTGGATATGTGTTTTCTACCCATACTATAAATACAATGAAGTTTTTTTGCAGACAGCCAGGTGGCAATTCCATGAAAGCATGGTGAACATTTTGGCTCTGACGCCTTGAGCCTTTTTGGGGTTTTCCAGGATATCAGTCACAAGATCATGGAAGTTGAGGTGCTGGTCTAACACCAAATGCCCATGATCCATCAACTAGGTTGGCATGCAGAAGTTGGACTTAGGTGTAAAGCAGATCACTTCCTGCAAGACCATGTTGATTGCTATGCATCATTTCTACAACCAGTGTGGAATGCCCGGCCGATGTTGTAGCATACACTGCAATGCCTGCAGCAGACCCAAGAGCATGCTCTGTCGACACTTGCTTTGAGGGTGTTGTCAGTTAAAAATGACTGTGTGAGATACACAGTGGAGGTAGTACTGGTGTGTGGGTTATTTTGAAGAGTTGGTCTCATGCCCGACTTTATTGGCGGCTTTGTTTATGTCCAACGGGACAGCCCCATGGGGATGATGGCTGTTGGTGGCATCTGCTAGCTGGAGAATGATCCTTGCTAGGTAAAGAATAGTCGACTGTCTCTGGAGAAACCCGATCTGCTTCTTGCAGATGGTTTATCCACCACGGGCTGGATACGAGCCAACAGTAGCGTTTGAATACCTTCAAGATTGCTGGAAGAGCAATATCAGATGACAGCTTCCTGGAAGGCGTTGGAGGACGGTAGACTTCGTGGGTTTCCCAGCGTAGCTTCATCACGTTTGTTACTTTAGCCCTGCAATTTTTTTTAAATTGCAGAAAAGCGGCATTTTCAAGCTACTTTTTACCAATTATCAGCCAAATAGCGTACCCAAAGTAGCTTTATCTAATATATAACTGTTTATATAGAGATATATACACAATGTCCGTATATGTATTTGTGGTACTCGCGGCCTGTAACAATATTCGTTGTTACAGGAGCAGCTGTATTTTTGAATACGAGGAGTCAAGGACAGAAGGGCGCCTTGCTCTTAGCATCCGTTCCCTATCTCCCTCTCGCTCCTACCACATACCCCAGCGCCAGCAGTAAGCTGAAAGCGGCCAGTGTGATTTGTTGTTTAGTGGCAGCTACACGCGTACCGTCGTACGCCATGGCGAACAGCGAAGAGTGTTTGTGTTTTATTTGTGAAAAAACCTTGAGCGAATGAAAAACAATTGTGGTGAAACAAAAAGGCTTGGACACGTTTCGAGAGTGCAGCCGAAAACGAAACGACGGTAAAAGTGCTATGCTTTTAGTGAATCGTCAGTCTGTTACTGTGCATGATGCGTGCCGTAAACAGTACATTAATGAAAAACTCATCGCAGCGGCGAAACGACGTCGGCAAACCGACACTGTGCTACAGGATGCTCCGTCATCATCGCGCCGATCCACCGTGCCAGCGTTTGACTTTAAAAATTGCTGTTTCTTATGCAGTGCAGAAATTACCGAAGAATATTTGATAAATCTGAAGAAAACCCGATTAAGCGACCGAGATATAGTATATGAAGTAAGAAGCTTGAAAATGAACGAAAACATTTTAACGTGCGCCCAAAACCGGAATGATGACTGGGGGCGTGCTATCTGTGAACGCATCCGGAATGTACATGATTTGGTCGCTGTAGAGGCGCGCTACCACAACAACTGCTTGAAAAAAATATACAGTCCCCTACAATCGGAAAAGAAAAGAGGCTACCGACCGGCCACAAACGTCGATGAAGCGATGGAAGCGATTTACGCGTATTTGGAAGAGAACGGCGAAGAATGCCAGTTCTCCGTGGATGAATTGATGGATGTCGTCGAGGGTGATTACCGCCCAGATCCGAGAACAGTGAAAGCGCGGTTATTGCAAAAATATGGCGACGACATATCGATTGTTGTGACACATAAACGAACTATAGTGTGCTTCCGAAACACTGGTTTTAAAATACTAACAGATTCATGGTATGCATCGAAGAAGACTAACGCCGAGGAGGAACGCTTAAGAGTTGTGCGAGCGGCAGCAAATATTCTTTTGGAAGACATTCGCTCCCAAGTGTATGAAACAAAGGAATATCCACCTTCGGATAGATTTCTCGAAGACGTCGACACCGTAATACCGGAAACGTTGCTCTGTTTTCTCGAACAGGTGATTGTCAAACATAAACGCGGTAGTGTAGACAAATGGCGCATTAAATGTAAGGCTATAGCCCATGCGATAATCTCAGCTGCCAGACCGCGGTCATTTTTGTCTCCGCTGCAAATCGGTGTGGGTACATATCTGTACCAAAAATTTGACCGAAACAGCTACTAGACGTGTTGTCAGCCTTGGGCTTTTCCGCATCGTACGGGGAATGTGTGTTCGAAATATCAGCTATTATGCGTCCACCGATGGAAATCCTCGCAGAAGCATTCTCGCAATTTGTCTTCGACAATGCTGATTTCAATACAAATACGTTAGATGGCTTCAACACTTTCCACGCCATGGGAGGAATCCACTGCGTGACACCCAGGGATTCTATTGCTCCAGACCAAGCGATTCCTCGTAGAGAAACAATGCCGTCAGCAAAAGTCGTCGGGCAGTTTGGAAATGTACCCATACACATTTTTAGGAAGAATAACGAGTCGGGGTTGCAAACAATTGCCATTCAAGATCTAGAGGCTGTGCATCCAAGCAACAAGGACGTGTTACCCTCGAGGTGTGACTTACTGTGGCTGTATGGTAAGAGTGCGAACATACCGTTGATACCAGGTTGGAACGGTTTCATGGAGGAAGCAACTGAGGGCAAACCCTTCAAAAGATCACAGATACTATGCTTGCCATTCATCAATGCGCCGCCAAATAACCACGACACCATTTTCACTGCTCTTCTGTCAGCCGCCAAAAAATGCAGAACTTTGAAGCAAAAAACATGTTTCGTCACTTTCGATCTACCTCTCTATATTAAGGCTAGATATATCGTCGCCAGTCACTGTGCTCCGGAATTGGATAATGTTGTGCCCCGACTTGGCGGTTTTCACTGTGTAATGTCCTTCATGGGATGTATAGGTTATCTAATGAGCGGCAGCGGTTTGAAGGAACTATTGTCCACCATCTACGCCGAACACTCCGCAGAGGAAATGCTGAACGGACATGCCTACGCTAGGGCGATCAGTGCTCATATTTTATGTCATCAGGCGATAGCCAATATCGTGTGGCATAGTGTAGACTTAACAGAGGAGGAAAGAACTGATTTGGCGGTGATACTCAACGACATCGATAGGTCCGCTGTTCTGGTGGTGAATAACAATGAGTGCTACAAATCGGTCGCACGAAAATTCAAACAACGATTAGCGCAACTCGAAGCTTATGGTCCAACGGCAAAGCTTTGGGTTCAATACTTCCGCATGGTTTCCTTGCTAAAACAGTTCATTGAAGCAGAACGTATGGGGAATTGGCAGCTTCATTTAGAGACCATGCAACAAATGCTGACATACTTTCATGCCTGCGGCCACTTCCTCTATGCAAAGTCAAGCCATCTGTACTTGCAGGATATGTTCGCGCTGGAAGGAAAAATGGATCCCGCTGAATACGAGCTCTTTACAAAGGGACGTTATTTCACAATCAGACGGTCGGACAAATTTTGGTCAGTCATTTGATCGGATATGACCATCGAACAAACATTAATGCGCACCATGAAGAGCATTGGTGGTCTGACGCACGGACGTGGTATGACAGACAGCGTCTTAACCATGTGGACACTAGGAATGGTCTATTTGCACAATGTCTGTGAAGAAATAAAAGAGTTTAGCGCCATCCAAATGAACACAACGGAGCAGCATGTGGATATGCGGCCGACGCGTATGCAACGTGACCAGAACGATGTGACAAAGATTGCAGAATGGCTGTCGTAACATAATCCGTTTCCGCAAGTCGACAGTTTGCTCTCCATCAACAGTGGAGTCGTTGGTGATGAAACATTAAATTGCCACATGGCACAAGAAATAGGTGCTGCAGCTATTGCGAAGACTGTGGGCAATAATTTTGATTCGATAAAATTCAAGCGTAAAGATGCAGTGCTTTCCTTGGGAGCAGCAAAAAGCAGTGTCAAAGTCGATAATCTTCCTATTTCCATCAATCCCCTGTTGTTGTTTCAAAGAATCTGTATCGCCAAAAAGAGCGATGAAGAATTGAAAGGTTATTTCAAATTTGAACTCGCCCCATTCCCCCTATCAGTATTTAATGAGGATGGTATGCGAAAGGGAACGAAATCGTCACTGTTCAAGGCATTTTCTTCAGTGGACCAGCCTGTACAACCGGATAACAACAGCTTGCATGTACTGGACGGCGGCTTTTTGTTGCATCGAGTGGTATGGCATCGCAATGATTCGTACGGAACAATTTGCATGAACTACGTGCAATATGTCCAAAGGTACTATGGTCCTAACGCAGTCGTAGTCTTTGACGGTTATCCAGCGAACGCAGCTAGCCGGAATACGAAAAGCGCAGAAAGATATCGACGCTCCATTGATGTAATTTTCGATGAAGAGATGATTCCACCTGTTTCGCAAGAACGATTCTTGGCGAGCGATACTAACAAAAGGCATTTAATTTCCATCTTAATTACGAAGTTTAAAGAACAAAATTACACAGTGAAGCAGGCAGTAGAAGATGCGGATGTGCTCATCATGCAGACAGCCATCGACATGACGTCGTCGGTTACGCGTGTTTTCGTTGTCGGAGAAGATATAGATTTGTTGGTTCTTTTAATTGCAAAGGCGAGAGATCATGAAAATATATTTTTGCTGAAACCGGCGAGGGGAAAAGTTGCGGAAACGCTTTATTCGACGCGGAGCCTGAAATATAAGGAAGCTGTTGCGAAGAACATTTTGTTTTTACATGCAATCAGTGGTTGTGACACCACCTCTGCTCTCTTTAACCAAGGGAATTTGAAGTTCCTCAGTCTCCTGGATAAAAACGACTCGTTGCTTGACACTATAGCAATCTTCCAGGACCTCGAAGCAGATGTGGATGCTCTCGCTGCCGCTGGTGAAGCGTTCTTATTGGCACTGTACGGCGGATCGTCTACAAAGGACACATTAGATTCCCTTCGCTACAAAAATTTTGTGAAGTCTGTGTCCAAGAACAAATTTAATCTCGCGTCGCTGCCACCCACAAGAGATGCTGCAAGGCAGCATTGTCTGCGAACGTACTACCAAGTCGCGATGTGGTGTGGCAGTGAAAAAGATCCTGAGCAATATGGCTGGCAGAAAACGAGGCATGGGCTCGATGCTGTTCGCGCTACCTCAGAAGCAGCCCCCGACACCATTTTAAAATCGATATCCTGTAAATGTAAAAAAGGCTGTGCACGAGCGTGTGGATGTCGGAAAACGGGCTTAAAGTGCTCGGTGCTGTGTCTCTATTGTAATGGAACAGCATGTGAAAACATTCCCGATTTGGTAGCGGATTCCGATCCCAAAGACACAAACGAAGTTGATGACGTCCTTGATTCGTTGGAGTGGGTGTTGGAGGAGACGGGAGACGAACAAGATTCTAAAGACAGTGAACATAGTGAACCAGGGACATCGCGTAGAGCAAAACGACAGAAAACTCGCATGTAAGTTTGGAGCGTGGAGTAGGCCTACCGGGGATACCACGTTAAAAAAAACGCGCCGCTCAACTCTACCTCGTGGGTGGTGTGGAAACGAGTTGATAGAAGTAGTGGTTTGTATTACTTTATTGCATGAAACTGCTTTAGGTACGCTAATTGGCGGATAATTGGTAAAAAAGTAGCGTGCAAATGCCGCTTTTCTGCGATTTAAAAAAAATCGCCCTACTGTTCGGCCCTATAACGCGGAAAATATTAGTCTGACTAAAACAATGTATATGAGTAATTTTGTAGCAAATGTTGTTTTCTCCAACTTTTAATAAGCAACTTTTTCTCTAAAACCTACAGGAACGGAGTTATATGCCGAAAACTGATTTTGGGCGCCATTTTTTCAAGATGGCGGCGCGAGCGGCGGTCGCTCGAGGTAACAAACTTAGCGTCATACTTAGGGCACCCAAGACTACACTCCTGCCAAGTTTGAAAACTCCTCAACCTTTTGCACCAAAAAAGTACCTAATGACCGGACTATGTGCTTCACAAACTGCTTCAGATTTGCAATTGCCCGATGTCACATTCAGGGACACTATCACAATTGCACACCTACTAACAAAACTAACACTATCTCTATTCATTATTACATAGACAGTACACACATCAAATCCACTTTTAAAAAGATCGCTGCAAATAGCGTTGAGTAATTCTGTAATGAGTCTCTGAGGCCACATAAGTTCAAACAGCGGACACTTCGTTTGTTTGCTACAAAATTTTCAATTCTTAATTTTTTCTGGATTAATTCAATTCGATTTTAAAATTAGATACCATAAGTTGAAATTATTGGAGAATTCTTAATTTGCGTCGGGCAAAATTTTTTCAATGGCGGACGGAGTCTGTCATTGCCCCTCTGGTTACCGGCCTGTTTACAAAGTGTAATTCTATTGTACACCACTAAATTGAATACCCAGACTAAGTAATTTCGAAAACATAGCGTATTACATAATCTAACTACGACCATAAACACAAATCAAATGGACGCGCGGATACTCGTTACCTACTTCAGCTTTCAAAAAAGTCCATAATATAGGCTACGCTTACCAGTAAGCTGTTCAGCATTGCTACGACGTCAATTACGTTCGTTTTTGTACTTAGTTTGTAATTATAAAACTCCTTAGCATCATCCAATATTTAAGTAGGCCTAAATGGTTTTATTAATGATATTAAATTCTTAACAGTAGGCTACTACATTTCTGTCAGTTAAATTTCCTCCTGTCTCCATCGACTTTTATCACATTTAGTATTACAGCTATTTACATTTAGTACAATCTGGGGGGGGGGCAGAGGGTTGGACAAGTAAATTTTGGGGTGCCCGGGCTAGGGTTGCCAGGTACAGGCTTACATTTCCAGGATATAGTCTTACCATTTCCGGGACATTTCTGGGGTTACGAACTGAGTGGGAGTTGGAGTTCAAGTTCTAACTCCAGCTGTTGGACGGACGATAGAAAATATATTAAAATTACTGGGTATTTTAGTGGTATTTTTAAAGGGAAAGAAAATGCAAATTAATGTCAAAAAAATTTTATTTTAGGTAACTCTTTGGCTTGGCTAAATTAAAATCATCATTAATCAAAATAGATCTTAATCAACTACTTGTTAAAATATTTATCGTTAGATTTTGCCATTCTCACAAGTTTTTCTCCGTCACTGCGTTGTAAAACTGATAACATTTCTGAGCAAGACTCTTCAAAATTGATACGAGTTTGTAGTTCAGATTTAATCAAATCCATGGACATTTTGTTTCGCTCTTTAGACCATAAATTATTTAACAGGCTAAAAATTCTCTCACAAAAGGCGTTGCTTGTTGGAATTGAAAAAACGAAACCAATTATTTTCTTTAAATTTACAAAATCATTAGAAGTGTTTGTTCTAAAGAAATAGGTCCATATTTTTTCGTTCGGCAAGTCTTTTGGAAGGACCTCAAAAACAGCTTTCAAACATGCGAACTCTGTATAAAGGGAGTCTACGTTAACCGCATCTTCAATTTTCAATATCATAGGAAATTCGGAGAGCACTTCCCATGCCAATTTCAATTCCTCTGAGTTAAGGGACAAAAGCCCAATTTTTTTGTAAATTCCATTAGGCCCAAAATCATATCTCCCTTCTAAATATTTAATTGCTCTTTGCAGGAAAATGTGTGCCTGTGATGTGAATTTATGCCTTTGGTTTTCTGTAAGGTTTCTAAAAATGCCTCTGACTTTACTTCCAAAAAAATTATCAGCTAGCCTGTTTTTAATTGGTCAAGAAGACTTTGCATTGCATGATCAATGTCCAAAATAGTGTAGCTATCATTTTCTAATAGTAATATCACTTTATTAAATTCAGGCAATGCATTACTCAAGAAGAAAAGGTAACAGTCATTCATACCTTCTTTTTTATACTCTTCTTCATTATTCACTTCATTATCATCGCAATCTTCAGAAATAAATTCCCATAGCACCCTGTGACAGTTATTTGGACCTTTTTCCAAAAAACAATATTTAACTGCCGGCCAACTATGCACTAATCGATCTATGGCTGGCAAAAGTGACAACCACCTTGTAGGAACATATCTTAGTAACTGTTTATATTCTATTTGAGCAAATTCAAAGCATTCTTTTAATTTTTTTGCTTGCAAAGCTGACGAACTAAATTCACTATAAATTTTCATGACGATGCTTTCCACGTCAACATGAAGACCTTGCACTGCATACTTCACACAATTATTTATTATGTGACAATTACAATTGGCTTTGAAAACATGCTCGTTTTCCGTTTTCAACTTCTGATACACAGAACTATGTATGCCGTAATGTACAGAAGCATTATCTGCACTGTATGCACTTATTTGATTAATACTAAGGCCGGCATCAGCAGTGATTTTTTTAAGGCATTGATATATATCAAGCGATGTTTCATTAGCGTCTTCGTAAAAGTCCAACAATTTTTGGCATATACCTTTTTTATTGTTAAAATACTGAACGGCATACGGAAATGTTTTTATATTGCCAACGTTCGATGCGTCTGAGCCTACTGAAAAATAATAGAATTCTTTTAATTCAGAGATTAACTTTTTCCGCGAATAGGGTCCTAAAACATTGCGTGTGATTGCTGAGGCCTTAGTACGTCCACATGTCATTTTTGCAGTTATCTGACTATCCGGAATAATTTTATGTATATTTTTTGTCAAGCAGTCTAAACTATTGTAACTCAAACCATGTTTTACATTGTGATAAATTAATCCTACTTCCGCACTTAAGATCAAAATTTCTTCCTTTGTATCTTTTTTTATGAAAAAACTGTCCATGCATTTTGATGTTACTTTGGCTGACACCGTTTTTTATGTTTAATACTATTGGCGTGAACCTATAACAATGGAATAAAAATTATGATAAAACATTAGAAAATGCCAAATAAACCGGGAAGGAATTTTAACAAGAAACTACATCTTTGTTGCCGATAACGCAGTACACATGACATACAGTGGCGGCTCGTGGCTTCGAGGATTGGTGAAGCAGAGTCGGTGGCAGGTCCCCCTCCCACCATAAATTATGTGAATATGTTTCTTCCTGTTTTGGAATCATTAATAACGGATGGAGACAAAAGAAAAGTATGTTAATAAAATTTACAAATATAGTAGTTAAAAATAGTAAGTACTTACAGGCTTGCATTTTATTTCTTGAACACAAGGTCAATTCTCCTCTCTTTCAAATACGCAAACTTGTCGATAATGTCGTCATAAAATGGTTGTACATTAATTAATTCGTTTAACAGTTCCTTTTCTATGGAAAATTTTGATAAGCTAGTAAGTCTGTCCTCTGTCATTGTACTGCGCAGGTATGATTTTATTCTTTTTAAACAAGAAAAACTTCGTTCTACGGAAACGCTAGTGGATGGAATAGTTACTATTAAACAAAACAGTTTGTAAGCTTCTTTAAAGATGTTCCTGTTGTCAGCTAAAAGTTCCATAAAATTTAGTGGTTCCATTTGTCTGTATTGCTTATCCTCATAAATAAGCTGTAATTCGTTTTTCAGTCTTTGGAAATCGGTAAACAGATTAGGGTTGCACACCTTTAAGTTACTTAATGCATCCGTGGGAAAGTTTTCAGAATACGTTACGAACTTTGAAGGTCCACAAGGTCCTATCGACCACAAGGTGACCACAAGGTATTAATGTAACAAACTGAAGCTTTTCCATATCATTAAAACGTGTGGTTATTTGTACTGAAAGGTTATCTAAAATTTCATAATACAGAATTTTGTATTTTTCAAAAAGTTGATCACGTGTGAGTGTAATTCTTTTCTTCAACTCATGGTATTCAGTTGGAATTGTTGTTTTTGAAGCAGCTAAATCGAAAATTTTAATAAATGCATCATCAGTTCTTTTGCTATTTATGAGTGTTTGAGTATTTTTAACTTGCGAGATACAGAAATTAATGTCAAATGACTTCTTTTGTAGCACATTGAAGAGAACATCCGTGGCTCCAAAAATATCATTAAAAATGACAACCAAAAGCGTAAATTCAAAATCATTAAATTTATTTAAGAAGCCATCACTCTGCCTAATTGATGTTTGATCATAATTTGAATCGTTCACAATTTTAGTGAATACTTCTTTTAATGAATCCCATTCGTTGTATATAGTATTCACAATTTTTGAATTAGACTTCCATCGCGTAATAACGGAAGTAGGGATTCGTTTTCCAACGACTGTGTCTACTGCGTAAGTTCGCTTAGCAGAACTGTGGAAAAAAGAGGGTAAACCGTTAACAGTCGCAAAAAATATCCGACATTTCGAAATGTTGTTGCAGCTTTGTTGTAGCACTAAATTCAAACGATGCGCCATGCAATGAACAAAAACCGCTTGTGGCACTACTTCTTTGATTTTTGCCTGAAGACCATTTAATTCTCCTGACATAACGCTTGCACCATCAAAACACTGGGCAATAAGTTTTGATTTATAGTCAAATTTTTCGAGGGACCTTGACACAACGTGAAACAGTGCGTCGGCAGTCCGACTGGAACTAACATCATAAAATCCCAAAAATCTTTCCACCAGCTTTCCTCCGGGAATAACGTATCTAATTATGATGCTACATTGAGATTTGTGGACAATGTCTGTGGAATCATCCACTTGAATTGAAAAAAATGTACTATCTTTTATTTCCTTTGCGATGTGCTCATCAATATATTGTGAAATGCAGTCAATTATTTCATTCTGAATAGTCTTAGAATTGCCGGCAAAGACGGGTGAGATTTTTTTTATAGTGTTCTTGAATATCTACAGGGCTTATCGAAACGAAGGTTTCTAGCAGTTCTTTAAAATTTCCGCGATTAATAGATGATAACTCTTCGTGGTGACCGCGAAATGCTAATTCTTGTTTACCCAAGTAAAGAACTGCACGAATAGGAAGATGCATGAAACGTCTGTTAAGCCGAACGTTGTCATTGAAGTGTTTAATATACAACCTAGAATTTTCCTTCAAAGCATCCTCGACAGTACTTAAATTTTTCTTTAATTTTGAAAAACTCAATGCACAACGCATGTGCTCAGAAGAACCTTCATGTTTGGAAAGAGCACGAGTAACGTTACCAAAATCACAAAGCCGTTCTTATTCCACGGACTTGATTTAACACTAATAATTAAGCAGGGCATACAAAAAAGTTTATTTAAATAATAACTGCCACACAACCACTCGAACGTTGAATACCAATTTTGTTTAAAGTTGCGATTGTACACCTTGTCCCTTAATTTTTGCAACCTTATTTACTTTCAATATAGACATAGGGTTTTCACAGCTTAAAAAGTCTTTCTTATCATCATTATTCCATCTTGAAAATGGTGTTTCTAATAAAACACATACAGGATCATTTGAAGAAAACATTCTGTAAAAACTTCACACACCACGAACAACGAACAAAACAAACGCGCTGGATAGGTAAAGCACTGCACGTACACCACTGAGAAACAGCCAGCGTCACTGCTTCACGTGTGTGGGGGGGGGAACACTGATTACGGAATACGTTGTCATGGCAACCGTGATAAACCGAGCGTTGTTAGTGACGTATTAACTGATGCAGCATTCGAGGTACAGAAAGCTGCTTCTACGATCTCAGCGCTTTCCGCCACCAGTAGGCTTGTATGTGATCGCAGAGAAGTTCAGCTTCTGTAACCTATTTCCATAGCTTGTAAATGTTATTTTAATTATTATACAGACGAAATTTAATTAAAAAAATATTTTTAAACATAAAATTTACTAAAAATTGAGAATAATTTTGTGTAAAAAGAAACACATTGAACCAGTTATTTTAGGTGAAGCAGCGCTTCACCTGCGTCACCTGACGAGCCGCCACTGATGACATTTAAATAAAAATTAGTCTTGTTAAAATATAAAACGTTGCTGGTAAACTACCCCCTACCCTTAATTGATTTTCACGAAAAACAACAGAATTTGAGTGCTCTACAAATGAGGGCTGCATACGAAAAATTGTTTAATTCTGTTTAAATTTGCGGCTGTTATCGTTAAAATAAATTACTTACTTTCAACGCGCGGCGACCTTCATACTGAATGGGGATATCTGAGTTGCATATTTTACAAATTGCAGTATACTCATTTTTTTTCTCTATCCAGTCTTTAAAATCAGGATCATTTGTCCACTTGTTATTAAAACCCGTGAATCTTTTTTTGCTCGTTGATGGTAACGACAATGGTTCCATATTGATAAATATTTTTTCGCACTCGTCCACTTTGAATCAAAACAAAACACGAGTGAAGAAGAAAGCGCTCGCGGGCTTTGTGCCGGAGGCGGGAGTGGGGAGCGTGCCCACCTTTACCGACTCAGCGGTAATTCTACGGTTATTGCGCAAGCGCCAGTCGGATGCTTTGTTGGCTTCTCTGGTTTAGCTTCGTAATTATAATTTTGTGAAAAAAAAAGTAGTATTCGGGAATTTCGGGACAGTAAAGTGTAATTACTGGACACGGGACCAGACGTAAAATTCCGGGATTTTCCCGGCCACCTGGCAACCCTGGCCCGGGCCCATCCTGAGACCCCCCTGTGACGCCGCTCATTTGTCAAGCGCCATTTGATTAACCTTTTCACTTCACGTTCTCAAAATGTATACTTCTGTTTAAAAAACACAGGAGTCCCAAATTTTCATGTTTATATTTGGTACGGCTCAGAAAATATAAAACGATTTGCAGCGTGTCCTTCTAGTAGATGTAGTAATTTTTAATAAATAACCGATAAACGTAAAAGTAATTTTCCATGAAGCAATCGGCAACGTGAAACCAGTAAAACCAGCCCCCCCTATTGCAACTGTTAATCATAGGTACTATTGTCAAAGATGCATTACAAATTTCAGTAACTTAGGCTTACTACTTCGTACACATTGATTTTCAGTCACGATACCGTATACAGATTAAAAATAATTTTTATCGTTTCAAATTTTATTCAATTCGTAACACAGTTGTAAATAATTACCGGTACATTATAATCACGTATCGGTACATTACTACTTTTAATAAGTAGGTCACTGGTATGAAAAAAAAATTAACGCGTTACTTAATTGAGTTCATTATTTTATCTGTATTGAACTTAGACATTCGAATTCAAATTATCAACCCGTAATCATTGCACAATTTGAACTGAACAATGAAGAGAGAGGGCAACATTAAATATTTATACAGTACTCATGTAAACAAACAAGGAAGCGTGTTACTCGTGGGCTAACACATGATTCAGAAGGCGGACAGAGTAGCTGCTGCAAAATGTCAGATGTTGAATTCAAACCGAAATAGTACAAATTCAGACACTCAGTTGCATAGTGGGCGTTATGTGCAATTTAAAAACAGTTTTTAGAAATTTTGTGGAACTGTGATAATACAGTGAGGTTTACATCAGTCGTGATTGTATTGTTCTTGGAAATAAATCTAGTGTTCTTAGTAATGTCGATGCCACGTCCTGTAGAAGTAATATAGCGTTTGTAGGGTCATTACTCACTTATGAAAGCAAAGTGACATTAATTGCGGAAGCAGTGCTACTTTTGTTGAAGCAGATATCTTATAAATTTAATTGTATAACGTATTGTATTCTGATAAACATCAGTGTGTTAGGTTATAATAGTGAATGTGAAGATTTATGTTGTGCATTTGTGAACATTTTTCATGTGTTATTGTTATTTTGGATAATAACATTTGTGTACGGTATTACAGTGTATATTTTGTATCAGTGTAAAAAATGATTACATCCAACTTGGGCTCCACAAACAATTCAGAAGTACCTTCTGTTGGGGTTATAAATAATACGGTTACTAATGAAAAGGCACCTTTGTTGTCACCACGTAGATTTTTCTACGGTATTGCTGGATTATTTGGAATAAGAGAATCTGGCGGTGCATCAGATAATGGGTATGTTGAATTTGGCAGTTTGGGTGAAGTTTCAAATGGTAGAACATTGGGAACATTTGCAGGAGTCTTCAGTCCTGTCGCGCTGTCGATGTTTAGTGCATTACTTTTTCTACGAGTGGGTGAGTTGCAGATGTTATTAGTGATGAAAATAAAATATAGTGAAACACTATATTTAAGGCGAAAACGGTTAACATGAAATATTACGCCAATCGTTGCTTGTATTTTAAAGTTATAATTTGTACATTAACTTAACACAAAAAATTTACCTTAGAAATTTCAGATGAACAATTTTTGTTAAAATAATGGTACCAAAATAATTTTTTGTTAACTTTAATTAATGTGTAGAACATAAATGATAAGTGTATATATATTCCCCCCCCCCCATACACACACACAAAATATATTTATAGTGTAAGGAATCCCTTCTTCTTCTCAAAGAGAGAATGATTACTGTACAGTTTGTGCAGTTTAGTGGTTACATCTGGTCCAGTGACAAAACCAGGGGGGTTATGGAGGTTACCCCCCCCCCCATTAGGTAGGTCACCAGTAGGTCTTACAGGTAAAATCTACAGACAGTCAGTACCAGCTCACTAGCAGCAGTATGGTGTATTGTACACAGTATAATATAATTGAGAATCACTTACTACCACACTCCCCCCCCCCCCGTTATAAAAACATCTGACACTAGGAAATTAAATAATCTGGTCTATAACTCACCATGGGTAAATCTTGGCAGTATCCTCTTCTCCAATAGAAAAATTGTGGCTGTGCTGCCGATTTGTACCTGATGTTGTATTGAGTACGGTAGCCTAAACTGTCCAGAGTCCAGATTGTTTACAAGAAACCATTAAAAGCAAGTAAATGATCATTTGAAAATGTTTGATCATGAAGTTACACCTCTTTTTTTTACATGTAGATAATACACCGACAGCAATAAGAACTTGTAATGAAATAACTATCTCTGTTGAACTACTATCTCTGACAGAATAACGCCTGTTTCAGAAACAGTATCAATGTGTGTGTGTGTGTGTAAATACCTTGATACAAATTTTATGAAACATTCCATCCCAACATGTATCGCAGCAAGTTTTACGATGAAGGGCCTTGTTTACATGACAGCATTAATTTTAAACACAGTATTGACTTCTTTGTACTAGACACTACTATTACTAATGACTCAAGTAAAACAACTGACGTTATAAACTACACCACAAAACTGTCATAGAACTTACAGCTCATTATTGACGACTTGTTATGTACTCCAGTACATTAAGATAACTTCCTGATAATTGCTTACATGTATTATATATTAACTAATATATATTCACATACTGTTATAAGAAAAATGAAAAATTTGAAATCAATATTATTTAATGATTTGATGTCAAGTTTTTTTGACATTCATGATTAGGCTAATTATATAAGATTACACCAGTATAAGGAAGCTTATAAATCTTTATTAACACAAGTGGAAACAATTTTTGCTAATCTAATAAAAAATCTGCAATGGAATGAAAATGTGTAGAATAATACTAATTTGGTTTTAAAAAATGTTTACATGAACAGTGTAACAATTATAAAAAGTGTTAGAAAGTTCTTGAGTAAATTAAGAAAAAAACAAAATTTAGAAAAATAGAATGGAAAATCGTGAGCAAAATAGTTTTTCCACTTGTCAAGTCATTACAGCGTTGCTAGCTCTAATATATATATATATTTTTAAAATTTGAAGTTGATACAGGCTTAGGCTGAAATAACATGAATTTAATTAATTTCTTGGCTTCATAAAGTTTCACAAACATTTGAAGAGATGGAAATAATGTGAATTATCACATCAGAAGTGTGGTAGTAGAGTGATTGTTAAAACTGATGGCACACTTCTTTGAAGATGGGTTAAAGGAGCTTGTTTCACATTACAGAAAATACCTTCACAATTTTAGTGACTATGTTGAAAACAGTAATAGGTGAAGATACGTACATAATAATAAAATTAATTTGTATATGGCAATGTTTTGTTAATAATTTATGAGGCTCTATTTTCTGAATCTTGTGTAATGTACAGATGTTTTATAAATATGTGTATGAAATATGTTATGTTTTATGGCAAAATCCTTATCATTATCAAAAAACGACTTCACTATGATCTTACTATATTTGAACTTATTTTAGTCAAGAAAGTTGAGTAGGCTATATTCAACAAACAATATTCTAACTTTTTTCATAATTAAAAAATCTTATAAACATTAATTAATTAGGCTATAAATGTCAGATATATAGGGTTTATTGGGTATTTTTGTATGTTCTGTTGTAATATTGGTATTTGTTGTGTAGGTTTCATAGTAGGCAATGCAGGTTTGTTAGTTACGTTACTGCAGTTTGGAATAGCATATGGGATTCTGTTATTCACAGTATCTTCCGTTTGTGCTATCTCAACAAATGGAGCAGTTGAAGGAGGTGGAGCTTATTGTATCCTATTATGAACATTTAAATGATGCCTTCTAAAATACTCTCTTATGGTAAACTATACCATAGACTAAATAATTGCCTTTATAAGTGGTAGACTATATAATTGCCTTAAAACTTATCTTAGTTTCATTAAACACTAGTTTTATTTTTTGTTATTAGACCAGGCCTATAACTTGGCAACACATGATACATATGGATTTGTGTGTGTGAATGCATGAATAAAATGTAAAATAATCTTTAAATTTTACTCATTGAATTTTTAAAGACATTTTTTTGCCTTTACCAGAATTGTTAGCCATCTTCAGCTAAAATTACTTTGAAATTATAAAGCAGTATTAACTGCATTTTATCACTCCAGTGATATTCAGATAGATGATAGTTTCTTGAGTCAGCTAGAATAACTTGCAGAATGCTCTAGTCCATTAAGTGAGCTGTGTACCCTAATTTAATTAAAAACACAGTTATGCAGTGTGTACCACACAGAAAAAAATCTGTTTAGGGTTTTTTTTTTGGGTAGGAGGGGAATTTAATTTATTTGTACTGTACATTATGACATATGTGCTTTGTTATCCCATTAGGTACCAACAGAACCATAGTAATTGTATGAATCTGTGGTTTACTAGAGTTTGTATTAATAGTGAGGAATAGCTGTGAATTATGCTTCACTTATTTTTATTTTACATTCATTGTATCTAAACAACTACATCATAATGTTAAAACAATGAAAAATCAGAATACCAGCAGTTGCATAAATGGAAACAAGCAATTTTGTGAACTTCCATTTCATAAGTTTTTAATTTATAAAATCATAGAACTATGTGTTCCACAGGCTAGATATACTTCTTGGTTTTGAAACAATAATTTGATATTTAAAAAATTAAGTGCCCAATTTTCTCCTAAACAGATTGATTAATGGAGCTAATGCTTCTATACAGTAAGTTAATTACATCATTTAGTGGAGACTAATATTTGCAGTCTCATTATCAGAATAATTCTCCATGTGTATAACCAAGTTGACTGTGGCATAAGATGATTAGTTGAAATGCTAATGTGACAGTTTAACCTTTTGGAAAATGAACTTTAAGAAAAATGTGACTGCACTCAGTTCTCAGATTTATCGTTGTATGACTATTACAGGGAAGTACTGGTTACTTAGAACACATGTGTAATCTTATCTTTTGTATTGTGTTGAGAGGCAATGAACAGTTTTACTCCACTTTATAGTATGAATTTTATAGAAATATTTGAAGTTAATTTTTGTTCAAATAATGTATAGTCTAACAGCAGTTTTCCTTAAAGGTTATTTAAGGAAAATTTAACTACAGTATAGTATTTTTTAAATTAAAATTTAAAAGTTTTAACTGCGTACAAATAAACAAATAATTGACCAAGTGTGGAATGGATTTTTAGAGTTAGGCATTGCATATCTACATGTGTAAAGCCTAATTATGTAATTTTGAATTGTGAATATTTCTTTAAATTATAAATACTTCTGCAAGTAAAATTTTATTGAAGAAAAAATATTCAATAAAATTTTACTTGCCGAAGTATTTATAATTTGAAGAAATATTCATAATACAGAAAACCTGCAAGAAACATTCAAGAGTTACATACAAAATAAAGATTATGTAATTTTGTACTGCTTTTTAGTGTCATTCTTAAGTATTGATTCCAAGTTATATATTTTTCTGTGATAATCCAAATACAATACCAGAAATCTATATTCACTTTCGTGGGTTAGATGTGATTACCTTTTCAGGTTCTTTATATGACCTTTGTACAACTCTTTCCCTTAACAAAACTAATGATCAGACTTAACTAGAATTTCAGAAAACCTTGACTAGTATTTTAGAAACTAATGATGAGAGCAATCTGAAAATAAAATTGAATTGGTCCATGACAGACAGACAAATTATATGTAAAGAAGGGCTGGGCTGTATGGAATGTTAGTATACATAAACGTGTTTTTTAAGAAAAGTGAAAAACAATACAATCAAAGTAAAAATTAAATTAATAGACTATTATTCGTATGCAACGGTGTACATATACATGCATCATGCATATAGATTGTGTGTGTGCATGCACTTATGCTTCCGAATTATCTATACACAGTCACAATTTTTGCGTGCTCATTTCATCGAATTTAAGGTAAATGTGACGAGCCAACATAAAACACAAAATATCTCAATGAGTAGTAACAACGAGTACAGTTTATAGGATTGTTTTAATTTTGCTTGTAAGAACATTTATGGATCAGTATGAGATCTATACAGAGTTTGTTTTGTTATTGGATAATCTCATTATGGACAGACTAGTCTGTCATAGTACAGTTCTGTTCAGGTTATGAAGTATTATCATCGCTATAGTAAAAGAAGCGACTAATAGCAGATGTCTTAAAGAAATTGTTAACAAAACTCAGGCATTTAGAGCCAGCCAAGTTGAATCTTGATGGAATTGTTTGCTGTTTACTGTTCTCTTCTTACACTTTTGAAGAATATTGAGTGAGTGCCGTTTTAGCAAGTATGGTAATCTTATAACAGATGGAGTTGTATTAGTAAGTCAGTTTAACAGCATGAGCGATACAATATCAGTGCAGTTACTTCGTAAACGTATAGAATAGTTAGTGCTTAGCATAATTCGTCTGCCACTTTACTACCATATTTACATTAATATGTGAGAATTGTGGGAACTAATTAAGTATTTCACTAATTAACTAAAAATTAATTTTTTTATGGGCACTATGAAGTATTTGTTACACAAGAGTACTGACCCAAACTCAGTACAGTGGGTTAATTGATATAATCACTATGAAGTATATGCAGCATAAATATTTTAATATATTGGATGTTTATTTTTTGGCATGATTGTCACTATATGTATTGCCAATCCACATTCAATCAGCTGATTTATTTTGTTTTTAATTTTCTATCTTATCTATATTTCTATTTGATATATCTTTTGTCTTACTGTTTCAGAGTTGTTTTGTATAAAATACAATAAAATCTTCATTATACAGCAAATCTTATTCAAAACAATACTTGTTTGCTTAATTACTTATTATGGAATATCAGCGTAATGCAGAAATTGTTCAACATTATAACAATTAATTATAATTATTTTCAAATTGTAATCATACTATCATGCAGATACGCACGTGTAGTGATGAACTTTACAGAAGTATAGTAACCTTTACTACACATTCACGGCTTTGTGATTGAAGTGGACTGGATGTGGTGTATCATGACCGTGACCTCAAAAACATTACAATCAAATGTAATTGAAACGTAAAACTTATATCACATATATTGCACTCATGCATCTGAAAATTTCTGCTTCAAAGGCGTATATCGTTTCTACTGGAGTGTCTAATAATTAAAGATATAGAAATTATTAGACCTATCAGAGTAATGACTATGTTTTTGACAAAGAATAGTCATGTATCTTAAGAGAAATGTATTAATTCTTTGAAGAAATGTTGAAGCAGAAAGTTGGAAGAAAACTATATAGCAAAGGAACTTATCACTTTCTGAAACATTAGGCCTGATCATAAATTTGCCTAACATTTTACAGTTGATATGATAATTATGTAGCTTTATTGATAGCTATATAAATCAATTAAAACTTTACATTAGGGTTTAGTTAAAGGTACTATCAGTACGAATGGCATACATAGTGACTACAAATTATCACTCTGTGCTTAGTTTTCTGAATATGATGTGTGCTGTTAGGTTTAATGTTTGTGTTATGCTTTTTTATTACTAACATTAGCATGTGACTCATGTCAGTATATTATTAATAATGTTGCTGGCATTTTATGTACAAAGCTGATTAGATGTGCTTTTGAAGGATGTATAATGTGGCTTGTACTGTCAGAAATTTTTAGGTTAAAGCGCGCGCGCGCGCGCACACACACACACACACACACACACACACACAGCAAATAAAAAATGATAACACCTGTCACATGTTTTATAAATTTTGTATTGTGTTTTCATTGAAGCCCGTTATGATACTTGACAAAGTCTTTAAAAGGTTTTTAGGTGTTTTTATTATGTGCTTTGGATTATAATTTTAAAAACTAATTGTTATACCTGCACACATTGTATTAATTAGGCCTATAACAGTAGATGCACACACACACACACACACGCGTATGTAATTTATCTAAAAAATATGTTTCGGGTCATTATTAGTATTTACTATAAATTACCGGTATATGTGCACAAAATGGTAACAGTGGCTTTGTGTAGAGAGTTTAGCATGAGGCTGTTATCATTCATTTACCAAATGCACATTACTCACCATGATGACTGATAGTGCTAGATATATTAATTTTTCAGTGTGATGTATACAAAGCACATGATTATGAGTGTATGAATGAGTGAGTGAGTCAGAATGAGAGAGAGAGAGAGAGAGAGAGAGAGAGAGAGAGAGAGAGAGAGAGAGAGAGAGTGGTGTGTGCACTCAAGCGAATGTTTTATTATATTTAGGCATAATGATAAGGCAAATTAAATTTTATTGGGCCAAGGAATGAATGAAAACAGTAGAACTTCTTGTGCATGTTAGAGATATCTGTGTTGTGTTGACAAACAATAAGAAGTCTAAAACATAAGGACTTCTATATTTTTTGATGTTTTTTATATCGTTACTATTTTTATTGTATCATTATTTGTGGCAAGATATTTTTTAAATTTTATAAAAGAATTTTTTGAACGAGTTTCAGTTATATGGTTAATTTGCCAATAAAAAAATATAAAGTTCTAACTAAATTTGTAGAGAATTTAATTATGAGAAAATTGATGTGTATAAAGTCTATTAAAATTTAATACAAATTTGAAAAATTCAACTTGAATTAAAAACAAAACATACCAATATGCGCCAGAAAAATGTTACAGTCTTAAAAACAGAACCAAGGTTTTCGTAAACATTTTCACAACAAATGTGATTGTAAACGAATTGAAAACTTATTGAATTTTTCCTTCAAATGATTAAATATCAAAATTGTTAAATTGATAAAGTTGCAAACATTCGTTCAAAGCAGTTGTTCAATGTGGCCATTTTGTTGAATGCAGAATTCAGATCGGCGAATCCATGCTAGCCGGGCACATCTTATAGCATCAGGATTATTCTTAACAGTAGCTCCATATTCTATTTTGCGATGTCTCAGTTCTTTCTGTATGCCAATACGAGTGGGAAAAACTAACAACTTCATACAACCCCAAAGGAAAAAGTATGCTGGCATGAGATCAGGAGTTCGAGGTGGCCATTTTACTGGTCCGTTTTGACCAGTCCATCGCTTACCGAATATATTATTTAAATGGTTCATCAAATCGTGACAGTAGTGAGCAGATGCTCCATCATTCAAAAACTACATCTGCACTCTATCTGCAAGTGGAATATCTCCCAAGAGTTCCATCAGATTCATTTCCAAAAAATGTAAGTATTGTCTTCCATTAAGTTTGGGGATAAGAAAAAAGGGCCTAAAAGATTATCACCAAGAAGATGGCACCACACATTAAATGAATAAAGTATGTTGGTCATGTTTTGTAGCAGTCTCATGTGGGTTTTCGTCTGCCCAAGTGTGGGTATTTCGAAAGTTTACAATGCCATTTCTTATAAATTGTAACTCTTTTCTGGTGCATTTTGGTCTGTTTTGTTTTTAACTAAACCCGAATTTCCCTAATTTGTACTTATTTTTAGTAGACATTATACACATCAATTTTCTCATAATTAAATTCTCTACAAAGTTAGTTAGAATTTTGTATTTTTTATTGGCAAGTAAACGAAGTTATTTTATCCCAGATCTAAAAAAGTGTGTTTTTCGACTCCAATGTTTCGTGTTTTACACATTTTTTCTTAAAAACTAATTGAGAAAGAGCTCTGGGCCCTCTTTTATTCAGTTTTTCAGATCAAAAACCATAAGAAAACCACCAAATTTACTCTTCACTTTATACCCCAAGAATTTCAGTATGGCGTCATTTTACTGTGGGAGCAGAAATCAGGACGAACTGGTTCACGAGCCATAACTCGCTAACGAACCGTTTTCGAACCTATGTTTATATGAACTCGGCTCCCGAGAGATTGCCATGCAATTTTGAATCACCTGAAACAAAGGATACCTTCCATGATTTTAACAGCAGAATTTGTAACCATATAGTATGCATCAAGACAAATAAATGTTTGTTGAAGACAACTGATTTTAGTGAATTTTTATATAGAAAGTATAATGATTGCAGTTAATTGTTATAACTACCTACTGTGACAGTGCAAGAGAGCTGTGTGAAGGTACCATTCGAGCAGACCATGTAACAGTGAATCTGACAGCATAATTTTAGAATGGACAAACAATATTGACACTGCAGCAGTACTTTCACTAGCATTTTTAACATTACAAATACTAAAAATTCAAATAGCAAATAGAAAATTCAGTATTTACTGAAAAATTATTGTTGAATTAATCTTATTTTAGAATGTGAAATAAATTATTGAATACAGTATTTAAAAAAAATAGTCAGTGCAATATAGACATCAGTAAATTTTTAACGGAAATACTATTTTTCTCTTAGAAAAATAAGATTGAAAATTATCAAAGTTCTGCCCTAAAAAGTCTGGATGCATGCTGCATAAAGTGTCATCAGAAAGAGTACTGATGTTATTGATACCAAATCATTGTAAATTGTTATTTCAGAATAATGTACTATTAAAAGGACATGAATGATTACATGTGAAACATCTCGATAGACAATTGAACATTGAAACCACTGAGGAAAGATGGCTGCAAAACTGTGTGGCAGTACCATACTTTATAAAAGTGAAAGCTGCACATAGGGATGCCTAGATAAACCCCATTTTGGATAGCCAGAAACATTGGTGTAGAAAAACATGATAAGATTGGTCCAAAATACAACAAAGAAAGGAGAATGAACCAGTTGGCAGAGATTCAGTTTTTACAAATAGAAAAACTATAGAAAAAAGAAGAGATAAAATTCTGGGTCACATTTTGAGAGGCAACGAACTATTCTTTTGTTTGCAGTAAACTGTAGTATGTGTAATTTTGATATTATTATTATTTGTACCGGTACTTTAAATAATAATTGGAACTATCATCTCTGCTGTTTAAAATTTTTAACTGCCTTTGTGTAAATTGTTTCTTTGTGTATAGATTTCTGTTGTCAGTTGTATTGCATCTTAAAATTAAAGTATATGCTGGCGGTTTTGTGATACTGCAGTTTTTGTTTGTATTGAATGTTTTCTAAGGAGGGTCAGTGGCTGATTATGTGTCTGTTATACTGCAATTTGTAGCTATTTTATATTAAACAATTAACAACTCGTGTGTAGTCAGTTTCATGTTTTGTGTACACAATATACGCATGTATGTGTGTGATGTGCATGCGTGCACACACACACATACACACACACATCAAAAAAGTGAAAATTTGATTTAAGGAAAATTCAATTAAAATTAAGACAGGTGATAGAAAATCTTAAAAACTGTTGAAATTTAGAAGTGTGCAGTGTTATATAAGGGTTACAATGAGTTTAATAGAAATTTCAAAACATATATTATGACAGACCTGCATGTTGATTCCTTTTATGAGTTATTATTATCAATGACTGGTGTATACATCTCGTGCAGCATCTGTGTTTTCACACAGTTTAGTACTGCCTCTGTATCAAAAAGTTGATTAAACTAGTAGTTTCAGCCGATTAATAAGTACTTTAATATTATTTAATGATGTAGACAGTACCGTTCTTACAAACATTGTTCATATTATTGTTCTGAGGGGCTTATGTTTAATAAGCACTATACAGTCTGACTATAATTTGTTTATTGTCATTTTTTATAATTCTATTATTTCTCTCTGTTCTGTCTGGGCATCTTTTTCCAAGTACTCTTTCCCGAGTGAAGTGATAATAAACCATTAATCAATACCAACACTGATTATCTCCTATTATGCATTTAATTATAATGTTAATTTACACACACACACACACACACACACACACACACACACACACACACACACACACACACACACACACACACACACACACACACACACACACACACACACACACACACACACACACACACACACACACACACACACACACACACACACACACACACACACACACACACACACACACACACACACACACACACACACACACACACACACACACTGTAAGCGATAGATAGTTAGAGATGTACGTACAGTTTTGTAATGTATGCATTCAATATGAGTTATTTGAAAAAAAATCTTTGTTTGCAGCAAATAGTGAATCAGTACAAATTATGAAAAATAAGAAAAATCGTACTTGAAAGAAGCTGGCTATAATCTGCCTATACTGTGGTAAATACTTATAAAAGAGCATTTTGGTTATGGACTTTGTGTTGACAGATGTAATGTATGCTTGTGTTGTGGTTGAGAGATGTGCATGCATGCTTCACACACACATGAGCTCAGAGTGACATGAGCTAAGGTTTCAGTTTAGTATATAGAAAAGTACAATACATTAACTGTTAAAAAATGTATCGTTCACTATTTATTATGTCTACAAATGCATGGTTGGCAAATTTGTTGCTAGGGCAGTAATCATACTTTGTAGATATCTACCATGCTACTTGAGCTTATTGCATCAGAGCAGTTTGGGTTACTAGTTGGTATTTTTTAGTAATCAATTATTTTTGTCACATAACTTTGTTTTAAGTTTAAAAATATTTATGTTTTCAATGTGTATGTACTTACGTATGTTGATTCTTCTTCTTCTGCGCTGCAGCCCAACGTGAGCCATAGCTTCCAACAGTGGCGGCTCGTCAGGTGACACAGGTGAAGCGCTGCTTCACCTAAAATAACTGGTTCAATGTGTTTCTTTTTACACAAAATTATTTTCAATTTTTAGTAAATTTTATGTTTAAAAATATTTTTTTAATTAAATTTCGTCTGTATAATAATTAAAATAACATTTACAAGCGATGGAAATAGGTTACAGAAGCTGAACTTCGCTGCGATCACATACAAGCCTACTGGTGGCGGAAAGCGCTGAGATCGTAGAAGCAGCTTTCTGTACCTCGAATGCTGCATCAGTTAATACGTCACTAACAACGCTCGGTTTATCACGGTTGCCATGACAACGTATTCCGTAATCAGTGTTCCCTCCCACACACGTGAAGCAGTGTCGCTGGCTGTTTCTCAGTGGTGTACGTGCAGTGCTTTACCTATCCAGCGCGTTTGTTTTGTTCGTTGTTCGTGGTGTGTGAAGTTTTTACAGAATGTTTCCTTCATATGATCCTGTATGTGTTTTATTAGAAACACCATTTTCAAGATGGAATAATGATGATAAGAAAGACTTTTTAAGCTGTGAAAAACCTATGTCTATATTGAAAGTAAATAAGGTTGCAAAAATAAAGGACAAGGTGTACAATCGCAACTTTAAACAAAATTGGTATTCAACGTTCGAGTGGTTGTGTGGCAGTTATTATTTAAATAAACTTTTTTGTATGCCCTGCTTAATTATTAGTGTTAAATCAAGTCCGTGGAATAAGAACGGCTTTGTGATTTTGGTAACGTTACTCGTGCTCTTTCCAAACATGAAGGTTCTTCTGAGCACATGCGTTGTGCATTGAGTTTTTCAAAATTAAAGAAAAATTTAAGTACTATCGAGGATGCTTTGAAGGAAAATTCTAGGTTGTATATTAAACACTTCAATGACAACGTTCAGCTTAACAGACGTTTCATGCATCTTCCTATTCGTGCAGTTCTTTACTTGGGTAAACAAGAATTAGCATTTCGCGGTCACCACGAAGAGTTATCATCTATTAATCGTGGAAATTTTAAAGAACTGCTAGAAACCTTCGTTTCGATAAGCCCTGTAGATATTCAAGAACACTATTAAAAAATCTCACCCGTCTTTGCCGGCAATTCTAAGACTATTCAGAATGAAATAATTGACTGCATTTCACAATATATTGATGAGCACATCGCAAAGGAAATAAAAGATAGTACATTTTTTTCAATTCAAGTGGATGATTCCACAGACATTGTCCACAAATCTCAATGTAGCATCATAATTAGATACGTTATTCCCGGAGGAAAGCTGGTGGAAAGATTTTTGGGATTTTATGATGTTAGTTCCAGTCGGACTGCCGACGCACTGTTTCACGTTGTGTCAAGGTCCCTCGAAAAATTTGACTATAAATCAAAACTTATTGCCCAGTGTTTTGATGGTGCAAGCGTTATGTCAGGAGAATTAAATGGTCTTCAGGCAAAAATCAAAGAAGTAGTGCCACAAGCGGTTTTTGTTCATTGCATGGCGCATCGTTTGAATTTAGTGCTACAACAAAGCTGCAACAACATTTCGAAATGTCGGATATTTTTTGCGACTGTTAACGGTTTACCCTCTTTTTTCCACAGTTCTGCTAAGCGAACTTACGCAGTAGACACAGTCGTTGGAAAACGAATCCCTACTTCCGTTATTACGCGATGGAAGTCTAATTCAAAAATTGTGAATACTATATACAACGAATGGGATTCATTAAAAGAAGTATTCACTAAAATTGTGAACGATTCAAATTATGATCAAACATCAATTAGGCAGAGTGATGGCTTCTTAAATAAATTTAATGATTTTGAATTTACGCTTTTGGTTGTCATTTTTAATGATATTTTTGGAGCCACGGATGTTCTCTTCAATGTGCTACAAAAGAAGTCATTTGACATTAATTTCTGTATCTCGCAAGTTAAAAATACTCAAACACTCATAAATAGCAAAAGAACTGATGATGCATTTATTAAAATTTTCGATTTAGCTGCTTCAAAAACAACAATTCCAACTGAATACCATGAGTTGAAGAAAAGAATTACACTCACACGTGATCAACTTTTTGAAAAATACAAAATTCTGTATTATGAAATTTTAGATAACCTTTCAGTACAAATAACCACACGTTTTAATGATATGGAAAAGCTTCAGTTTGTTACATTAATGGATACTTCAAAGTTCGTAACGTATTCTGAAAACTTTCCCACGGATGCATTAAGTAACTTAAAGGTGTGCTACCCTAATCTGTTTACCGATTTCCAAAGACTGAAAAACGAATTACAGCTTATTTATGAGGATAAGCAATACAGACAAATGGAACCACTAAATTTTATGGAACTTTTAGCTGACAACAGGAACATCTTTAAAGAAGCTTACAAACTGTTTTGTTTAATAGTAACTATTCCATCCACTAGCGTTTCCGTAGAACGAAGTTTTTCTTGTTTAAAAAGAATAAAATCATACCTGCGCAATACAATGACAGAGGACAGACTTACTAGCTTATCAAAAATTTCCATAGAAAAGGAACTGTTAAACGAATTAATTAATGTACAACCATTTTATGACCACATTATCGACAAGTTTGCGTATTTGAAAGAGAGGAGAATTGACCTTGTGTTCAAGAAATAAAATGCAAGCCTGTAAGTACTTACTATTTTTAACTACTATTTTTGTAAATTTTATTAACATACTTTTCTTTTGTCTCCATATGTTATTAATGATTCCAAAACAGGAAGAAACATATTCACATAATTTATGGGGGGGGGGACCTGCCACCGATTCTGCTTCACCAATCCTCGAAGCCACGAGCCGCCACTGGCTTCCAACACCAATATTCGCCAATATCTCCTTTCCATTACAATCGCATTCCATTTCCATAATCCTTCACAGCCATTATTCTGGATCTTACAGCATATCATCCACTCATCTTATCCAAGGGCGACCTCTCTTTCTGCTTTTATACACCTGTGGCTCAGGATTTTCTTTGGCATACACTGATCATCCAACCATTCTAGGTAAAGTAGTCATTGTATTTGTTGAACCTTTACGAATCCCACGATGTCCTCATGCTTCAATAGCGCATCTACTGGTTATTTCTTATTCTCCATATATCATCTTCCATAACCAGACCAAAAACATGTCGTACAATCTTTCTTTCAAACCTTCTCAGTGTCTCTTGTTCATTTTTTTTAAAGTCCATATCTCGTCTCCATAAGCCACAATTGCTTTAACAGATGACTTACATATTTTCATTTTTAGTTGTGCCTGATCAGCTTGCTTCTCAATAGTATACCGTTAGCATAGTACGCCCTATTTCCTGTTTGTATCCTGTGATGTATTGTTATGTTTATGTACCCTCTATTATTTACCACGTTACCTAGATATCTGAATATCACAGATGATTCAGATTCCTTTTCCTTTCTGATTCAGAAATTAGCGTGTATTTAGTTTCCCTAATATTTACATTCAATTCTATTCCAGCAGATTTTTGATTGCGCTCCTTAGTCTCAACCAGCTGTTGTCTTGATCTAGCTATTATCACAGCACCATTCAGTGTAAGCTCATATTTGGCTTGTCTTATTTGATATCCTTCCTTGTTGATCTACATCTTTAATGCCATAGTGTATCACAGTTTATGTTAATGCTTATAAAAATGTTTTATCTGTAAATAAGACTGTGCAAATGTTGTAGATGGATTTGTTAAGGAAGATGTAAGAAGTGAACTGTTTCTTGAATTATTGTTTTATTTTGTACAGTTGAGCAGACAAATTATTTTTGTTATGTGTATAGTCAGTTTATTACTATTTAATGTTTCACCTCAGAGGCAGTCAGTTTATTTTTTTACTTTAATTTCTTAAGTTTATTTGTTATACTAAAAGTGTTTGTCAAGTGTAAGGAAGGGTACTCAACATTTCTTTAGCTCATTGAACTGCAGTAGTTAAGTAAGGGCCTGTTTGGCTTTACCAGTGTATTGTTGGGATTATATTTTTTCAACATTGTTTTTTATTGGTTTTTGGCTTTTTTCTAGGAGTTAATTTTTTATTAATCTTTCCAGAAAATTTTACTGTTTAACATAAACAATCCATTTCTTCTGCTTTTAACTTTTCTTTATTTTTTGTAAACTGCCAGCTTTCTATACCATGTGTTGTTCTGTACAAAATTTTGTGTACCGTGTATATTGTTATAGATTCAACTATAGTACAACAGTTTTTTTATCACATAACCAGATTTTGTTTTTAAATGTCTATTTATCTTTAGATTATATTGCATTATACAATTTTATCCACATGATTTATAATGCCTCTTAGATACTTACACTCTTTGTAGATCCCACTTACAAGTTACATATTTTTGGGCATATTGATGTACAGATTATATGTATTTTTTATTTTCAGATCCTTTATTAAATATTCTCCAATTGACTTTCTAGTCATGTCATACCTGATCATCTATGAACAGAAATTTATAGAAGCAGTTATCCTTAATTTCTGTACCCATTACTGAATATTTTCTCATTCATAAGGTAAAAGCAACTACAAATATTGAGGTTACAAAGTGATGGAAACAGTGGGAAAATTTTGGATTCATTTTAGATAACATTAATCAGAAGAGTTAATTATTTTGGCTTTAAAATATTTTTAAAACCTATGTAAATCAATTGAGATCAACTCTTTGAACATGAAGAGTTGTAGAGCCACTGATGATGATTGTGCTGAACATGAATAGAGATATGAAGGATAAAATAAGCAAGGGGTTAAACAAGGAGATCAATTTTTTATCTTCAGATGCAGTTGAGGAACAGCTCAATGAAATTGTGGTAATATCTCCTATATTGCAAAGAACAACAAATTTAAACGAATATAGGTTGTGAAAAGCAGGGATTAAATATGGTGATTTTTTTGTGTAGTTGTCGTATAGGCTATTTGGTCTCATGGCTTACAAAATTTTCCTGACTTTTTAAAATGCCAGATAGTCACATACAAAGTTAATAATGTAGGTAGATCTGAGTAAGAGTGTTGCTTTCTGAATATTTATTTTGATGCAACACTATTTCACACTGTGTGTAGAAAAATGATATGTACAAATGCACATATCTATGGATTTTGAAGTGGTAAATACAGAGCAATTAATGTTTAGATGATGAGAAAGTGGAACAAGAGATAATAATGTCACAGGATATTCTGTACTGAAATATTGTGAAAGTGCCTGGATAAATAAGGTACAGGTCTTGCTTCAACTATTAAGTTAATATATAGGAGGAGGAGGAGGAGGTGAACATTATTTAATCAGGAAGGACTTGATGAAAAGAGATAGTCCACTTATATTCCCCGAGATTCAGATATGCTCAGGCTGTGATAGGTGTTTTGAAGAAATATTACATTAACAACATATTTAAGTGTGGTGGGTTAGTGAAGCCTGTTAAGATTAGTAAAGGAACCTCAGCTTGTTAAGGATACAACTTCTGAATACATGTAAAAGTCACAGTATTTGCAAAAGTAACATCTCACAAAGAAATGACCTCTTTGTGCATAAGACTGAAATAATTTGTGGATGTATGCAAACAGTAAAACCAAAAATTGTCGTACTTGCACTTCATAACTGAAAAGCTGATGGATGCTATGTCATGGAATAGGCAGAGTGTGTGATGGTTTCAACATCAGTAAAAAATATGGTCACCTAACAATAGACAAAGATTGTATGCACACAAGTTTGTGTAAGAATGCATATAGAGTAGTTACTAAAATAACTGAAAATGCAGCTGAGTCATTTTTAGCAGTCATCTGCTATTAAATATTTATATTTAATTTATTATATCTTGTTTGAACAGCTGTTAAAATAGTGAGTATTATGTAAGTATCATTCTGTTGATAATGTAATCTGTTTGTATGTTTATAAATTGCAATATGCAAAGTTTGTTACTAGGGCAGTAATGTATTAGTATGAAAATATAATTATATTAATGTATATTAATGTAGTACGTTTAGTATAATTTGTGATAGTTGAGGTCTGATCATATAGTCTGACCATATGATAAAATTTCTGAATACATTATTTCTGAATGTCACGGCAGTCCCCATCAAAATAAAATAATCTTTTTGAAAGTTATACATTGGTACCTTCAAAGCACTTAGTCCTTTCTTTAAGGCAGCTTTAGAATTGTTTTTGTAGAATCTCCTTCAGAATTTCTGTCGGATTAGTTAGTGTCCTGCGCAGCTGTTGTCAAAATTTGTCTACTTCAGCAACTTATGTATATGTATGAAAATAAACAACTCACATGGCTAGATCTGAAGAGTAGGGTGCATGGTGGTTCAACATGAACAGTTATTTTGTGCATGCTAAAAACTATCTCACCTATGTGAGGATTATCATGTTTATAACATATGAGTAGCTGGTAAAAAGTTAATATTCTATTTTGTCCAATTTTTCATTTAGACATCATGAGATATAAGTGTGTAAAGGAATATGGCATTTCTGATTTCAGTCACTGTGGTGAGTTTTGAGCTTTATTGTCAGACTTTGTATTGTGCTAAAAATTATGCTTTAGGCTGAATTCATGGGATGAATATCAACCATGTTCAATTGATAATGAAGTGTTGTTCACTTAAAAATGTATTTTAAGTGCATCTAAGACAAAAATTAACAAAAGCATTATTGGTAAATTATATTGTAAAAACTTAAAAATTTGAACTGTGGATAACATATTTTTATTTAGCATGTTTTGTAGGAAAGAAGTCCAGAAGTGAAGGAACTTGGTGCACTGTGCTGTATGACAGTATGGGCAGGCTAGGCAAAAAAGTATGCAAAATGCAAATATTTGGTTTTTGCTTACTAATCTTGTACTCTCTTCCAGTTTAGTTGTTGAGGGAGTGGTTCTTCTCTATATACTCCTGTCATTAGTTTTGCACTTAGCTTGTGTGTATTTGTCTTCTCTTGTTTAGTACATTAACTACGTCTGTGCTCCATTTCTTTTCATGTAAATGCAATAGCAGATATAAAATTTCTATTATGGTGTATGCATGCATACGTAGATATAAATGTAATATTATGTCGATACCGTGTGTAATGAGCCTTAACAGTCATCAGTTATGATAAGTCGGACACTGGGACCAGAATTTGGAGGCTCTATTGGTACTCTTTTCTTCCTGGCCAATGTTGTTAGCAGTGCTCTCTATATTGTTGGTTGCTCAGAAGGATTGGTTGAAAACTTTGGGCCATCAGGTAACATTTTAAACTCAGACTTATCAGGTAAACTGTATCAAAATTTTTGTTTTATAGTCTTCATACATAGATATGTGTTAAAAGAAGAACATATAAAGATAGTTGAATATTAAATAAAGTTCATGATAACTATTAATATGCTACGATGTTATATAGCATGTGGGGGGCACACATGTGAGTGTGTAATTCTTGTCAGCTATATATCTATAAGGGTAGGTAGCCATAAGGGTTGGCTAAGTATGGGTTATGTTGATGCTACATGATTCATGTATAAAATAAAATTAATAATAAATAAGTTTGTATAATAATAATAATAATAATAATAATAATAATAATAATAATAATAATAATAAGCAGAATTTTAAATTAGAGAATTTTTCAAGATAATTAGGGCATTGGAGACACTGAAATCATTAGTCGTAAAAGCCTTAGAGATAAGTCAGTGTTATTATTAAATGGTGCTTATTGTAAAAATTGATTAGATAGAATAAACTATTTATAGTAAATTAGCCAATTCTAAATATAGATTTAAACTAACAGTTTTAAGTGCTTAAAAGAAAATGGAATCTGAAAATATAAAGATAAAGAATATAAATATAAAGAATATAAAGATTGTATATAGGTTTTGTAATTTTATGATTTGTAGGTGATTTACAATTGTTACAAATTATTATTTATTGATATTTTAGAGCTTTTTAATAACATATAAAAATCTTATTATATTGAAGTAAAAACCATATGTTTATCATAATCACAGTAAACATAGGGATATAATATTTATAGCAGATATATAATTCTCATTCTTTTTATTTTAACAGCACTGTGATTAAAGAGAAAATTGTGAGGGGTGTTTGATAAGTCACTGGAAAAGTAAAGAAAACACAACTTTTGGGGGAAAATCTTTTTTATTTCTCAACATAATCTCCTTTCAATACTATGCACTTATCCATTGATGCTCAAGTTTTTCTATCACATCTTTATAATATGATTTATCCAAATATCTTCAAAATAGGCTTCGACAATAACCTCATCATTTCATGTTAATCTCTTTCCAGCAAGTCACTTCTTCATATTTGGAAACAGATAATAATCTGAAGATGCGAAGTCTGGCAAGTAGGGGGATGCAGAAGAATTTTGTTGTCACAATCGTACAAGCAATTTTCCTGTCACAATGCTGTGGTGCATTCTATTGATGTAGTTTTATTTTTCGTCAAATTTGGTCATTTTTTTCTTCATTTAAACGATCCAGCAAAGATCCAATATTACCCAGTTATCATTTCACCCATTCCAGAAAGTCAATTAAGATTATGCCATGGGCATCCCAAAATGCAATGGTCATCACCTTTCGTGCTGATAAAATGGTTTTTGCCTTTTTGAAGCAAGTTTTGACAAGTTGGTAAGTTTTATCAACTGTTATGAAATAGTACAAGAATTCCTTTTGGTTACTTTGAAACAACCCCAAACCATGCACAGAAATGCACTTGTTCACTCTTTTGAATGTGAGCAAACACGGGATCCATCTTAGAGACAGTTTTCACATATTATGTAAATATTTGTATAAACTATGATGATGCACCCGTTCATTTGAGATGCCTGTTGACTTAGCAATTTCATACACTTTTAGTCTTCTGTCCTTCATCACTATATCATGGATTTTTCAATATTTTCTGCAGTTGTAACCTCAACAGGCCACCTGGAATGTTCAGCGTCTTTTGTGTTCATGTGACCAATATGAAAATAACCAAAGCACATGTAAACTGTTCTACAGATATAGCTGGCTCACCATAATATTTATCCAGATTGAATTTAGTTTCCGGTATGGTTTTGCATTTCAGAAAGTAATGTTTCATCACTACTCGAAATTCTCTTTCATCCATTGTTTGCAAATCACAATATTTGATCAATTCAGAGGACTGTCGACAATCAAATTCTGAATGTGTCTGACTGAAATGTGGTGTACTCGCCTAGTGGAAATGTGGGAAACTAAGAATGACATCAAATGTATACTACAAGCGCCATCTCTTGTCTTTGATGGACCTATCAAACACCCATCATATAGGCCTACTTTGATATTGAAATAAATAAGTTGCTTGTGATATAAATTTTTATCTAGACTATAATAATAATTAGTGTTGTAGACCTTTTTCTACTTATTCACTATTTCAAATTGTGGTATGGAATATACAGATTACAGAAATTCTTTAGTGTACATATATTGCATTTCACAAGGAGGTACAGCTTCTGGCATATGCCGATGACATTGATGTCATAAGTAGGTCTGAATCTGGCTTAAAGGAAGCCTTTCAGGAACTGGAGTTGGCCGCTAAGACTATGGGCTTGGTTATAAACCAAAGCAAAACCAAATATATGGCTGTAGGCAAACCAAATATATGCCGTGTCCCTGCGCATTAATGATTATGAATTTGAAAAAGTTCAAGGTTTTCCATATCGGGTCATATGTGGACTCTGGAAATGATTCCTCTAGAGACATTGAAAAACGGATATTATCTGCTAATAGGTGTTACTACGGACTGGTGAAACATTTTAAGTAAAAACTAATAAGTAAAGAGACAAAAGCCACCCTATACAAGACCTTGATCAGACCAGTCCTGATGTATGGCTCGGAATGCTGGATGCTAAAAAAACTAGATGAGCAGAAACTATCCATGTTTGAGAGGAAGGTACTGAGGAGAATCTATGGCCCTGTGAAGGAAAACTACATTTGGAGGCAACTGTATAATCGAGAGTTGTACGAAAGGTTTAAAGATCTTCCGATCGCGCAGCTCATACAAATTAACAGATTGCGTTGGGCTGGACATGTGCAGAGAATGGCGGAGGATAGAATCCACAAAAAAATTATGAATAATTTGCCGATGGGAAGGAGAAGGAAGTGAAGACCGCGTACAAGATGGCTGGACCAGGTTGGTAAGGAGGCAGTGAGGCTGGGTGCAGCAAACTGGTGGACATTGGCCGGGAGGAGATACCAGTGGGGAAGATTTCTTTTGGAGGCCAGGGCCCGGACTGGGCTGTAGCACTGACGATGTATGTATGTATGTATGTACGTACATATATTGCATGAACTACCTCCACATAATTTGAAATAATGGATCACATTTCCAAACCAATCTAAAACACCATTTGAATGCTACACAACATTGCTATTTCCACCACCAGCACCACAAGTGTATTAGAAATCAAGACTAGTTTCACATTAATGATGTGACAAATGTCATGAAATGCATGAGTTAAAATAATTCTACTTGTCAAGTTATTATAATAGTTATAGCAAAACTGATAATTGGGTAGGAACTTTGTAACATACGAGGTGTGTTAAAAAAGAATGGACCTTTTTTTCATGTGCAATCATTTGTAGACAACTCTGTAGGAGATGTATGTGCCCAATATTGTAAGTGATAGTAAAGTTAGACATTGATGTCATAAAAAAAGGGTGAATAAAATCCATAATGATGAGCTAGAGGCCAGTCATGTGTGAGTGACAGACCACTTGGTAAAAAAGTGAATACAAAACATCATTAGAAACATTGATTCACAATTTGTGAGCTTTCAATTCAAATTTCCTAAAGTTAATTTCTCATTTATGGATGAAATTGTGACTGAAAAGCTGTGCTATAAGAAATTATGTACTAGATGGATGACTAAAATACTCATAAATGGTTGCGAGCAGCAAAATATGGAAGCAGGCCAAAATTTTTTAGTGTTTTGAAAATGAAAAAGTTGAAGTTTTTAACTACTTAGTGACTGCAGGTGAAACATGGACTTTTTTAGTGCTGAATCAAAGCAAAAATCTATACGGTGCTATCGTCCAGCATCCCCGAAGGTCAAAACATTTGAACCAGAACACATTCTGTAAGATAAATGGTGGCAATGGTTTTTCTGGGACCAAACAAGAGTACCGGTTTAGAGTGTTTCAAATGTGGAATCACAATTAATGGTGAGTTATACTGCAAAACCTTGCAGGAATTTAGACATACTGTTCAGAATGTTCAGAACGGAAGATTTGATGTTATGTTTTTGCAAGATAATGTGTGTACTTGTACTGCGTGATCAATCTTCATAAAATCGAGAAATTTTGATAGATTTTTGATTCTCATTCCACAGCCCAGAATTTGCACCAACAACTATCTCCTGTTCCTCTACTTTACAGTTGATATAAAAGTAGTTATGAACGGATGACAGGAGAGGTAAATTGGCTGAAGTCACTGGCAGCAGATTTTTTTATGATTCAGATAAAAAAAAAACAAATGCAGCAGTATACAAAATTCATGGAAGTTTGACAGTTATATAGAAAATAACGTACATATGTATGGATATGGATATAGTTAGTCCATAATTACGTTTTTTCCTTTTGTTTGTTTTTATGTAATCACTGACCTAGTCCATGCTATATAACAAGCTAAAGCAATGTACAAATAAATAATAAAATTAGTGTCTATATAATGTAATGTAATAATGCATCTATCTATATGTATCCATGTAGTACAGCTATCGATATTAGATGATTTGAATTTTATAGGTTACTTAGTCGCAGAAGGAATGTCTGTTCTGCCAGATGGTCGCTGGTGGAGGTTTATATATTGTTCTGGTCTGAATGTACTCAATTTGTTGGTCTGCCTTATTGGTGCAGGGATGTTTGCCAAAACAAGCGTTGTCATTCTAGCCACTGTTTGTGTCTCCGTTGCGTCAACAATAATTAGCTTCTGTGTAAAAGGGCCTGAGGAGGTATGTTACAAGAACAGTATGCAAAACTTATTTTTATACTGTTACAATATGGGAATGGTATTGGTGTTTTACAACATTGTACTGGTAGTGTAAAATAGAACATGTAGTGAATACATGCATTAATTCATGTATTAAGAAAATAAACCATATTAAAGAATCATTTTTGTCTTTTACATTAATTCATGTATTAAGAAAATAAACCCGATTAAAGAATCATTTTTGTCTTTTTTTCTGATAACTTATTAAAATTTTTGTAACAAAATGATATATTTACTGTAAATCTGCGTGGGAAGGAATACATTGAACTATGTATTTAGAAACGTGTTTAGTTAAATCTATCTTGGCCAACAGGATGAAAATTGTAAGCCTTCATAAAAGTGAGGCACTGTCCCGACATTGTCTCTGTTCATCAAGCATATTACACTATTAGAAAGATGAGATTATTATTTTGAGTCCATATTGATGCATTGTTATCACAGTTAGTTAGTCAGTGAATGTTGACTGCAGCTTATCACCTTTAATGGGACCAACCTGTCGTGTCGTCTGCAATCTGCTGTTGGCATCATCATGTAATGATATGCAGAAACAAGTCAACACATAATGTACTGATGTGAGATAAAAAAATTAATTATGACTGATAACAGTTGCTTTGATGCAGATTGGTAATGGTTTAAATGAGGGAGCTATATGTAACACTTTAAATGTTAGTGTGAATGGTAATGGTAATTTAAATATTAGTTGAGAGAATAGTTGTATTAGAGTCCATAACAAAAATAAATCTCAGAGGTGAAACACTTGATGTTGAGTGTGTATTGATTAGTGTAGCTTGTAGTATTGAAAATAATATAAAAGATTCATGTAATTCATAAGATTTTTTTTTAATTTATATTTTTAGTTTATTAGAGTGGAAAAAGTTAATTTTTTTGGTACTTGTATTCTTTTAGATGTAGATGAAATGTGTAATACAGCAAATACATATTATTAACATTTTTTTCTTTAGTGAAGTAATTAGAATTTCTTTATGTAAAACTAGAAGTTATTTTAGCAATGAGTTGTATGCAGACATTAATTCAGTTATTTTATTCTTGTGTTGGACAACTGTAAATGGGGGTATCATTTTTTTTTTGTGATTTGTAAGTAGATATTACAAATTTCTTCTCCCAAATGGTAATTGTAAATTTTACAAAACAAGCCTACACAAGTATGCAAAATAATAAATAAACTTCTATAGCACTTTTTGTGGTAGAGTTATTACGTTTTATGTGAAATAATAATGAAAGCAAGTGTTAGAAATCTTATTACTAATATTCTGCACAGGTTCCAATACCAGATGCCAATGAGCTTGTTCAAAATAGTACATTTCATGTAAATGGAAGTTACACAGGTCTGCTGGTACAGACCCTTAAAGAAAACTTGTATCCAAGTTATGGTAGAGATTACACAAGCAATGGTGATGAAGTACATTTTGCTACTGTGTTTGGTGTTTTGTTCAGTGGAGTGACAGGGATCATGGCTGGAGCCAACATGTCAGGTAAGAGTTTGTGAATGAAGAATTCACCCTCTGTCACAGATTATAAGTAAATGTGTCAAGGAGAGCCTCTACTAAATATGGCATATAAAGTATAAAAAAAAAAACAATTTTTTTCTTATTCTCATATAATTCTACTCACTTTTCTGAATGAAAACAAGTATATATTTCTATGTTTGTTGGTTGAGTTGTGACGCAGTAAAACATCTTTCTTGATGCAAAGTATTGCAGTCTTTGACTTTCAAGGATCTTCTAAATCTCAGTCATAACACATCTTACTCAACAACTCTTCGGGACTACTCATCAAGATCAGATGAACTTGAAAATATTTCTCTGCTCCAGTTTGCTCATTGAATAGAGTTTATCACAGCCAATTTGTTAAAAGAAAAAAGATGCGATTGCTTGGATTATTCATCATACAAAATTGATATTAAATGAAGAAGCAAATCAGAAGTACTTTAGAATGCCAATTTGCACTGAACTTTCCGTGGTGAAATGATTTAGATCAAGTTAAACATGATCATAATACCATCTACAACGACAATTATGCTAATTTATGCAAATTGTAAATTATTCAATTAAACTAAAATGTGTGTCGAGTTAATCTGATTATGCAAACGTATTAATCACTTTATAACTGAATGTATTCATTACTAATTAGCATAATTAGTGAGACTCTATATTTGTCGTTATCAAAAAACAATATAAGAAAATTTATTAAAACAAATCAATTGACGTTAGTGTCTTTTGATGTTAAGGTTTGTAACAATAATGAATGCATAAAATACATAACTAATACAATGCTTGTTTATTATACATTACTCAAATAAAATTCCGAAACAAATATAAATTATTACCTGAAAATACATTCAGAAACATATAAAAACACAAATCACAATATAAATCTGTTCTCGTTGATAGCTGAAAACATAACATACAACATGATAAACATACACAAAACATAGACAAATCAAATATTATTCACTCTAAACTAATGCGTTCATTATGTGTCTCAGATGAGTAGCTTTTATATTTTAACATTATCTTTACTAATGATTATATAATTTCTCAAAGGTGTTGGTTCTTGGAAAAGAGACAGAGCAGCAGTATTATTATAGTATTAATATCATGAGGACTTAACTTGATATTTGAATATCCAAAATTCCATCGGCAAAATTTTCCTGCTTACTGGTGATCCGATGTGTGGTAGTTCCATTGATTAGATGTTTCACTGTCACTTTGTAACTCGCGAAGAGAATTCACTCGCGGCATGCGTGGTGTGACGTTGGTGTTATCCGTCTATACTATGAGTTTATAGAGTTCTGTGTTGTGTAGGTGCAACCATTATTAGTGAGTTATGTTCAAATAGAATGTCTATTACGTAGCTGCTTCATGTAGCTATTCACGTTCTATTTAGCTTGGTCGAAATGTGCGTTATGTTATGCACTTGTGTTTATGAATGTTGAGTCTCTTATTGTTCATGAGTCTGCATGACTAGAATGATTAAGTCTGAATCATGTTACGTTCTGATATGAATCACAATGTCCGAAGTTGATACACAAAAGTTCTATTATCGAGATGTTACTTCACTTGTTATGTTTCTAATTTCCATGATGTCGAATAATGAATAGTACTTTAAAGTTTGTCATACTGAACTCGAAAGTCTAACGATACTTAGGTAACTTTGCACGTTCAAAAGGTAAAGTCACTTAGTGAATAAACTGCGCGTTACTGCGGTAAACTTGTGTAGAACTGAGTTAAATAAACTGAACATAATATTTTATAAGACTACCCCCTTCGCGTACTCTGCAAACGGTTTTTATTAAATGTTTTCTACCACAATGCAATTTTCTGTCTTCTACGCCTTCGGATGATCCCGATAGGTCCTAGACTTCCTTCCACTTTGAAGATCCCTGGTTTTCGACTCCCTGATTCGCTGCTCTAGTTGTCACCATGACAACAGCTCTCTCCACTTGCCTCTTCGGAAGATGCTAACCTCTGGTTGGCTGCTGAACATCCTTTGAAATGCACAGCGAAGGACATTGCACTATTTCTAAGAATATAGAGTAATTGCTCGCCTGTCCGTCAAACCCTTGTTTCATGAGTTTACCAAGGTCCGTTGTTGCTCCCTTGCTAACAATCTGTTGCGTCCTGTTCCTTGTTCAACTACCCTTCGTTTTTTTCTACCAATTAATAACTTCTTGCTCGCTGTCATTCTGAGCTGCCTCCACGATTTCTCGTCGTAAATATCAGTTGTCACTCTAGCGTTGTTTTCATGCTGTGCGACATGGTCGTCCATATTCATTGGGTATTTGCTGTATTGTCTCTGTACTGGTAAGACCTATCTAAATCCTTTGTTAGTGAGCATCTCCTTTCATACGTTCACACGTGTTGGCTTAACCGTACAGCGTCCCTTCGTTACAATTTCTGCGTACTCGTGCCACTGGACTCTGCTTTTGTTCGGTTTGTTGTGACGTCGTAAATTTGAGTTGAGTTTGGTCTGTCAAAGTCGATCCCAATTTCTTTTGTTGCGTTAAGTCAAACGTTCTCTCATTGTCTCGTAGCTGGCGTCGGTTTGACGTGTTCTTAATTGTCTTTATTTATTGCTCTGGTCTGGGTTGGTGACTTGGCTGTGTGTGAACGCACTGCTCGATCAGAAAATTTATAAATTTGAAAATTTTGATCGCTATACATCACAGTAGAGAAATCTTCTACATTGTTGTTGAGAGCAATGCTAATATTGATGAATTTCTAGAAGAGGATGAACCATTTGTTGGAAAACTATAAGAGGAAGAATTACATCAATTGCCAGAGTATGCTTCATCAACAATCAGATAAATTGTAGAAATAGATTCATAGTTGGTATGCGGCTTAAATGATAATGCTTACTATGACAGTCACACTATAATATGTTCAACTATAGTTGTTCTGTAACTGGCAAACAAACTGAACTTGAACTTGAGTCAGTTTTTTGTGTTTTTGCAAAGCCGCCTTCAGAATATCTGACCAGCATTTGGTAGGAACAAACTGATCTCTTTACAACTTAAGCACTACGAGTCATTCATAAATAAGAACATTTTTTACGGATTGTTGTCCTTAAAAAGAAACAAGAATTTGCAGTCAGCTGTTAGGTTGAGTACACATAGTAATTGCTTCAGCATGTGATTTCGTAGTAAACTGCCAATAGGAAAAGGGAAAATAATCTAGTAGGCCTAGGAAAAAGAAAAACAAACAGAAAGCTGTTGCTTACAGTTGGGTAAGTGGAGTTGTTGCTCCTGATATTCAAGAGTTTAGTTCTTCAGATAATTGAATAAAAGTGAATACATTGTTGTTAACAGTGGTGAGCTAGAATTTTTACTTCCATGTTCCATAAGGAAATGGAAGTATGGTCATGGCAAAAAAAATCGTGTTCGAGATAACAGCAGATTCTGATTCTACTACCATCAAAACATGAAAAAAAGTCATATTTCGAAAAGTGTCTGTGTGTAGAATTTTTTCTATGGCAAACGATAACAGCCGCAAATTCAAACAGAATCAAATAATTTTTTGCATACAGCCCTGAATTTTAGAGGACTCAAGGCCTATTGTTTTTGGTGAAGATCGGTTAAGGGAAAGTGGTAGTTTACCTGCAACGTTTTACGTTTTAACAAGAGTAAAGTGCTTAATTTTAATAAATAAAGTATCCTGAAAAGAAGGTCATAATAATCTACTGTAGAAAGGTAGATGAAATATCTATAAATGAAAAGGGAAGTTGAAGGGGGAGGGGTAATTTTTTTATAAATTAAAATGGTAGTTGATGATGGAGGAGGTAAATTTTTATATGTGTACTACGTTATTGACAACAAAGAAGTAGTTTCTATGGAAACATTTCATTTCACTTTAACAAAATTCTATATTTTTCATTTTAATTTAAATCACGTATGAGTGAAAGTGTATCATTCCTGGCAGGCAAGCATATCTCAATTATGTAATGTTTACTTTTCCAAAGTTTTATTATTGTGATTACCGCAATAAAAAGGCCGGGAGGACACACACACACACACACACACACACACACATATACAAAATTCACGTTATTTCTGGCCTTACTCATGTTTATTTTCTTATGTTTGCACGCTTTTTAAATGGAAAGTGCTGAAACCCACACCAACACAACGCATGCAAGCCGAAAAGGTGGACATTGATTTGCTTCCTGTGGATCACTGGGCAGTGTTGTTGTATTAAAGCAATTAATACAATCTGTGTACTTATTTCTACTATTATGATATGAGAATTATAAACTAATATGTGCATGTGTGTATGTATGAAAAATATATAAATATTTTTCTCCGTTGGAAAATTGTTTGCCCCTCTTTGAAAATATTTTGACCTCCCTGATAGCTAGTTATTTACTAGCCTGTGTGGAATATAGCATTATGACATGGATCAGAATGGTGGGTGTTAAACAGGAGACACAAACGTATTAAGGAAGAAATGTTTTGCTGAGAAATTTATAATTATACGGGTGAACAGAATAGTTGTTCATGAAATCAGAAGACAAATGGAAAGAAAGAAATCGAGACTCGATTTTAAAAAAGAAAAATGACTAGTATAGTATTGACAGGAAAGACTTTGATAACACTATAGACATCCCTCGGCCCCTCGCAGCGAAAGTCCAATTTCATTACAGGAATCAGATCGCAGCTACCTTTAGCTAGCTCTTCGTTCGACCTACAAACACTTTATCCAAACGTACAGACCTTCCTTACAAAGGCTGAGGATTGTCTTAATCCACCTGACATGGTGGTACCATTTTAGCTGATATGTAATTTCTTCAGAACTCAAGCATCCACTTATTTAATTAATATTTAAATGATTTTAAATATAAATTTTAGGACATGGAAGTCGTTTATGGTTCTCCGTTCCGATTTTTTGACAGTTGTTATTTGAAAGTGTGGTAGAATTGTTGTTATAAAATCCAATGACTTTCTTCATTGTACTTTTTTATAATAAACCTACAGCTATAGCAAAGATAAATATAATTGGATCATAATAGAAAATTTGATTTATGTATTATATGTTGTGATTATATCCATGCATATAGTGTTCCAGAAAAGAATTTCTGGCCATGAAATTGGTCAAATGATTATTTTTTGAAGAGCAGTCCATTGATGTGATTTGTCCCGTGAGATCATTAGTTGTGTTTTACAAATGTTTCACAACACGGAAGAACCTTCAAATGATAGATCAGAAAATTACCAAAACTTGTGTTTGTTCTTAGGAAAACTTGAATAGCATTTTTATGTATTCCTTTAATTGTTCCTTTTTGCAGTGTGTGTGTAGATGAGAGCTTAAGCTTGCTTCAGGCAACCAGAGAAAAGGTGTTACTTTGGCAAAAAATTGTTTTGCTATGTGGTGTAGAAAAGGGATGCATATTAGACTTCACAGTGTATTGGCAACCAAACTGAGATAACACTCACAAAGATTACAAAACGTTTCATATGTATCGAAATCACATTCAGATTATGTGAGTAAAGGCCATTATGTGTTTGTCAGCAACTGATATACAAGCCTAGTCATCTTTATTTACCGACAGCAACAGGGTATAAGTGTAAGGTATAGCGTGCAAAGTATTTTTTTCATAAATTTAAAATTAGCAAGTGGTGGAAGTGGTGTTCTCACAAGTCAGTCAGATAGTACTTGATGCTGATTGGTTAATGCTGCTTTCCAGCTTAGATCGTACTGGTACAAACGTTTATAAAAGTGGGCCTTCTCAGGCATAACACATAATCTCTGCATCATGTCTGAGGTGAATTGGCGGACATCGTGCCAATCTAGACACTGATGATGGCCTCCGATGGTGGGGTCAAAACGTTTGTCAATAACATCAACTGTGAACCATGACCTGTGAGCCCTGCAGATAATAATAATTTCAACAATGTAACTATAGAATTTGGATTTTTAGACATTACACAGTACAGATTGTAATGTGTTATTATCGTATATGTCTGTCAGAAACATTTTACTGTGTTTTTCTTCAGTTTATGATAATTATGTCCTGAAAATCAAGTGTAAACATTTGTTTTGAGTTTATACAAGTTGTTTTTAAACACTGTTTTATGATTTACTCTTTGCTTAAAGCAACATTTACTAACTGTTGTAATTTAAGTGAATAATGCTATCACCCTTCTTTCTAAGTTCAGATCTATTAAAAAAAAGGTTTGAAGAAAAGTAGGAGGATAGAAACTGTTATAACCATACTGGAGAAGTATAATAAAAATGTACTTACTTTATGCACTGTTTTCAAAATCATACGAGGTCTGACAATTAAGTTTGCAAACTCATCTTGCTACATACTGCTGAATACTGGCGTGGTTACCTTTAAAGTATTCCACTTGGGAAGCTATACACCGATGCCAGCGCCTACTCTACCCTTCGAAGCAATTTTGGAACTCTTTTTCTGGACAGCCTTCAGAGCTGCCATCATATTAGCCTTAATGTCCTCAATGTCACCAAAATGTCTTCTTTTCAAAACTTCTTTGAACTTCATGTAAAGAAAGAATTCATTGCGGGCAAGGTCAGGTGAATATGGCGAGTGGTCTACCAAAGTTATTTGTTTCCTGACCAAAAACTCATATACAGAGAGTGCCGTGTGCGCAGGCACATTGTCGTGATGCATGAGCCGTGAGTTGTTGGCAAAAAGTTCTGATCATTTGCATCTCAATTTTTCATGCAATCTTTGCAGCACTCCCAAATAGTACACTTGGTTAACTGTTTGTCCTGGTGGTACAAATTCATAGTGAATAATCCCATGGACATCAAAAAAGGTTATCCATTTTCTGATTATGATTGACAGAACTTTTTTAGTCATGGAGAATCAGGTGACTTCCGTTGGGCACTTTGTCGCTTTGTTTCAGGGACGACGGTGGTGAAGATTCAGGTTTTACCACCTGTGATTATTTGGCCCAAAACATCGTCTTACCTCTCCAACAGGTCTGTGCACAGTTCAGCCTTCTTTTGCTTGTGTTCATTGATGAGCTCCTTTCGGACTGTTTTGGCACATACCTTGCGCATGCCAAGGTCTTAAAACTTTCTGCACGGTTTCCTTATCAATGTTCACTTGGTCTGCTATGGATCTCATGGTCAGTCACTGATTTGTACGCACAATTTGACGAATGTTGGCAATGTTTTCATCCATCCGGCTTGTTACTGGCTGCCCTACCCTTTCTTCATCAGTCACTTGTTCCCTTCCCTCAGAAAACCATGTAATCCATGTGTACACCACTGTTTTCTTCATCACATTCTCGCTATACACCTGCACTAACATTTCCCATATTTCACTTCCACTCTTGCCCAGTTTCACCAGAGATTTGATGTTTGTTAATTGCTCTAATTCCCGCTCAGACATTATCAGCGGACACACACACACACACACACACACACACACACACACACACACACACACACACACACACACACACACACAGGCACAAACAATGCATGTCACTCAGCGCAAATCTGCCGTGTGTCAACACGAACAGTGCTTTGAGACACTGAAATACCAAGGTTATGAAATCTTATAGTGCTGCCCTCAGTGTTAAACAGTGGCGCGTTCGTGAAGTTAATTGTCAGACCTCGTATGAGGTTTTAGTGTACACACTAGTTTGAAAGTCATTGTAGATCTGAAGGATGTAAAGTGATAGCATCAAAGAGTTGGTGTGGTGTTGTGATAGGCCAGAGTATAATGTCAAACTCAAAGTGGTTATGTTTGCTGCTGTTGCAAAGAGTAGCAAGTTTAGAAAATAAAGTTGTCACCATTATTGGATCTTTGCTATAAAGTTTGAATTATTTCAACAGCAAAAGTTCTTAGCTTTAGTTATGTTCTTAACAATAATAATTACTTTATGTTAAAAAATAACCAAATTATTATTTTAAGATATTACATTGGAGACCTGCAGGAAACTCACCGAGTTACTTACAAAGGAATATGTTAAAAAAATATGTAATATTGTGATTTTATAGGTGAACTGCGTGACCCTGCAAAGAACATACCACGAGGCACACTGTCTGCTGTGATGTTTACAATGACGTGTTACGTAATGCTCTCCATCCTTACTGCAGGAACCTGTTCAAGATTTCTGTTACAAAATAATTTCATTTTCATGATGCCTATCAACATTTGGCCTCCATTCATAACAATAGGAATTCTTACAGCAACCTTTTCTGCCAGTCTTAGCAACCTGATTGGTTCCAGTAGAGTTCTAGAAGCACTTGCCAAGGATAATGTTTTCGGTATGTTTGGTAGTAATTTTTGGTGTATTTCTAGTATTGTATTCAAAATGATTGATAGTTGTTATTTTATTCTCTTTATGAATGTACTGATGATCCAAACATTCATTGTTAGTAATTTAGAAGTTTAATAATTTTTTTCAAAGACTCATGTTCCTAAAAAAAATATTTCAAAGGTTCTTCTGAAGTAAAGGATTTGGGAAGGCTGCTTAGTAGTATAACGGAAGTATAACATTTGAAAAAAGTTAAATTTTGGTTTTCAGATCAGTAATGTAGTTATGGTTCATGGGATTTTCTACTATAAGATGGAGCCAGTCCATGTTTTATTTACCTGTTGAGAAAATATGTATAAATATTATTGTAAATACTGAAGATGTCAGAAACATAGTCAACATGAAAAACAACCTGTAGGTATAAAAATGTAAAGTAATTTCAGATTTAATTGCATTTTCATTAAAGAGACCAGTGTGCAAATAAATATCTGCAGGCCAACACTTTGATGCCAGCACTCCTTTGACATCCTGCAGTTTTGCTGTGTTTTTATGTTACTGTGTGTATAAATAAAATCGGTATGGAGAACCATACATGACTTCCATGTCCTAAAATTTATATTTAAAATCATTTAAATATTAATTAAATAAGTGGATGCTTGAGTTGTGAAGAAATTACGTATCAGCTAAAATGGTACCACCATGTCAGGTGGATTAAGACTATCCTCAACCTTTGTGAGGAAGGACTGTACTTTTGGATAAAATGTCTGTAGGTCGAACGGAGAGCTAGCTAAAGATAGCTGTGATATGATTCCTATAATGAAATTCTACTCTCGCTGCGAGGGGCCGAGAGATGTCTATAGTGTTATCAAAGTCTTTCCTGTCAATACTATACTAGTCATTTCTCTTTTTTAAAATCGAGTCTTGATTTCTTTCTTTCCATTTGTCTTCTGATTTCCTGAACAACTATTCTGTTCACCCGTGTAATTATAAATTTCTCAGCAAAACAGTTCTTCCTTAATACGTTTGTGTCTCCTGTTTAACACCCACCATTCTGATCCATGTCATAACGCTATATTCCACAGAGGCTAGTAAATAACTAGCTATCAGGGAGGTCAAAATATTTTCAAGGAGGGGCAAACAATTTTCCAAAGGAGAAAAATATTTATATATTTTTTAGGGATGTGTCGGTACCAAATTTTTCCGATCCCCGAAAGAATCGATTCCCGATTCTCGGTACCGGTACCTAAAAACAAAAATTAAAAATGTATTTTAGGGCTAGAGGGAAAAGAAAAACATCAACAAAATTAATTCTAAAATGCGTTTAATTGTGGAGTAAAAAAATGACAAAGTAAAAAACTTATTTACATTTTAAATTTTTGTTCAAAAACACCAACATTTTAACTCTTAGAGGGTCTAATCTGTTGCGTTTCGTGTCACAAATATTCCCTGAAATGCTGAAAAGTCTCTCGCTGAACACAGTGGATGGGGGAATGCACAAATATTTTAGTGCCAGTGGTTGCAGTCGCTTGTAACTGGACTCGAACCAGTACTGCCCAATCTGAAACAAACATCACTTATCATGTATTACAAGTGTCATGAGGACAATAGCTTGTAACTACAGAAGATATAGCCGTAAGCCTTCATTTAAGAATTTTAGAGTTTAATTTTTTGTAATTTTCAATTCAGTCATAACCATAATACATGTAATTTTAATTCTTTTCAGTATCCAGCACATCATATCCAATTATTTGAGGACAATATAGTTTATATAGCCTTGCGAGTTTTTAATAAATTACCCAGGAATATTTCACATCAAAATAAAGCCCAATAATTACAGACTGTTAATATAATATTGACTGAAAAATCTGATTATGAAATGTCTTTAGAAAATTTTTATGAGAACTGGGATTCGTAGTATTAATACAAGAATCAAGAATGTAACATAGATACTTAAGTTTAAGTGTAGGCCTATTGACAAAGTACTTATACCTCTGTAGGCTATTTTGTATTGTCTTGTACATTTTGTGCTAATAAATGATATCTGTGTCCGTATCTACAGCTCTCAATAAAACTTTAAGCAGTTTAACTTTAGAATGATAACTGTACAACATTTTTAACTAGGCCTACCTTGTCTGCATTTTCAGGATCAATATTGCTTTCCTTTAGGTAGTTATTCAGTTCTTCTTCACAACTGATAGGTGTCGATTTTGTACAGGTCAAATCATTTTGACTGAATGCTTCTTCATAGTGCATCCAAAATCCACCCTTTGCACTGCTTGAAGATATATTGGTAGCTGACCAATCTACATATAAAAATAAAATAAATCTATATTAAGCTGTCATTTTCAATTGAATAACACATATATTTTGTGGATACTAATACAATATTTATTTATCCTTTGTTTTAAAGTGGAACTTTATCTACTTTAAATCCAGTACAAAAAATTCAATAATTCAGAAAATTATTAAACGTGTTACTGTATTAGTATTTTCAATTTGTCAGACATACCTTCAGTAAAAGACTCAGTAGGCTGAGAAAAGTCGTATGAGTTGGATTTCATTTCTGAAATCAATTTTCTTTTTGCAACTTCCAACCCAGTTTTATTTTTAAATGGAGTGCTCTTAAAGCGTGGATCAAGTAGAGTAGCGCAGGCAGCCACTGTCTCACTCTCAACATTAGGGTATCGTCGTTTCAATGATGCCACCAAATCATTTTGTAGGCCTGTCAGTCCTGATCCTGATACATTTTGGTTTTCCAACACATGTTTTATTGTATGTATTAAAGGTATCATCTGGAAAGAAATCATTGCATTAAGATTATGGCCATCAGTGAAATAAAATAACATAAACAAAATTAAAAAAAAATACATATAGTAAGCTAATATTGATCATTTAGTAAAAAATACATATAGTAGGATAATATTGGCAAGACAGTATGGCCAAGCAAGTACATTAAATAAAACAAATGCTTAAGTTTTGGTCTTACAAACTTACCTCAGAAATGCAAGATGATGACTTGCTTACTTGCAATGTTGCCTTTTCAAAAATATCTAGAATGTTAATGGCAAATTCCATTGTCTTCCAATCATCACAGGTTAGTTGCCAGTTTAACATCAGGCTTGTTTGACACCAAAGTAATAGCATCTTTCTGCTCCAGTAGTCTCTTCATCATATGTAACGTGCTGTTCCATCGGGTGGGCTCATCCTGGATCATCCGGTGTTCGGGTAGTTTCAGTTGCTTTTGGCAGCTCAGAAGCATCTTTGTATTTTTAGCGGAGTGCTTGAAACTACCAACTATCTTTTTTGACTTTGATACCACATTCATGATCTTTTGATTTTGGAATAAACTGTCTTTTATGACTAGCTGCAGAGTATGTGCAATGCAGGGAATTGCCTCAAAAGATGTACGGGCTAATGCTGCAGTGATATCTGGCCCATTATCTCTTAAAATCCCTACAACTTTTTCTAAAATCCCCCACTCCTGCAAGACATTAACCAGAAAATTCTTCAGATTTTCCGCTGAGTGGCTCACTTCCTCGAAGGGTATCACTTCTAGACACTTGTGAGTCAAAGTGAAAGCGTTGCCATCATTACTGTAAAAGTGAGCTGTAACAGCCATGTAGTCAGTGTTGCTTACAGATGTCCACATATCAGTAGTCAAAGCAATGTTTGTTGCTTGAGATAACTCTTCTTTGACTTCTCTGATCAGATTTTGATACATGTCAGAGATAATTTTGTTGGTCAAGGTTTTTCTTGACGGTATTGTATATCTAGGCTCTAGATTATTTATCAGCCTACGAAAACCTTTATTCTCTACTACAGAGAAAGGCTGTAAATCCAAACAAACCATTTCAGCAATCAATTTGTCAATATTTTTTGACCTAATGTCATCTGACTTAAATTTTTTAATTTTGTCATACACACTTAGTAAGGTTTGTTGTTGTAAGGTCATTTGATTCCTTAAGTGAATGGCTTTGGGGTAAGGGCTGAATCTAGGTGAAGTGTGAATCTCAGAACTATCACCTAGATCTGTTGTTGATGCTGGTGACACAGCAGATAAATTTGGAGAAGTCATCAGAGGGTTTGGATCATCTGTATCCGAAACATCAACACTTAGGCGTAAATTATCATCACTTATTTCTTCTACATTTAAGCCCATATCTGGGCTGGAAGTTTTACGGCCTGAATTTGTATTTTTACTAAAATAATTGCTTAAAATGGATCCACTGGGTATACTCAGAGTTTTGGCTGGCTCTCTATTAGTAGGAGCATTCGGCCTACTTTTAGAATGCGTTTTAAAATGTTTCATTAAATTTGAAGTACTCTTACTTCCTCCTCTCGAAATTAATTTACTGCAGATATTGCATTTGGCAAACCGATTATCGGCAGCGTCAATTTTAAAATACTTCCAAACCTGGGATGACATCTCTTAAAAATAAAATTCGAAATAATTATAAATATTAAACTTATCTAAACTGAAACCACTAATAGGGCAAAGTTTGCTCCCCAATTTGAGAACTCGAGACCTCCCCAATTTAGGACACGTCACGTGTTTTCTTCATAACCTATACGGAAAAATAAAACTACTTAATTCTACAAAATTTCTGCTTAAATTAGTGAATTTTGACTCCTTAATTCTGTAGATACTAGCAAAACCAAAGTTTACTATAGACGTTCCTTAAATCTAGGAGTAGGAACTAAAATCTGCAAACGGTGACTACAATTTACTAATTCGATATTCCTAAATCTACCATTTGTATACAATACAAACATAACCATTACATGTCAAAAGAAAAGAAAATCATTTTTAAAATTTACAGATATTTTCGGTTAAAATAAGCTTATATTTATATTGTTTTCGCCGATATTTAGTCTACAGTTTTAACTATGTAAGTTGTTGGTTAATTTAAGTAGTTTTTTCCGTGTAAATTCCTTATTTGTATTATGCGATAAACAGTGTTGTAGTACAGCGGAATATAGCCTTACAGATACTTAACAGAATACAGTAATTAAAATGGATATATAACTTAAAGTTAGACAGAGTTGAAAAGTCCCTGGTAAAATATTTTCGCACAAGACAAACTAATAACGTGTACTTCTCACAAAGCAGATAAGCAACTGAACTGCTGCTCCTACCACGAAGTCTAGACACGAGGCTATTGTAGCATGCGGCTTGCCGATTCGCAGAATAGGGGATTAGATTTATTACTGTAATCCGTGCAAACCTTAGGATAAAAGCATTGTGTTGTGGCAGTGCTATTTGTGGCAATGCTTTTGCCTACCTGATTTTTAAAGTCATTGTATTTGTATCGGCGTCACAATTATAATTAAAATTTAAAGTTTTTTACCTTAATCCGTCTATGTGATCGCTTAATTTTGTCTTCTTTGCTTCTTACGCGTTTCGGATTATGTTAATCCATCATCAGAGATTAAAAAATTCGTCGGTTAAGACTTCGTTAAAACATTAAAAGTTACACTAAAAGACATTTAAGTATATATTCCACAAACACGCGCTACGCGCGCGGTACGCGGATGTGAGTGCGCACTCAATACTGGTTAGCGACGTACTGCCAAATTAAGCGGTCACATAGACGGATTAAGGTAAAAAACTTTAAATTTTAACTACCTGACTTTGTTTGCTTTCACACGCATACATTGTACATATACAAACACTGTATAACTGCCTGTCCGTGTCAGACACGCACCTCGTGCTCCATTGGCGACGCTCTAACCTACGAATCTTGGCTTCGGTTTTTTGCATTTTTTCATGTTTCCAGCCATCGCAACGCGATTTCCTTGAAATTTACATCGACTGGGCTGAATCCGACCACGACCTGTGGTGTTTAAATAACGCCACCGTGGTACTTCCGAATCACCAAACCGCTTTCCGTGTACAGTGTGAAAGTTTTAAAAGTACCGACAATCTAATAACTATGAAAATGGTCTAATGCAAAAACGAAGGATAAAACATGTAAAAGTACTGGTACCGACTTTGTAGCACCGATTCTCGAAACATGTAAAAGTACTGGTACCGACTTTGTAGCACCGATTCTCGATACCGGTACCTAACCCCAAGAACCGGTGGTACCGAGAATCGGTACCGAGAACCGACACATCCCTAATATTTTTCATACATACACACATGCACATATTAGTTTATAATTCTCATATCATAACAGTAGAAATAAGTACACAGATTGTATTAATTGCTTTAATACAACAACACTGCCCAGCGATCCACTGGAAGCAAATCGATGTCCATCTTTTCGGCTTGCATGCGTTGTGTTGGTGTGGGTTTCGGCACTTTCCATTTAAAAAGCATGCAAACATGAAAATAAACATGAGTGAGGCCGGAAATAATGTGAATTTTGTGTGTGTGTGTCCTCCCGGCTTTTTATTGCGGTAATCACAATCATAAAACTTTGGAAAAGTAAACATTACATAATTGAGATATGGTTGCCTGCCAGGAACGATATATTTTCACTCATACGTGATTTCAATTAAAATGAAAAATATAGAATTTTGTTAAAGTGAAATGGAATGTTTCCATAGAAACTACTTCTTTGTTGTCAATAACGTAGTACACATATAAAATATCGGTATGGAGAACCATACATGACTTCCATGTTCTGAGATTTATATTTAAAATCATATTTTAAATATGATTTTATTGAAATGAAATATTTCCATAGAAACTACGTCTTTCTACTTATTGCTTCAGCATTAACCACAATACTGTGGTCACTAACGTATACCACCTCACGTTTTCGCACTCGATTTTCACTGATGATGGCAGTCGATGGCACTGCCGAAAAGTCTGGTTTTACAGAAAACATTGGACTACGGCTAAACAGCCCGGGAAGCAATTTTAACAAAAAACTACTACTTCTTTGTTGCCGATAACGTAGTACACGTATAAAAAATTTTCCCCTCCACCTTCAACTATACCTCTTCATTTATAGATATTTCATCTACGTTTCTACAGTGGATTATTATGAGCTTCTTATCAGGATACTTTATTTATAAAAAAAAAGTACTTTACTCTTGTTAAATCATAAAATGTTTCATGTAAACTACCCCTTTCTCTTAACCGATCTTCTCCAAAATCAATAGACCTTCAGTCCTCTACAATTCAGGGATGAATGCAAAAAAATATTTGATTCTGTTTGAATGTGCGGCAGTTATCGTTCGTCATGGAAACATTTCTCTTGTTACAACTTAAAATGTTGCAGGTAAACTACCCCTTTCCCTTAAACGATCTTCACCAAAATCAACAGACCTTGAGTTCTCTACAACTCAGGCAAGTGTGCAAAAAATTATTTGATTCTCTTTGAATTTTCGGCAGTTATCGTTCGTCATAAAAAAATTACCCTTTTTAAAACATAAAACTTTGGTGATAAACTACCCCTTTCCCTTAACCGATCTTCAACAAAATCAACAGACCTTGAGTTCTCTTTAGTTCAAAAAGGTATGCAAAAACGTAGTTGATTCTGTTTGAATTTACGGCAGTTATCGTTCGTCATATAAAAAATAACCCTTGTTAAAACATAAAATGTTGCAGGTAAACTACCCCTTTCCCTTAACCGATTTTCACCAACACCAATAGGTATTGAGAACTCTACAATACAGGGCTGTATGCAAAACATCATTTGATTCTGTTTGAATTTGCGGCTGTTATCGTTTGCCATAGAAAAATATCGGTATGGAGAACCATACATGACTTCCATGTTCTAAGATTTATATTTAAAATCATATTCGAAATGAAATATTACCATAGAAACTACTTCTTTCTACTTATTGCTTCAGCCTTAACCACGGTACTGTGGCCACTAACGTGTACCACCTGACGTTTTCGCACTTGATTTTCACTGATGATGGCAGTCGATGGACTGCCGAAAAGTCTGGTTTTGCAGAAAACATTGGACTACGGCTTAACAGCCCGGGAAGGAATTTTAACAAAGAACTACTTCTTTGGTGCCGATAACGTAGTACACATATAAAAAATTCTCCCCTCCCCAATCAACTATAATTTTCATTAATAGAAAATTACCCCCACCCCGTTCACCTAACCTCTTCATTTATAGATATTTCATCTACGTTTCTACAGTGGATTATTATGAGCTTCTTATTAGGATACATTATTTATCAAAATTAAGTACTTTACTCTTGTTAAAACATAAAACATTGCAGGTAAACTACCCCTTTCTCTTAACCGATCTTCACCAAAATCAATAGACCTTCAGTCCTCTACAATTCAGGGATGCATGCAAAAAAATATTTGATTCTGTTAGAATGTGCGACAGTTATCGTTCGTCATATAAACAATTACCCTTGTTAAAACATAAAACGTTGCAGGTAAACTATCCCTCTCCCTTAACAGATCTTGCGAACTCTACAATTCAGGAGTGTATGCAGAACGTTATTTGATTCTGTTTGAATTTTCGGCAGTTATCTTTCGCAAAAAAAAATTACCCTTCTTAAAACATAAAATGTTGCTGGTAAACTACCCCTTTTCCTTAACCGATCTTCAACAAAATCAACAGACGTTGAGTTCTCTTTAATTCAAAAAGGTATGCAAAAACGTAGTCGATTCTGTTTGAATTTGCGGCAGTTATCGTTCGTCATATAAAAAATTATCCTTGTTAAAACATAAAATGTTGCAGGTAAACTACCCCTTTCCCTTAACCGATCTTCACCAAAACCAACAGGTCTTGAGAACTCTAGAATTTAGGGCTGTATGCAAATAATCATTTGATTCTGTTTGAATTTGCGGCTCTTATCGTTTGCCATTGAAAATACCCTTTTAAAACATAAAACGTAGCAGGTAAATTACCCCTTTCCCTTAACTGATCTTCACCAAAATCAATATGTCTTGAGAACTCTACAATTTAGGGCTGTTTGCAAATAATCATTTGATTCTGTTTGAATTTGCGGCTGTTATCGTTTGCCGTATAAAAATACCCTTGTTAAAACATAAAACGTTGCAGGTAAACTACCCCTTTCCCTTAACCGATCTTCACCAAAAACAATAGGTCTTGAGAACTCTACAAATCAGGGCTGTATGCAAAAGAGTAGGTGATTCTGTTTGAATTTGCGGCTGTTATCGTTTGCCATAGAAAACAATTACCCTTGATTCAAAAAAAACTGTTGCAGGTAAACTACCCCTTTCCCTCAACCGATCTTTACCAAAAACAATAGGTCGTGAGTACTCTTCAAATCAGGGCTGTATGCAAAAAATGATTTGATTCAGTTTGAATTTGCGGCTGTTATCGTTTGCCATCGAAAAAAAATCTATAGACACATAGACAGACAGACACACACACACACACACACTTTTCGAAAAAACGATTTTTTTCATGTTTTGAGTGTAGTACAATCAGAATCTGCAATAATCTCGAACACGATTTTTTTTGCCATCACCATACTTCCATTTCCTTAAGGAACATGGAAGTAAAAAGCGGTATGGAGAACCATACATGACTTCCATATTCTAAGATTTATATTTAAAATCATTTTCGAAATGAAATATTACCATAGAAACTACTTCTTTCTACTTACTGCTTCAGCCTTAACCACAGTACTGTGGTCACTAACGTATACCACCTCACGTTATCGCACTCGATTTTCACTGATGATGGAAGTCGATGGCATTGCCGAAATGTCTGGTTTTGTAGAAAACATTGGACCACGGCCAAATATCCCGGGAAGGAATTTTAACAAAAACTACTTCTTTGTTGCCGATAACGTTGTACACATATATATCAGTGGCGAAGTTACATGGAGGCAATTGAGGCAATGCCTACCCTAAAAAATTCTGTAGAATAAAAATTATAAATACGTATGAACTACATAACGTAAAGATTATACATTGTTACTGTGACTGTCAAATTTATTAAACCGAAACGTGCTTTATTGAGCGACCGCTAGATGGTGACAGGTGAGATTCGGCATAGTTCGTTTAAAGCGAATGAGGCAACCTGAACTTGCCTCAGCGTTTTTTGTATACATCGTATGTAAGCAATGTAGTGGTGTGATATGGAAGTGTAGGGAGGGGGGATTGTCCCGTGCTGTACACATAGAGCGTTGAGGCATGTCTCACTTCTGTGGTCCAAACAGTTAAGTTAAAGCGCCTGTGTTGTTTCTAAGTGTTTATTTTATGCGGTTATTAAAAGTGTCACTGTTATTCCGCTGAACTAACAGATGATCAAGATTGTTATTTGAATTATTTGTAACATTAAACATATATATAGAAACTAATCAAGTTTAAAAATTTGAAGTTCAATCAGTTGTATTATTGTGTATGACTAATACAAGGATTGTTCAATAGACACACGTATAGAGCTGTAAAGCATTTTTTATTCAACGATTTTAAAAGAAGTCTCCAATAACATTAAGACATGAGTTCCACTGTTGCACTAACCTGTAGATTCCCTGCTAGTAAAATTCTTACGGCTGTTTGTGGAACCATTCGGTTACAGCAAACTCTACCTCAGCGTCCGATTTGACCCACCGTCCTTTTAGTGATTCCTTAAAACAAATTTAAGATAAGATTTTTGCCTACCCATTCATTAACTACTAGCTTCGCCAGTAAGCAAATTGATGTCCATTTTTTCGGCTTGCACGCGTTATGTTGGTGTGGGTTTCGGCACTTTCCATTTAAAAAGCATGCAAACGTAAGAAAATAAACATGAGTGAGGCCAGAAATAACGTGAATTGTGTGTGTGTGTGTGTGTTTGTGTCTTACCTGCCTTTTTATTGCCGTATTAAATGAAAAATATTATATTACATTAAAATGAAAAATTTTTAATTTTATTGCCTGGCAACAAAATTATTTTATTTTTAACAAAAAGTTTAAATAAATTTTCAAGTACTTTACTCTTGTTAAAACGTAAAAGGTTGCAGGTAAACTACCCCTTCCCCTTAACCGATCTTCACCAAAATCGAAAGTCCTTGAGACCTCTACAATTCAGGGACGTATGCAAAAAATTATTTGATTCTGTTTGAATTTGCGGCAGTTATCGTTTGCCATAGAAAATACGCTTGATAAAAAACATTGCAGGTAAACTACCCCTTCCCCTTACCCGATCTTCACCAAAAACAATAGGTCTTGAGTACTCTACAATTCAGGGCTGTATGCAAATTATTATTTTATTATATTTGAATTTGCGGCTGTTATCATTTGCCATAAAAAATACCCTTGTTAAAACAAAAAACGTGGCAGGTAAACTACCCCTTACCCTTAACCGATCTTCACCAAACACAATAGGTCGTGAGTACTCTACAAATCAGGGCTGTATGCAAAAACGTATTTGATTCTGTTTGAATTTGCGGCTCTTATTGTTTGCCATAGAAAATACCCATTTCAAACATAAAACGTTGCCGGTAAACTACCCCTTCCCCTTAACCGATCTTCTCCAAAAACAATAGGTCTTGAGAACTCTATAATTCAGGGCAGTATACAAAAAATTATTTGATTATGTTTGAATTTGCGGCTGTTATTGTTTGCCATAGAAACAAATTACGCCTGATAAAAAACTGTTGCAGGTAAACTACCCTTTTCCCTTAACCGATCTTCACCAAAAACAATAGGTCTTGAGTACTCTACAAATCAGGGCTGTATGCCAAAAATTATTTGATTCTCTTTGAATTTGCGGCTGTTATCGTTTGCCATAGAAAAAAAATTACAGACAGACAGACACACACACAGACACTTTTCGAAAAACGACTTTTTTTCATGTTTTGAATGTAGTACAATCAGAATCTGCAATAATCTCAAACACGATTTTTTTGCCATTTCCTTAAGGAACATGGAAGTAAAATTTACCTCCTCCATCAACTACCATTTTAATTTATAAAAAAAATAACCCCTCCCCCTTCAGCTATCCTTTTCATTTATAGATATTTCATCTACCTTTCTGCAGTGGATTATTATGGCCTTCTTTTCAGGATACTTTATTTATCAAAATTAAGCACTTTACTCTTGTTAAAACGTAAAACGTTGCCGGTAAACTACCCCTTTCCCTTAACCGATCTTCACCAAAAACAATAGGCCTTGAGTCCTCTAAAATTCAGGGCTGTATGCAAAAAATTATTTGATTCTGTTTGAATTTGCGGCTGTTATCGTTTGCCATAAAAAAAAAGTCTACACACAGACACTTTTCGAAAAATGACTTTTTTCATGTTTTGATGGTAGTAGAATCAGAATCTGCCATTATCTCGAACACGATTTTTTTTTTGCCATGACCATACTTCCATTTCCTTATGGAATATGTAAGTAAAAAACAAAATGTGTTCTTATAAAATTTAAATTATCTGATAGATTGGATGGGCATTCACTTTCCTGGCAACAACTGAAAAAAACTCAGTGCATTACATGTTAAATTTCTTTGTGCTTAGAGCTGTGTATTGAATTATTTCACTAAAAAAATTACAAAAATGTAAATTTATAAAACTGATTATAGTAGAAACATATAATGATATGTTTAGTATGTTTATAACAAATAATAACATCATCAGTTTTAAGTAACTACGTGTGTCTCACCCAATTTTTTATCTTCCTGAAACATCGATTTTTTGAAAAGTAATTACAGGCATCATAGAGACCTAAATCAGTATTATAACTCTTAAGTATCAGTTTTCAGTCATCCTTGTTATAGAGAATTTGTGCCTATAATTAATAACAAAGAAATAATAGGAAGATGGTATATATTAATTGTAACTACACTGTATCTAGACAATATCTCCATTAATTGTATGTCATTTGATCCAGGAAAACTGCTTCACTTTGTGTCTAGAGGCACGTTTAGAAATAACCCAGTGGTTGCTGTTTTTGTGTCATGGGCTTTAGTTCAGGTGATACTGTTGATTGGCTCTCTAAACACTATTGCCCAGATAAATTCTGTGCTGTTTCTGTTATCGTATTTGGCAACTAACCTGGCTTGTCTTGGATTGGAGCTTGCTTCAGCACCAAATTTCAGGTAGAACCAATATGATTATGAAGTGTACATCTTAAGCAGACATGGAACACACACACACACACACATATATTAAATCATTACAAATTAGTAAGAGTGTAAAGGAACTAGTTACTGTCAACTGTAACAGTTTAAGATTTACGTTACATTTTAGACTCCATTAAAAGTTATTATGAAATTTGTGTAGGTGGCAGTGTCATAAACATTACATTTATTGTAACTGTATTCAAACATTAATTATATTTTTTCATTTGGATTAGAATGGATTTGACAAGTTGTGTGTGTGTGTGTGTGTGTGCGCGCGCGCGCGCGCGCGCACGTCTGTGTTATAAAATATGACAAATGTGTATTATAGTCTTTAAATTGAATACTCATTAAATTAGTATTACATTTGATGTATGCGTATGTTACATGTTTACAATACTGACAGTCAGTATCTTTGACAGTCAACATTTTATTAGTTTATCTGTGTAGATAGAAACATTTGTTTACTAATTTCACCATGATTTTGCATTTAATTGTGCAAGGCTAACTATTTTTACAGATTATTATACAAGTTTTACATATTTTGTAAAATGTAATATGATTTAATAGTGATAATGTGATTTGTAAAATATATTTACAAAAATATTGTGGAAAATTTTGTTGTTGTTGTTGTTATAATTGTGTGCTTTTGTTATTAATGCCTGCAAACTGATTCAGCTACTGTTAATGTGTTATAGACCATCTTTCAAGTACTTCACGTGGTACACAGCATTTATAGGTTTGGTTGGCACTCTGATAATGATGTTCATTATAAATGCACTGTATGCATTCTCTAGCCTGATACTATGTATTCTGCTGATTCTTCTGTTACATTTGTTCTCACCAGCTCGCAGCTACAGTTCTGAGTGGGGTTCTATCTCACAGGCACTTATATTCCATCAAGTAAGTAACTCCTAAATAGTGATATGGTTATAGTTAGGTGGTGTTGCTTTATTAAAAGTACTGGATGTGTTTAATTTTATTTATGGAAAGTAAGTTCAGAAATTATTAATGTTAATTAATATATTCATGTGGTAAATTATTAAGGTTTTGCTTTCTGAGAACTGTGTGTACACAGAATGAAGACTAATGTCAGTAATGGGAAATGTAATTGAACTGTGTAGTTCATTGGGGCATGTATGGTTTAATAATATTTAATAAATTATGAGTAAACTGTCTCGTTAGCAGTTTTGTCTACCCGTTGCGAAGCTATAGGCTTCGTACGCAATGGTTTCTCTCCAGTTCATTTTAATTCTTGTCCAGTTCACTTTACCACAGTATTTAATGTGTTAGTTCCTCTATGTTTCAACGGGCTCTTGTTTTGACTCTTTTAGTGTCTTGAGCTCCAGTCTATAACTAGCTCACAGGAGTATTTTCTGTGGCTTATGATAGGTTGTCTATACTGCATAGTCATCACCAGATAACCTTACAAGACTATAGAAATATGGGTACATTGGTCCAACTTCATAATCACAGTCTTTTGTCTGTTGCCTTCATCTATTGTTTGTTGTTCTGTCATCATTTTGTAAACAGCAAGCAAACGTAATATTGTTAATAAGTCAGATGTGCTACACAACAGACAACAATAAATTTGTTAAGTGAATGCATATTGTATGACTAGGCTGGCAAAACATAATATTGGTGTTTCTGCGTCTAATACAGTAAATAATTATAATGTAATAATATTATTCATATAATATGTAAAATGTCATTCAAATATAAACTGTTTTTTTACATATATTTATTGGTGACAGATAAAATTACAACAAAAATATCTTATCTTTCTACATAGTTTCCTTCAACAGAAATACATTTTCTCCACCGGATAGATAGCTTCTTGATCCCCTCATCAAAAAAAGAAAACGGGCGCTCCAACAGCACATACTGCTCAACCTCTACAGGACTGTTGAATTTTTGCTCTCCTAACGCTTCCTTCAGCCACCAAACATGTGGAAGTCACATGGAGTCAAGTCTGGACTGTAAGGAGGGTGTTCAAGAGGTGTCCAGTTTATTGCGAGTTTGAGCTGCAGTATGCGGCCTTGCGTTGTCATGGAGAAGCAGAACTTCGCGAATTGGTTCTGGTGTCGTTTGTTGCGATAAGTGGCCCCTGATGTCATCCAGCAGCTGGCAGTAGTATGCTGCATTCGCCGTCTTTCAATTGTGAAGGCAATCAATCAGCAACATTCCTCTTGAGTCCCAAAACACAATTGCCAGAATGTTCCCTGCTGACAGGTGAGTTTTGGCCTTAACTGGCGCCCCCTCTCCACTTTTCCGCCACTCTATACTCACCCTCTTGTTCTCCAGGGTGTAGTGGTGGACCCAGATTTTATCCGCAGGTCACAGTTCGGTTAAAAAAAAACGCCTCTCCTTCTTCCTCAAAGCGATTCAAAAGCCGCTGACAGATGTCTTTTCGGACATTTCTCTGCGCCACAGTGAGAAGACGTGGGACTCACCTCACCGAGGCTTTGCTGAATTGAAGCTCATCTGAAAGAATTGTGTGCACACTCCCAAAACTTATGCCCACCTCTGATGCAATTTCGGCAACAGTTATGTGGTGGTCACCTTCCACAAGGTCACAAACAGCCCAGGTGCTGTCAGGGTTGACGCTGGACCGCGGACAATGCTTGTGACTTGCATTCTCCACTGCATCATGATCGCTTGGAAATTTTTTGGCCCAATCGAACACTTGTGTTCTTGACAGAGAAACGTCTCCAAACTGTGCCTGGAGTCTGGTCAAAATCTCAGCTGATTTGATGCCTTCATTAGTGAGAAATCGGATAATTACCCCTTGCACAACAGACAACGGTACTTCGTGCTCAGACATTGTGCTTCTGACGCGGGAATGTGTTCTGCAGGCGTGGCTGGGCGTTCCCTCACCTCCACACATCCCCATCTAACTACCTCAAGCACCCCACCTCACTCACTCCTCTTCCTTGAGTCCACACGTAAGAAATCCGGTTCATATTTGAATGCCCTTGTAGTGTACTGCATTGTATGTGTGATGAACAAAACCACTTGATTAATTCAGATTATTTATACTGCAACACACTTGTGTATATGTAATTTTGTGTGTGTGTGTTTAAAACCAATACTACCTAATACTTTGATCATCACCCACCTGTTATGTCTGGAACTTAGACTTTGAAACATACAGATCACAGAATAATCAGACCCTTTCAGTTGTGGGCCTATAGTGTGTCATTGGTGGGATGCAGAACTAAAAATGCTTTCATTTTACATGAACTTCAGATAGGATAGTTAATTAAAGCAAGTTAATAAAGCACATTTAGGGTTTAGTGGTAAAACTACCCAAGTCCAAGTTTCAATGATGTTTCAAGATGTTTAAAAAATGACATATTTTATACATTTCTCTTTTTATTTTCAAGTTAACAGGTTCAAGGTTTAAGCAGCTATGTTATCAATAAAAGAACTCCAGTAATAATGAAAATTAACCTTAAAAATCATTTTACGATTTATCATTGCAATTAAAAACCTTTAATTGCAGTTTTCTACAAATTCACATGAGTGGACTTGGTAAATTTACTAATAACCCTATGATATCTAAAATGTTTTGTATACATAGCCAGAAACTGAACAAGTCTAAAAGACCTTGAGGTAGATCTGTGATGGGATGGGTTTATTGACTTGAGGAAGCAGTAGGATATTCACTATATGAGTAATACAGTTAACCTAGGATACAGGGTTCTGAACTGAACAAATTCAGGTAGTGCGAGGGCTGAATGTGATTAGTTATTAATTGGTAGCTGATTTCTGAGTTTAGTGACAGTTTTCTATAAAATGTTTATAAATTTAATTTTTCCTTAAGTTGAATCCTTTTTTTCATGATTTTTATTTTATTTTAGGTTCGCAAGTACCTATTAATGTTAGACTCTCGAAAGAACCATGTGAAATTTTGGCGACCTCAGATATTACTGATGGTAATGAATCCTCGTTCTTCATGTCCATTAATAGACTTTGTCAATGTTCTGAAAAAAAGTGGATTGTACGTACTTGGTCATGTTAAAGTTGGACGTGAGTTTTCTGAATTGGAAGCTGATCCTACTCTTGATGAGAACACACATTGGTTGTCTCTTGTGGACCACCTGAAGGTATTGTGTTGTTTTAAGAAAATGTTCAATGTAGATATATAAAATGAGTAACTATTTAATGGTGATTTAATGTATGGATTTTTTTTTAGAGTTAGTGATGGCAATGTAGTTAACACTTTTAATAGACAAATGATACCATAACTGACAATTCATGTATATGTGTTGTAGGTGAAAGCGTTCATAGAGTTGACAGTTGCACGTTCTGTCAGAGAAGGTATGCACCATCTGATTCGAATCTCTGGAATGGGAGCAATGAAGCCAAACACTATTGTGTTGGGTTTTTATGATGATGAACAGCCTCAGGACTTCTTCCAAAAGTATGTGAGAAATATTATGTGGCATGGAATACTAATTACGTATCTTAACCTTTATACAAATTTATTTGAGTCGAATTTCATACCTTGTATTATCTCTGTGATATAAGTGGTTTATTTTCATACTTTCTAAGTAGCCCAGGCGCCAGAGACAAATTAAGCTCTTGGCGCTAAATTAAAAGTGGCTGATTTAAACAGATTCTGGTAGATATTTGTTAGGAAAATGAAATAAGAAGTTGTTGCCATCGCCAGCTCATGAGCTTCATAGAAAAAAAAATGGTAAAAGGGTACAAAAAATAAGTTTTTTGCTATTATCTTCATAAATAATCAATTTTATGAAAAAATCACTAAAGAGCTAATTTAAAGAGAATACAATTTTCTGTAAAAAGGTCCTTATGATATTGTGCATTGAGCCTATTAGTTTACGTGTAAATTGTAGTTAAAGACAAAACAAATTTTACATTTTTGTATTTTCCCACAGAGCTAAGTAGAAAACATTGTTCTGATGTGAAAAAAACAAACAATTGAAATTAAGTGAAATACAATTTTTAAATAGGCTAATTTCACAAAATAAATTTTAAATGTAAATGTTAATCACAAATATAGCATTTGAATGGTAAATAAATAACATATTTAGGTACAAAGCGTTCTTTTTATTGTATGTATACATAAGTAATATGAAATTCAATAACAAATAAAATGCTTCACCTCACTTTCTATGGTGTTTCATTATTATCTATAGTGCTTATTAAAGTTTCTTTGTAATCCTCATCATCGTCGTCAATGTCAATATCATCGTCACCATCTTCTACAATTTGTGAAAATTGCTGCAGCCATTGATTTCACAATATCTGCAAATTGCTGAGTAAAAAAGCCCTGCTTTTATGCATCCACAAGCATTGCATAAAATCAGTTCCAAAAGATTTTTTGGTGCTTCTGGATGCGCCGAAATGCGTAGAATGTATACAGCTCATAACGCCTATACCAGTATGCACCCTTGGCGTGCAGCTGCTGCTGACCATTCTTCTACCTATATTTTATGTGCCTTTGAACCTAATGTATTAAAAACTCGAAATCTACTTGGGTATTTCTTCTTCAACAGTCTTCTTCATCAAGTATTAAGGAAAATAATGCTATAGTTTGAAATCATAATAACGAGTTTGAAAAATAATATTTATATAAACATGTAAAAAGTGTCCTATTTGCACACTTTTTTTGTTTATAATTATTAAACTTAAAAATAGAATGTAAAAGTAAATATTTCTTGTTGACACATGAAAGTAAATACTTGAAGCTACAAAACAAAGTTTTTTCATGTACCTAACATGATTTTTTACTGTTTTTTAGGTATTTATACAATTGTTTTTAGAATAAATTTGAAAAACAAAATTTAATAATTTTAACGGTCTATTTTTTAAAAATTAGTAAAGAGCAGGGAGTTTTGCACATAAGAAATTTAAAGTTTATAGTTTTTGTATTGTCATCATGAAAAACATCTCTGTTTTAAGTAATATGTTTAGAAATATAGTTATTTATTTTAAAACATGTACTTTTAGCATATACAGATCTGTTTAAATTATTATAATTTACAATTAATGAATATTTTGGACAGAAAATCAATGCATCAGATAGCTGAAGATTTATACTTCAAAATGGTTCTTTTATTTGTTCATTCTTCATATTGTTCAGCCATCTTTTCAGTGAACTTTCTGTGATTCATCTTTCTATTTGTTTTCACTTTGACATTCTTTTAGTTGTTCTCTGGCCATTCTTCCATGTGTCTATTGAATAGTGTTCAGGTTTCATATCCACATGCCACTGTCCAATTAAAGCTTTTATGTATTTTTGACTTTAATTGTCGAATTGTCTTGGATTTGATTAGCTTTCTGTAAGAGTAATAATACTTATTTCCTCTAATTATTATATGAGACTTTTTCTGTCGAGTATTAATATGAACACTATTAGTGCTAGTATTTGTAATCTGTGATCCTAATTATGAAAAATGTCAGACATATTAAAATTTATATTATCCAGCTGTCAAGTTAATAGGATTGGTTACTCTTGTTTTCTGATAACAATACAGTTTGTTAACAAAAATTCCTCTTTTAACATTGAAAATGTTTATAAGGACGTGTCGCACATTTGAAAACAACCACTGGTGCGTGATTGAAAATGCGAACCGGTGAGTTTGCATAGAAACTACTTCTTTGTTGTCAATAACGTAGTGTAAAGAATTAAACTTTTTACCTTTTTACACGCCATAATTTTACTTACGATTATTCCGTTACACTTGCCTTTTGGATACCTCCAGAAGATTCCAAACTCGCTCAAAGGGTTGCCACGATGTTTTAGGTTATACATCGAAACCATGATACTTACCCTTAATTAATTTTGATCATGTAATGCCCTTAGATCAGAAAATTCACAGGTTTCGTTTAGACGAATTCTCGATGCAGAACTCAAGTTATGGGAGTGATAAAAAAATTAACTTAACACATATTTATGTTGATAATAAATCTTATTTTTATTATACTCAAAAATTAAACTTCACTCTGTTTCTATGATTTTACAGAATATTATAAAAGTACAACATATAAAAATTCACCATGCTAACCTCTTGTCTACAAACCAGTACTTTGAATTACAATTATTTATTCTTTCCCCCCTTTCTCCACACACTCTCTCACACTCTTTATATTTTGAATACCCCCCATTTTATTAATTGAGCTCTTGTATTATTTATTTACATTACTTCGCCCCCAAAATAGTTACTCTTTCGGTTTCACTTATCTGCACATGTGCTAGCCGCCATTGTTCGTCCTCATTTTCACTTTCGATGCCACTCACTGTTCTAATTCTGTACTCTCACCCCGAACGTCTTAAACTTTCCTTTAATCGTTATTTTCTCGCACTGCCACATTGTTAATGTTGATTTACTACTTCGTTATACTTTTTATTTAACTTCGGGGAGGCCGTGCATACTTGGGACGTGCCGGCCTCCCGACACTTTTTTCTACTGCCCTGTACTGCCTGATGCAATGTGTCTAACTGCTGGAGACGACTGTGTGAACCTCGTGCGCGTGGTTGCCTACCTGCCAGGCGTTAGCCGTTGGCCGCGTGGCGTTAACTCGTTCTGTGATTGGTTGTTTCCATCACATGTTCGGCTACGGAATTTCTTTTACTTTCCCACGTGGTCGATTCTCAGAATTTCTAATATGCACTCTGCTGATAATTCACATTCCGGTACCAAGTCGTACTTTGGTCGGCTCAAGGTGCAACCATAGGGTGTTACAAAAATTTACATACAAATAGTTAAAATCAAAATTATAAAATTAAAAACCCTCTTGCTTTGTCCTGTTACAATACCCCCCCCCCCAAATTGAGAGGTTTTATGCCGAAGTATAAAAACTCTCATTGCTAAAACCTAAGAGGACCAGCAAGGATATGGCGCCACGACCCCCCGTAATTCCTTATTAAAATCATGGGTAATTTACCCCCCTAGTCCGGTGATTGTGGCCACTGTATCACCAGACTCTGAAACAATTCATAAAAACATCAATAACTGGCCTTCCACAATACCATATCCTCAACTGATTTGGTTCCCCTTAGTCGTACTGGTTTGTCTTTTGCAAAGTACTGGTTTCTTATTTTGAATATACATTACATGGTTTGCCTACATATATCCTTAACATAAACATATTACATTTGATATCTTTATCTTTGTAACATACACAACACACATTGATCATTTATGTTAGAAACAACAAACAGATTTAGAAAAATTTGAATTCCAAAATGTAGGTTATATAACATTTAAAACCTAGAGATATTTTATATCTAATCACAATCATAGCATACTCAAACACCTTATTCTCAAAATCGTTACCCAAAATCCAACTTTTACCACATTTTAAATTCATTTAAATCCATTTTTTCAATTAATTTAAATTGATTACCTCAGATTAATTTAATTACGTTATTTGCAATAATTTAAATTACTTCAGTTACATTATAAAATTTCAATAATGTAAATTACTTTATCAGAATAAAATATTATTGTTGTTCTGCCATGTATGCAAACAACCCTGTAATTATTTTGATTGTAATATCTTTACCATTACATTATAAAATATTAATAATTACACACTGTTAATCATTTCATCAATTACCATTATTATCATGTACTCAGTAAGAATTATCAATGTTAAGTACCCAAAATACAATGCACATACACATAATATAACCTATTATACAATCCATACTGCCTGTAATCTCAATACATAAACACCTTTTACGTTTAATTATTTATCATTTATTATACAATTCAATTCAAAATAAAATTCTCAAATTTATTACCAAAATTTCACATCTTTTAAATTAATTCACCCATCTCAAATTAATTTAATTCCATCATTTTTCATTTTTGTTTACATCTATCATATTATATTTTTCTTTTTATATAATACCCATTTATACCCAGGTAAGTGCTTATTCTATTAACTCTTTATTTAGGTCTTTATTTTATTAACTAAATAATCTCTGTTCACCTTAAATATCTCCCCCCCCCTCTCTCTCTCTCTCTCTCTCTCTCTCTCTCTCTCTCTCTCTCTCTCCCTCCCCCCCCCTCTCCCTCCCTCCAGATTTGGTGACCTGGTTTTCTGAAGATTCGGTAATTTTTCACTTTATATTGTATTACATTATATGTTTTTCCAATACTCTTATCATGTTAACAACATGATAGTCATGTAACTGGTAGGTATCATGTTAATAGTCAATCATGATATTATATCACATACTGATAGATCTTTTTTTGTTAAATTCTGAAATTGGTTGCTATGAGGTATGCATAGATGCAGCTATATGTGATGCACATGTAATTTATGTTTCCTCCTTTAAAGACTTCAAAAATTAAAAATAAATCTTTTTGACTATTAATTTAAACATGACACTTAATGCAAGTGCATTGGTTATTATAAAGGTAAGCTACTATGAAATATCTTTTACAGTCCTGAATCACCATACAGAACTAATATGTTCCAAGATGACTTCCGGTCAAATGAAATATTTCCTTTAAGAAAGGATGCAGCATCTAAACAGTTGACTGGTGATGAGTATGTCTCGCTGATCTCAGATGTACTTCGCATGAAAAAGAACGTATGCGTTTGTCGTCACTTTCATCTGCTGGATAAAACTGCAGTTACAACGTAAGTATAATTTCATTGGATAAAACTTATGCACGTTATAACGAATAGAAATGGTGAGAGTGTGTAGTGTATTGTGTTGTAAAATGTCGGGCGTTACCTCCGCGCACTTTTTGTTACTTACTGTTGACTGGATCCTCTGCGGTGATGTAGTCCTGTAACACAACTTAATACTATGTTTTTTTGTGGGCGCCACTTGGAATCGTTTGTTCCAAGAATAAAAATGTGATTATTAAAATTTTTAAATCTTACTTCTACGAAAAAATTTAAACAAGTCAGTTTAGCTTGAAAAAATCAGTTAAGTTTAATGATTCTTCAAAAACAAACAACTCGTCTGAAGGACTAACATTCATAGAAAAAATTATAAAATTGCAGAGTTACAAAAGAAAAAATTCACAAGTTATTATTATTATTATTGAAAATTTTATATATCCAATCAAGCATCGGCTAGTGTTTTAAAATTTTTTACTCAGTTGAAAAGCATGAGTTTAATACGTGAAAAAATCTTTACTCTCAGGACGTGACTCCTTTGAACTATCAAGACATATCAATAAGATGCCTTACAAGAAAAATTAAGTGATTTGAAGGTGTGTGTGTGGCGTGTGAAGTACAACTGTGTGATAAATGTAACCAGGTAAAGAATGACTTTAATTTTGGTAACTCACGTTCCAATGAATAATTAATCTCGCACTGGACACTCCTTTCGGGTAGTTTTTCAATCTCGCCTCTTCTTGTGTGCACTGAATCTATTTTAAGTAAAAGTTGCGATCATATACTATTTCCGCACTTTTTGTAAAAACATTTGGCAGTAGATTATCGTTCAAACGCCGCCACTACGAAACATCTGTTTCGCGTTGATTCAGAAATCGACCACCGCAGCGCTGATTCCCATGCAGTGTCGAGAAAGGCTTTGTGTATTGTTTGTTTATGTTAAGGGGATTATTGTCAAGTTAGTCAGTCTATGCGAACACAGCAGAATTCGTTCTCTATTTAAAGTTTTGGTCCCTCCTGGGCCGTTGACGTTCTGGCTGCGTGATTTCTATTAAAATTTGCCGTGTCGCTGCTCTATTTCAGCAACACATTTGGCGTAGATTCTCGTTGAGGTTAAGTCAGTTGGTATGTCTATGTACGGGAAAAATCCTCTCTTCGTGTCTTGTCGAATTCTCGCCTCTCGGTTTCGCCTTAGCTGCGTTGATCAGTGTCGTGGGTGATGCATCAGTTCTGGAGTTCAAGTTTCAAGTGTTTTTGGGTCGAATTTGGTCTCTCTTTTATACTAATTCAGGCTGACTGTTTTCATCGACTTCCGGTATATTTGTGTAAAAATTCTTTCTAGATTGTTCGAGAATAAACGAAATGGAATGTCATGGAACAATTTTCACTTCCGTAGAAGCTTTTAGAACGAATTTCTTATTCTTCATACTAAGGATATTTCAAAAATTACACTGGTATTTATCAAACAGTTTTACATTAGTACTCACAATTTGTATGCCATTATTACATTTAGATTCTCTGTTTTCAACTGAATCTAGCGATACTAATTATGATTGGTTTTTAATTAAATTAAGTCTAATAAGTAACACAATATACAACTCCCACCTTGGGTTGTTGTCATGAAAATTCAATTTTTATAACAAAAAATTGTTGTGAAAGCATTATGTCTCTTCCACAATCTGAACATCCAACATTACTACCTTCCTATAACAAAACAAACAAATTTTAACATAGATTATACATAAATAATTACAACTTCATATGGCCTCTGTCATGGCCTAGATTTCTTGTTAATGTTATAACACAATAATTAGTCTCTTTCTTTAATATATGTAGTATTTCACTAGTGTACACCCAGAGTTTATTATATTGTCTACCTTTGTGATACCTGGTTACTCTATACATACATTATTATCATTACAGGATGACATAGCATCATTGATTGGTCTTGAGATGTCCTTTTTCATAGTGTGACAAATCTCACTCTTATAAGTTAAGTTCTTTTATAATTGACTTTATTTTCAACTGAGTTTGTTCGTTTTTAAGATATACAGAAGTATTGTACCATTCTGTTTTATTCTTGTTAGCATTTTGTAAATATTTAGCCAGATATGATTATTTTTGTACTGGTTGATTGGCTCCAGCCATACATGGTATAGGTAAATATTTTGCTAACTTGACTATTACAATGTTATAGTTAGTCAAATATATTAGTATAGTCGCTTTATATCATATTTCAACTTTCTAATGCAATTTGGTTGCATTTTGGCAACATTAAATCCATAAATTATACAATATTATATGCCTACCACATGTTTTTAGTTAATACTGTTTTTGGCTATTTCGACTGCTTTTTATTCATTTGACAGCTTTCTTTATTTAAGATAAATTGTTCACTTTTGTCTGCTTGACAATTACATATAGTTTTTATTCAAATCTGATAATAATTAATTTTTTCATGAAATCTGGGTGTATGGTCTCAAATCCAACACATTAATATTTTTTTGTCATAACAAATATATAATTTTTATTCTAACTTAAACTCTTTCTAATAATGTATTTAAGTCATTTAATACATTTATTTTATTTACATTACATAATATAATAATGGATCATGCCCATTCATTCACAAAAAATAGTTCTTAATACTCTATTCAAAGTTATAAAACTTAATAATTAATGACTTTATTTTGGTTGATTCTGACATTATTTCTCTCTCTTATAGTGTCTTATGGTTTTTTCACTGTTATTCACTTTAATAATATATATGGGGTTTGTGTCTTAGTCAAAGTCTGGTCGTTTTTCATGTTAGTAGAAATAATTATTAGACAAAATTACACAATTTTTTTAGGACTACTTGGGTTCGATACTGTTCACCTCACTTTGCTCTTATGATAACTTACTATGTAAATGGTTTCCTTTATGGAACGTTCTGTGACGTTACATATGCCTCTCCGTTAAAGTTGATAATTTTTTAAAAACATATCTTTGGTTTTGATGAAATTATCATCTCTATATTAACCCTTTATTAGCTTCTTTATATTTCATTCTTTTATCTTATAATTAAATTCCTGTACTACTCCTTTAATATATTAATCCAACTCAATATTCCTAGTTCGTTCTTTGTCGTATCACCTATTCCTTTCCTTTTTACCTTGATGTTATTTAATTAATCTTTGATATAATTCCCTATCAATTCCCTAACTTTCATAGAGGGTTGGGAGTCAGAGTGGCTCGCTATGGCATACATTCTCTGCCCTTCCTATCTATAACTACTGAAATCAGAGGCAACACATCCCTGTCCAGAAAATAATAATTGCACCTTCGCAACAAATAATAATAATAATAAAAAAAAATACAATATTCAAAGATCATAGGCTCCTACACATAAATTCCCTTTCTTAAACTCTTCTGATTATTTCACAATTATATTAATATATCGTTCTCCGCAGGTTAAATTATCGTTTAAAATCATTCAATGTTAATAGCTATATTCATATTCATCATTACCTCCTTATGAAACACACTGTTTTCTTCTTTTTTTTTTCATTTATCATTTCCATTTAGTATCAAATATATGACAGTATTTCTCCTTTTTTCCTCCTTTACTATGTGTCCATCTCGTAATATTTATTAATAATAATCTCTCTCCTTCTCTAAGTATGGGTAAGTTGGTAAATATACGTTGACATGGCTATTGGAAATAAATCTTGCCTATGATGGAATGTGTCCATCTCGTAATATTTATTAATAATAATCTCTCTCCTTCTCTAAGTACGGGTAAGTTGGTAAATATACGTTGACATGGCTATTGGAAATAAATCTATATTTTATATATATCTTTATGCCTTTGGTGTAAGGTGTCCTTCTCGCAATATTTATTAATAATAATCATAATACAATAATATTTATATTTATTTAATAATCTCTACCTCCTTTCTAATTATGGCTAAGTTAAAAAATTCACGTTAACATGTTTAGTCAAGGTACCTTCTCTATGATGCAGTATTTGACTTGGGTTTTTGGTCATGGTACTTGCTCACTGATTGAGTATTTGACTTATGATTTTTAATCATGGTACTTTTTCAATGATGTTTGATTATACGTACCTTTTACTTTGTTACTAAGCGTGTCAGTTACCTCGTAGGTATTGTTTTTATGTTTGATAATATTTGGGTTTATATTTTGTCAGTTTGGGTTAATTACTTTGATTATTTCAACTCCTTTTGGTTGTGTGTTCTCCTTATATTATGTCATTATTTATCATTCCCATTCCTTTTTAATTCCTTCTCTTCTCAATATCCGACTTTCGATGTTTAGCACCTCTACTCCTTCAAATGCCTGGTCTATGACATTTATTCTGGATGATTAATCCATGGCCTTACCATCTCACCACATGTTTGGGCCATATCTTTTCTGCATAGCGGAATTCCTCCTCTATTTCACTTTCATTTCTAGGGTTATTATTTGGTTCTCGGCTAGTTTCTGCCAATACATGGTTTACCTGAACTGTTCGGGGTCTTTCGTCATTACTTGCCTGATTATGCTGTAATGAAAAACCCGGATTTTCGTGGACTGTTACCCAATTCTCATTATTATTTTGGTTAGCGTTTGGCTCCTGTTGGTTGTTACTTTCATTTGGGGGTGGTTCGTAACTCCTACCCTCTGAAAACTGCTGACGGTTATTCGCCGTATCACCCTGGTTACCTCGCGTCTGTTGAGTCGTATACCCGTAACTTGGTAAATTGGGTGGATATGGTCGTCGATTATCGGCCATCATATAATTTACCTGGGGCCTATATTCGTGATTTCTCCTATCGCCTCCTCCTTGGTCTCCCCCGTTACGATAACTATTGCGTTGACCATAATTATTTCCCCTATAGTTATTTCCGCGATAACTGTTTCCCTGATGGTAGTTTCTACCGTAATTATTCCCGGTGTAATTACCTCTGTTTGGTCCCGGATAGTTGCGGTTATTTGGGCCTTGAGTGTTATCATTTCGGCCATTTGGTGGGGTATTATTATTCTGACTATTTGTGTTTAGGTTATTACCGTTTCCACCTCCATTCCGGTTTGGTCCGTTATTGTTGTTATTGTATTCTACCTTACGATTGGGGGGTTGGTAATCCTGGAACCTCCCAGTGGATTCACAATTTTCCAATAATTTGGCCAGATCGGCTATTTTGCTAAGCTGTTGGTATAATTGGGCATCTTTGATACCATAACTGTAATGTCCAGCTAATTGCCTTACCAAACATTCTTCTGGGATCGGCGGTATCAACTTCCGTGCTAAACATACCTTTCCTAGGAAATAAGACGTCGGGGACTGTCCATTGGACGCGTCGTATTTGCCATAGAAAATGTCCATTCTTACCCTGTTTTGTGCAGTCTCCGACCAATACTTCTCCTTGAATTGGCGTTTAAACTCTGCTAAATTCGTGATTTCGGGTCGTACCGCTATCCACCAGTTATCCCTAGTGTTTTTAAACGTCTCGTCAAGCATCTCTCTTATCCTGTCCCACCTTGTTTCTCTATTTCTCCCAATAAACTCTTCCATTCTTTCTAAAAATTCCATTGGGTTTCGTCGATAGTTTTGGAAGTTGATTACTTCCCTGTTTTCACCATGACACGTATGAGTATTTAGTATAGGTGTGTCTCTCAGCGCCTCTAATCTTTCCTGCAGGTTTTTCTCTCTCTGGTCTATTTCCAGTATGCTATTTTTGTTAGTTTTTATTTGTTCGTCCAGCCTGTTAGCGATATCATATGTTCTCTGCATCCTCTCGCTAACGTCCTTCTGGACTTCTCCCACCTCCTGCATGATGGCGTCTTGGTTCTGCCTTACCATGTTTTCGAGATTTCTAACATCTTGTTTGGTCTCTACGGTTTGTTCCTCTAGATTTTCGAAACGTGTATTGTTTCCCTCCTGTAACCTTTCCAACTGTTTCTCCATGTTTTCGACCTTCCTGTCACTATCGATTTTATTATCATTGATCGTTTTGTTTACTGTTTCGTACTTTATGCTAATTTCTTTTTTCAGGGACTCTATACTTTTTTTATTCTCCTCCTGAAATATCTCTAGTTTTTTCCCATTGTCATCTATTTTCTCGGTTATATCCTTCCTTAAAGATTCTATGTTTTTGTCTAATTTCCCCATGTCTTCCTGTCTATTTTTATTATTCTCCTCCTTCATTCCTAGGAGCATCACCATTATTGCATTCATGTCAACGCTCGCTATTTTTTCTGGTTCGGGTTTCTCTGTCTGTTCTACCATTTGTATGGGTTCTTCTCCCGTTTGCTCCTCTAATTCGTCTGCCGTTTGTACCGGTCTTTCCATTTCTAGTGTGGGTGGTTCTAATTCCGTTTCCTCCATTTGTACTGCCTCTCCGTCTTCCACACTTAACTCGGGTTCCACATTCTTCTTCACCTTTTTTCCCTTAGGTTGCGGCATTTTGATCTGTTGGTAGTTGCCTGGCTTGTTCCGTCTTTTTCAAGCCTCACTAGTTGGGCTGCCAATTTATAACGAATAGAAATGGTGAGAGTGTGTAGTGTATTGTGTTGTAAAATGTCGGGCGTTACCTCCGCGCACTTTTTGTTACTTACTGTTGACTGGATCCTCTGCGGTGATGTAGTCCTGTAACACAACTTAATACTATGTTTTTTTGTGGGCGCCACTTGGAATCGTTTGTTCCAAGAATAAAAATGTGATTATTAAAATTTTTAAATCTTACTTCTACGAAAAAATTTAAACAAGTCAGTTTAGCTTGAAAAAATCAGGTAAGTTTAATGATTCTTCAAAAACAAACAAATCGTCTGAAGGACTAACATTCATAGAAAAAATTATAAAATTGCAGAGTTACAAAAGAAAAAATTCACAAGTTATTATTATTATTATTGAAAATTTTATATATCCAATCAAGTATCGGCTAGTGTTTTAAAATTTTTTACTCAGTTGAAAAGCATGAGTTTAATACGTGAAAAAATCTTTACTCTCAGGACGTGACTCCTTTGAACTATTAAGACATATCAATAAGATGCCTTACAAGAAAAATTAAGTGATTTGAAGGTGTGTGTGTGGCATGTGAAGTACAACTGTGTGATAAATGTAACCAGGTAAAAAATGACTTTAATTTTGGTAACTCACGTTCCAATGAATAATTAATGTGAACATTATTCACTGGACACTCCTTTCGGGTAGTTTTTCAATCTCGCCTCTTCTTGTGTGCACTGAATCTATTTTAAGTAAAAGTTGCGATCGTATACTATTTCCGCACTTTTTGTAAAAACATTTGGCAGTAGATTATCGTTCAAACGCCGCCACTACGAAACATCTGTTTCGCGTTGATTCAGAAATCGACCACCGCAGCGCTGATTCCCATGCAGTGTCGAGAAAGGCTTTGTGTATTGTTTGTTTACGTTAAGGGGATTATTGTCAAGTTAGTCAGTCTATGCGAACACAGCAGAATTCGTTCTCTATTTAAAGTTTTGGTCCCTCCTGGGCCGTTGACGTTCTGGCTGCGTGATTTCTATTAAAATTTGCCGTGTCGCTGCTCTATTTCAGCAACACATTTGGCGTAGATTCTCGTTGAGGTTAAGTCAGTCGGTATGTCTATGTACGGGAAAAATCCTCTCTTCGTGTCTTGTCGAATTCTCGCCTCTCGGTTTCGCCTTAGCTGCGTTGATCAGTGTCGTGGGTGATGCATCAGTTCTGGAGTTCAAGTTTCAAGTGTTTTTGGGTCGAATTTGGTCTCTCTTTTATACTAATTCAGGCTGACTGTTTTCATCGACTTCCGGTATATTTGTGTAAAAATTCTTTCTAGATTGTTCGAGAATAAACGAAATGGAATGTCATGGAACAATTTTCACTTCCGTAGAAGCTTTTAGAACGAATTTCTTATTCTTCATACTAAGGATATTTCAAAAATTACACTGGTATTTATCAAACAGTTTTACATTAGTACTCACAATTTGTATGCCATTATTACATTTAGATTCTCTGTTTTCAACTGAATCTAGCGATACTAATTATGATTGGTTTTTAATTAAATTAAGTCTAATAAGTAACACAATATACAACTCCCACCTTGGGTTGTTGTCATGAAAATTCAATTTTTATAACAAAAAATTGTTGTGAAAGCATTATGTCTCTTCCACAATCTGAACATCCAACATTACTACCTTCCTATAACAAAACAAACAAATTTTAACATAGATTATACATAAATAATTACAACTTCATATGGCCTCTGTCATGGCCTAGATTTCTTGTTAATGTTATAACACAATAATTAGTCTCTTTCTTTAATATATGTAGTATTTCACTAGTGTACACCCAGAGTTTATTATATTGTCTATCTTTTGTGATACCTGGTTACTCTTTACATACATTATTATTATTACAGGATGACATAGCATCATTGATTGGTCTTGAGATGTCCTTTTTCATAGTGTGACAAATCTCACTCTTATAAGTTAAGTTCTTTTATAATTGACTTTATTTTCAACTGAGTTTGTTCGTTTTTAAGGTATACAGAAGTATTGTACCATTCTGTTTTATTCTTGTTAGCATTTTGTAAATATTTAGCCAGATATGATTATTTTTGTACTGGTTGATTGGCTCCAGCCATACATGGTATAGGTAAATATTTTGCTAACTTGACTATTACAATGTTATAGTTAGTCAAATATATTAGTATAGTCGCTTTATATCATATTTCAACTTTCTAATGCAATTTGGTTGCATTTTGGCAACATTAAATCCATAAATTATACAATATTATATGCCTACCACATGTTTTTAGTTAATACTGTTTTTGGCTATTTCGACTGCTTTTTATTCATTTGACAGCTTTCTTTATTTAAGATAAATTGTTCACTTTTGTCTGCTTGACAATTACACATAGTTTTTATTCAAATCTGATAATAATTAATTTTTTCATGAAATCTGGGTGTATGGTCTCAAATCCAACACATTAATATTTTTTTGTCATAACAAATATATAATTTTTATTCTAACTTAAACTCTTTCTAATAATGTATTTAAGTCATTTAATACATTTATTTTATTTACATTACATAATATAATAATGGATCATGCCCATTCATTCACAAAAAATAGTTCTTAATACTCTATTCAAAGTTATGAAACTTAATAATTAATGACTTTATTTTGGTTGATTCTGACATTATTTCTCTCTCTTATAGTGTCTTATGGTTTTTTTCACTGTTATTCACTTTAATAATATATATGGGGTTTGTGTCTTAGTCAAAGTCTGGTCGTTTTTCATGTTAGTAGAAATAATTATTAGACAAAATTACACAATTTTTTTGGTTTCGATACTGTTCACCTCACTTTGCTCTTATGATAACTTACTATGTAAATGGTTTCCTTTATGGAACGTTCTGTGACGTTACAACGTAATAAGTAATTATACACAGAGACATAGTTTTCCTGTATGTATTAAACAGGCTTAGCTGGCAGAACACACACACACACACACACACACACACACACACACACACACACACACACACACACAATACATCAGGTGTGTGTGTGTTTTGAAACTTATCTGAATCACTTGTTCCCACATCAATTTCTTCTGGTAAGCCTTTATAATCAGTAAAAATAATTTGCTGTACTTTACTGTGAGTATAAAATGCTGTTTATATACGATTAATTCATAAGCAGTAAGGAATTTACTGTTTAAGTCAATTATTTTTTTTCAGTGGGTCAAAAATTTTAAATGTTACAGTTAATTGTCAAGTGGATTTTTTATTAGTATGGTGAAGTTGCCTGAACCAACTGTGCTATAAAGTTCACAGTTGTATACTTAAATTTTTTAATTCATTATATACTTGGTATTATTTATTACAAAATTGTTGAGTGAAATCGTTTTATGAATTCAGTTATTATATTCATCACATTATTAATATCATCAGTTCTTATATAATTTTTTTAAACATTTACCGTTTTCTATAACTTAACGAGTCAGTTTTCATAGTGTGTAAAATTGTGTAGTCCCTAAGTGTCAAACATCTTTTATAAAATTATCAGAAAAGGAAAACGACTTTCATTTCAGAAGGTTTCTATCTTTTCAATTTTTTTTTAGCTTTTTTTTTTTTTTGAATTCTGTATATCAGCAAACAGTTTGTATGCATTGGCAGAAGTAATACATAAAATCTATAAAGGATAGCCATCTAAATAGTCTAAATAACCAAATCAGATTATTGCCTTCAAAGTAACATCAGTATACTCTTCTTTTCTAAATCCATATTGTTCTTAAGTTAAAACACTTTACAACAATTACTGCACACATAGCATTAATATTCTTGAAATACATGTTGATAACATTTGGTTTAATAGCAAGTATCTCAGTTACACTGGTCATTTTCAGTAGTGAGGAAGAAAACATGATAAATAAAACTTCTACTCTGTGCATGAGTATTAGACAAATTAAAGTACCGGTATAATAATTTGTTATTATGTTATTGTTCCATTTTGTATGTAGGCGTACTGTTTGAGCAGCTCATTAATATTGATTAAGCCTTAACTCTGTAACAGAAAGTTTGTTTTCTCTGTTAAAGGTCTGGTAGATACAAGTACATTGATGTATGGCCTTTGAACTTTTTCAAACCAAATTCAGAAGATCCATTTGACACAAGTAGCTTGTTTATGTTGCAACTTGCCTGCATCATTCAAATGGTAAGTGGTATGGTTTTGATCTTTATTCATTTAGTTTCATAACTTAATAGTTTGTTTATTTATTAACAATTTAAAATTTATTTATACTTGGATTTATATATGTTGTTACAGCCTCACTTAACCTAATATTGTTATTAATGACAACTTTTGATAGACGTCTTGCTACATATATAAAGACAGGTATTTAAATTTTGTTCAGGTTCGTGGATGGAAACATTTGAGGTTACGAGTGTTCCTATGCGACGCAAACACATCACCTGTTACTGACTTGACTGATTTCCGCAACCACAGAAGTAACGAACATAGGTTCAAACAGCAGTTGAATTTATTGAGAATAAATTCTTCAATTCACCAGGTCGGTTGTTATGTATTGCAAGAAATATGTAGATAGGAATCCTCATAATAATATATACGTTTGAAATTAATTATTATCTAAAAAGTATATGTACATCTTTATTTTGTAAAAAGTTAGTATACATTAACTAGAAGTCAGTAATGTACTAGGTTCCAGAGTGGTCTCGCCACTTGGCATCACTGAGAGGTGGTGCTGTTTTACAAACAACACAGGACGACACAGAAGTTGTGGCTGACAACATTTCCAGAGCATATTTGCTCAAGTAAGTAGATCTCTGCACGCACTTGTTTTATAATCCATTGAAACATGAACATTGTTAGCTATAGAGGAGTGTAATACAAAACTAGATTGCTCTGTCTGAAAACTTTTCTGCTGGGATAAAATTATATTATCTAATTGTTGTGTCCTTTTGCACCATACAGTTAAACTTGTGTATGTTTTGACTTCACAGAGTACTTGTTATTACTTATTATACCACCTGTGATTTTTTATATACCATAGTATCTTGTCAATGAGGAATTCAGCAGAATGCCTGTTTTAGTTATCCATTACTCTTCACATATTGTGAGTAATAGTTATTTTTTATACAGTGCCTCATATACTTACGGCATTACATGTCTATGGCTAAAGTAACACAGTGACCTTCCTACTTCTAAATTCTGTCAGATATAGTAAAAAAGTCATAACCTGCTTTTGAGACACTCCAAAGATAACATGTTATTTCTGTATTACAAGAGCACAATTATTGTTTATTTGGGAAGCTGATTTTTTTGTTGTACAGGTTTTCATGCAAAGTAATGATACTGTCCAGTTAGTGGTTAAATTATTTGTAACAAGCTAGTGTGTCAGTTTATCTCCTTGTGAAATTTTATAAATCTAACTGTATCCTAATGCTTAGCTGTAGTTGTCAAATGTTAAAAATTTATTTGTAAACATGTAGCTAAATATATGTAGGCCTAACATGTGGGCCTAAAATTGCTTTGCACAAAAAGAAGTTACAAGTAACATCAAGCAGATAGTTACATCAGAATTATGATTAGACCGGTGATAACATATGGCAGCGAGACTTGGACTCTGAACAAACCAACCACTAACATAGTCAATATTTTTGAAAGGAGAATGTATGGACCAATCCAAGTAAATGGGATATGGAGAAAGCGTCACAATGAGGAGCTATACAGGCTGTATAAAGACAGTGATCGCACCACCACCATTCGACTGCACAGATTGTAATGGGCAGGACACATCATTAGGATGGAAGACAACAGAATACCTAGGAAGGTACTGTTTAGTCAGATCGAGGGTAGAAGGCCTGTCGGAAGACCCAAGACACACTGGATTGACGCAGTGGCGAGGGATGCTGATAATTTACTTAAAATAAAACAATGGACATCAATTACCAAGGACAGGGAAAAATGGAGGCAGATGATTATGGAGGCTAAGGTTCGACTTCGAACTGTGATGCCATAGAAGAAGAAGAAGTTACATCAGAATGTCCCTTCTTCCTATTTATGTTTACATACTCTGTTTTGTTTTATATAATTTACATATCGACAGCAGAAGTATTAGGCATATGTATTAATCATGATACAAAACTACATGTTTGAGATCCAAACTGGTACTTGAATTGGATTTTGTTTTCTTATTTGGTGGTATGAATGGTGTAGGTTATTTGTTACAGTGGGAGGGACATTATAAACATAAAAAATGAATGGTTAGTTCAAAGAAACTCAAATTCCCACTCTTACATTTCAAAATGTCAAAATGGAAGATAGATTATAACACTGTTCCCATGTTATAGATTTCCAAACTGTCATATTTCCTGCTTCAGCACAGTGTACTATACTGTATCAATCAGTAAAATATAGAGTCAGACCTGAATTAACTGCATTCTCCTGCTAAATAAAGGTAACAGTATAAAAAATAAAACCCCACAATTTGAATTAAAATAAATTGAAATAAAAAACTTGTAATTAATACCTGACCTGATTACCATTATTTTGTAGTACATGTATACTTCAACAAGTTAATAAACTTTGTAGGTTTTACCAAAAAGAACTGGCACATTTAAAATTAATGATTTATTTTTTAGAGTAATAATTACATTATACAGGTGTCCCATGAGGAATGGGGCATACTTCAGGAGTGCATTCTGCAGGCTAAAATAAAGACGACATTTTATATAAACATAGATCCAAAAATGCTTCATTTTCGATTTATGTCTTGCAAAAAATTTCACTTTGATTTCTGTTCCATGGCTAAAATTAAGCCCTACTGAAATTCTTGAAACTTGAATTAAAGGGTAAATTTGATTGTGTCATATGGTTTTTTGCCTGAAAAACTGAAAAAGAGGGTTACAGAACTCTTATCTTGAGTAGTTTTATACAAAAGTTTCATAAATCTCAAAAAATTGGTTTCATAAAACAACTTTTTTAAATTGCTGATAAATAAATGTAAATTTGTAATGTATGTATTGCAACAGTACGTCTGCGTACGTTACTGTGCATTTTTGCAATTAGTTATAAAAACTTGCTAAATTAGAATAAATAAATAGTATTGTCAGTATTTATAAATAATGCATATTGAACGCTGTAAGTAAACAGTGAAGAGGAACATCGAATTTACCGATTGGTACAGGAAGGTCACGCCACACTCAGCTGAGCTTGTGTACATGTGCATTTTTTATGTGTGTGTGATGCCAGTTGATTCCTGCATAGCGTCACCCCTGAATAAATGTAAATTAAATAAGTAATTTATTTAAATTGTGGAAGTGCGCGTAAGATATGACAAAACAAATTACGCCATGTTAATAATATAAACGTGGGGGGTTGTTAATAATATAAAGACACACACACATATGCAAAATCTAGTGCGAAACAAATAATACGTATTAATACAGTGTAAATAAAAGTGAATAGAACCAAGAATAATTAAAGTATAGAAAAACGGTTAACATACAATTATACATAAAAAAATTACCGATCATGTGAACATCGAGTAATTAGCAAAAGACTTCGCATGTTGCGAATATAATTAAAATAAGTGTGAAAAATAATCGAGTCTGTGAAGGGACGCGTGACAAACTAAATCGTGCACAGAACTGTCGAAACATGATTTTTACGCCTGAGAGTATAAATACGCAAGGCTCCCTGGCCTTGATTTCTTTTTTCGTTGGAACACAGCGGCAGCCAGAGGCTATGCCCGACAACGATCTCACTTTTGTTGAATCACTGCTGCAGCCAGAGGCTATGCCCGACGAGGGAGCATCCACATCCAAGGTCTATATCCCAGCAGTACCGTACAAGTCATCTGAATACTAAGTGGACCAGGAGGACCAGACAATAGACTCCAGGAGGATCAGACGACTACGGAGGATCAACCCAGGACAAAGGACTCAGGATCATGACAAGGAATCACTGAGTATCACCGCACCGAAATAAGGTGACATAAAACCATATTTACTCCTCAACCAAATTTTCAATAAAGACATTAAAAAAGAGTAAAGCGACAATAATAACTTTAAAGATATAATTAATAATTGTTAAATTTAATTGTTTAATTTATTATGTAGTTGATAATGATATTTTAAATTTATGAAATTATATTTTTTAAATCATGACATAGTAGAAATGTTTAAAGAAATTTTGATATTGATTGATATGTCATGAATAAGATATTAATATGCAATAACATAAAAAAATAGAGAATTTAAAAAAGAAATACAATCTGAGCAAGTCGAGAGCAAAATTATATATTATAAGAATTTTTATCTATACTTGTAAATTTATATCTATGAATAGTGAGTAATGTTATTTGTATTGTGGCAATAATTATATGTATGACAAACACATACAAAAGAATAATATTATGCGAATAATAATGAAGAAATTTTAATTCGAAATATTTTGGAATGCTATTTAATAAATTTTTAAATGATTTGATATGAGTTAAAAAAACGTTATTATTATTACACCTGTTATAGTATATATAATTTGAAAAAACAAATTGAAGAACTTTTAGTTATCTATGACTTGAAATTATATGCTACAAATGTCTTCCTTCCACTTCACCTATTTCAATACATTGTTGCAGATAATGTATAGAATTGTCTGTAACACTTTGAACAGGTATAATGTTAATTTTATCTTTCAGCAAAATCTATGTGGGTTTACCAATTGCAGGAGTCACTCAGTTCTTGTGTGATCCTATCTTATACAGCTGCAGTTTCAAATCTTATAAATATACCAAACATTAGGCTCTGATAATCTAAGGACCTGTGTGTCCAGGACTCTCATGAATTGATTCCTGCATGCAAATATTTTCTGGAGTTCTTTATGTTTTTCCAGGAGGTTTGTTGTCCAGATTAATATTTGTCTACTGATAAAAGTACTAAGCTATGTCTTGACCCTCTGTGTAAATTAAAACATGTTCTAAATTATCTTTATATTATTGCAGCAGTTTTAATTTCAGTGAAAACTTGACAAATGTGATGTGATGATGCAATAATGTACTAAGCATCCTTGATGACTTGGGCTTTTGTCCCCACTTCTTTATAAATCACTCCTACCATCTTACTAAAATTATACTAGATATCTGCAATGTCTGACAGCTCTGTGTGTGTGTGTGTGTGTGTGTGTGTGTGTGTGTGCGTGTGCATGCGCATGTGTGCGTGGATGCCTGCCTGTCTACATAAGAGTTCCAAGCCTTTCTAGAGGATTGAGGTATAGCCTGAGAAGTCTCCTCCAAGTTTGTTTCTCACTAGTTAACTAATAGTGTCTTTGTCTCACATGTCTTGTGAGTTTGTTTTAAATAATTCTTTTCTCATCATCTTTTATCATCCTTGTGTCACCATTTTTTTTGGGGGGGGGGTAGCTGTTCCACTTAAAGTAAGGAAATTTTCATTAAATTTAATGTGTCCAAGTGTCTCTGAGGATGTCATGTGTCATACAGCATAGACAGTTTGACACTTCTCAGTAACGTACAAATGAGAAAGATGGGAGAGCAAAAGGTATTACTCAAGAAGCAATACAAAATATAATCTTAAATATCATTCTTATAAAGTCAATGAAGACTGTCATATAGGACAAAAGAAAAGACAAAATCTGTATAATATTTACCGTATTTCTTCCGTCGTGTGACTTCGTGTTGCGTTCGATTGATTTACGCGTTTCGAAACATATTGAAAAACATATCCACACATATCCGCGTTACATGAGTGCGCACTTGAGTCGGACCGATTGAGTGCGCACTCATGTAACACGGATATGTGTGGATTGGTTTTTCAATATTTTCAATTTTAATATTTAACAACCTCGCTAAGAGTGATTTTTTATTTCTGAAGATGAAACATGTTTTGAAACGCGTAAATCAATCGAACGCAACACGAAGTCACACGACGGAAGAAATATGGTAAATATTATACAGATTTTGTCAATAAGTGACTTGGATACCAATTCAAACATGTCTTTCAAAAAGAAAAGAGTACAATTCAGAATCATTTGTATTAGTTATGCTTATTCTTGTGCAGTCTAATTACAGATCAGTTTGGTAAACACAACCTTCTGTTCCAGAAGCATTGCCAACCAAGGCCAATATGTAAAAAAAAAATAAAAGATATTTTTAGTTTGTTTGTTGAGACTTTACTATTCTTAAAAAATACGGTTTGTACATTTTTCATATGTTCTCGTGTTTGTAATTTGTTTATATGATAAGTAATGTCTGTTAAAGACTGGGTTGGTGTGGCTTCCAGGAGTTTATTATTCACTGATAGGCACAGCAGTAGTTAGAAGAGGTCTGATTACTTTTATACACATAGAGGAATCAGAAACTAATTTGTGCTGTTCAAGATGTAAAACAGGATTTTCTTAATTCTTATTTCCAGTCATGTATCTGATGTATTAGTTTTTTATATTTTAATTTTTTGCATTAATTAATTAATTTGTATTAATATTAATTTTTTAGTCTCCACATTTATGTGACACTTGTATAATTGGTCTGCTGACTGTACACATCTAAGGAAATACAAACTGTAGTAAAATATCCACATAATAAAAATCCTAACCTTGGTAACTGATCACCTCAAATTGTTCTGCTGTTTCTCTATTAGGTCCATAAGAGGTTTTGAATTTCATCATATTATTTTTAGCTAAACCATATATTTTGTGTATATACATGGATAAATCATATTTTTAATTGTACTTTTCAAATCAGAGTGCCCCGTATGCATGCATATTTGTATGCAAATTTTGTGTTTAATTTTTTGGTAGATTTATTATCTTTTACTTCATTTATAAGAGACTAGGAAAAATTTAAGTTTCTTGATACAATATGTAAGATTAGAAAGTATTATACTGTTTTGCTAGCAAAATATCTCAGTTTTAGTATAAAACTGTAATTGTAAAAAACAGAGAAATTTTCAGTGTAAATTATTTTAATAATTTGTGGTATATAATAAATTAATTGGTATGACCATGACTGGTCAGTCAATATTCCAGTGGATATTATTTCACTCGATTTGTTTATACATGTGTGTATGTACTACACGTATCTTTACTCATACTCAGTGATAGAATGATCATTATCTGTCTGCTTTTAGAATACAGTTGTCTTGAATATGTCTATAGAATTTTGTAATGTTTATTTTATGTATTTGAAGTTTAAAGTGATATGTATTTTTTAAATGTTGAATTCTTGCATTGCAGTGTTAATCAAATCATACGTCAGAACAGTGAGCAGACAGCTTTGACTTTTGTGTATTTGCCTCCGACTCCTAAAGTGAAGACCAGTGGACAGTATTTGCAGTGCCTTATGGAACTTACTGCAGACTTGCCTCCAACAGTACTTGTGCATGGAGTGAGTGCTGTCACTTCCACTACGCTGTGATATATTGATTCCATTTATCTTTATCGTGATACATGTATATATGCTTACATACATATATGGATGTAGATAAATGTATATATGTATGTATGTATAAATATATATCATTTGAGGTGTCTTTTCACACAATACTTTTATATAATTTTTGGTGGCAAGAAACAGTCCATTTTTAATCATAGTGAAAAAAATCTAACATTACTAAATCTGTCAGGTGAAGACAAAGTTCCACTAACATCTACAGTAAAATTTGTGTACTTTGTCTTTTGTAACAAACAGCTGAATGGGGAACAACAGAGAAGTTAGCGTTTAACTTAAATTGTTTTATTGTACACCAACTGACATACATAATGTCAAGTGATACTTATAAATGGCTGTAATTACTTTATAATTTATATGTGTGTGTATATATAGATTTTGCATTAAGAAAATGACGTATTTATACATTTCCACTTATTAATTCATATTATTTTTTTAAATATATATTTTTTTAAACTATTAATTGTGCTACAAAGATGTATTTAGTAAAGATACTTGTGTTATGTGGTCACCTCAGAGAATTGTAATTTATACTACTTAATTATTTGTGATTAATTTGTATTGTAGGTTTTACTTTTTTATACTTAGATGACTAGGCCTCTGATAGTATTGTATACGTTATTACATAATATTTTTATTTAATCGTCAGCACTACTCAAAATATTTATAAACTAATTTATGCAATAATAGTATTTTTATTCCAATAAGGTATGTTACAAGTGTAATTTAGCCATGTGTAACTGATTAATAAAATGAATTTTAGTAACGGGAGTAGTTAAATTTTATTACTAGACTATAAATACAGTGAAACCTTTATACACAGAGATGCCCAATAGCTTTGTACCTTTCATGTATGGGCAGTTTTTTTCAGTACCAGCATATGGTTTAATGGATACATAAATTCTCATAGATGACATTCATAACCAGACATGAATGTTGAAATTAGGCGATTAGTTACCCTTAACTTTGCAGACTCAGGAAGTTAAGGGGGTTCACTTCCCCCTCCAAAAGTTATTAAACAAACTTGGAATGAAGAACAGAAAGGAATTATGTCTCCAGTTGTACAAACACAACAACTTACATACATAATACTATGGTTGACTAGTGCTTATATCCTTAATATCATCTTATTCACTAAAAAAGTTTGTAATGAAAAATGAAACTGACTTATTTTTCCAAGCATTGGTAAAAAAAACCCTGTTTGAAAGGTGAAATAAACGTTGGTAGGAACGTTTTCAAAGAACAAGTCACATTATTTTTCTGTGCCAGTATAACAGGAGGAAAAATTGGTGGCTTGGCTATTTGTAGGACACACAAGTAAATGTTTATCAAGCAGTAAATTAGATTTATACAGGCTGGAGGGAATGCTGTCTTCCAACGGAAGTTGACAAACATCATGGTTTATAATACATCATTGTAATCTTCAATACAGCTGGCTTGTACAGATGTGCAAGGAAACCATTCTCACAGGTTTCTCACCCACAAAACTTTTTTTCCGATGGTCGTCTGCCATTGTTTCTACCCTGAAGTATGAGGTATACAACTTTATATTTGGGCCTCTGCAAAACTTGTGTAACGGTACGAGATTGTAGGGCTAAGGTAACATTTTAAAAATTTTATTTTCCATACAGTCATTGTTCACCCTTGTAGAACCCCGAGTTAGTCAACCAGATAGGCTGTGTTTATTACAGAATAAAACGGCTATGTTTTGTCTCCACACTCAAGCAACGCTGACCGATTGTGAAATAACATCAACCTTCGCCTCAGCCGTGAATCACGAAAGAAAGTAATGTAACTGCACATTGCGCCAGGCGGCAAAAACATTGCTCACCTTCCCGCCTATGCTAAGGCGCTCTTTCAATAGCACCAATGGGAGCACATATGCACGATCACGTGACCAAAAAACACTGTATGCAATTTAGCGAGCTAACGCCAGTGCCAGTTGTGACACAGGGCCGCGCGGCCAGCCTAAGCGAGCTAAGTGTTCGAAAATTTATGTCGGCCGACAAAACAAAACGAAATGCTATTCTAAAGTGGATTAAAGTAATAGTGGCGCATCAACTTAATTTGAAATAAGCAATAACAGTACCGCGGTTAAACAGTGTAAAAACTAAATCATGGTGTGTTAAACAGTGCATTCACAGCAGAGGTGCAAAACAGCGGAGTTCTTCAGACGTTAAGTATTAACTGAGTTTTAAACAAGATTATTTTCTCTTTTTCCACAGAGTATAATTCAACATAAATAAATTGTAAATCTAAAATGTACATCAGAGATCTCGAAGTGGGGTTTAAATAGAACGATAAAATCAAAGAACGAATGTGTGTGAGGGTGTAGCTAAATCACGTATTGGTTCATTGCAAATAATAAATAGTTGGGGTATCCCATAGTTGTCTTAAGCTAGTTAATTAAGAAATATTTTGTTACTATGTTTGATTTCACAAATTGTTGTTCATTCTACAAGTATTTGCTCTAAATGTCCTGAACGAGAGACGAAGTAGTTATTTTGAATAATAAATCAGAGGCAATTTGTTTTAGCACAAACGGTGTATTTGATCTTTGCCCATATCAAATCCAAATAATCCTTTTTGCAGCAGTTTCGTCTGAACGAACCTTGGAATAAAACCCGAAGGTAAGAGTTAATTATAATTTAATTAAGTGAACAGTTTCATTGGCCCCGAACTGGGACGGCGAATATAATTTGTGGTTATATTCGCCAGACCTAATTAAGCTGCAGAACGGGTTATTTGGAAGTGAGGGCGTAGTTAAATAAATTAATTTCATAATGGAGAAAATAAATGAAATTGATGTAGTTGTCGGCAGTGAGGCCGAAAATAAATCGATCTATGAAAACACGTCAACTGAGTCGGCCAATAAAGGCGATTCAGGTATTCAAACAGAGTCACTGTTAACGAGTGAAAGTAATGTAGACGAATCGAAAATCATGAATGAAGCTGCAATTCATTCAACACCTATTGTAGTAAATCAAAATAAGAAGTCCGATGAGGACAATATGTTAACACGATTGTATAATATGATGTATAGTAATTTCAGTGAACTAAAAGGGGATATTAATATTAAATTCGATGAACAGAATAGTCGTTTGGACGTTCAAAATAGCAATTTCAATACCAAATTCGATGAACAGAATAGTCGTTTGGACGTTCAAAATAGCAATTTCAATACCAAATTTGACGAACAGAATATTAAATTTGACATTATAAATTGTCGTTTTGACGAAATAAATAAGCAAAATACCAAATTTGAGGTTAATATGAATAAACGTTTAAATGAGACGAATGAATGTTTCAATACATTTAAAGAACAAGTGATAGGCTCAGTAAATGAACAGTTAAATAAGCATATCATTAATGTAAATAAACAAGTGTCAGAGACAGTCAAAATACAAGTGCATGAGCAAATTCAAGAGTTGAAAGAGAATTTTGAAAGTAGGATAAATAAGTATAATGTTGATAATGAGTGTAAATTTAATTGTGTAGTAGAGAAAATGGAAGAAGTTAGAGATAACATTGAGACATATGAAACTAATGTTAATTTCAAAATAAATGAAATAGAAAGCAATTGCGATAGCAAAATAAGTGAATGTCAATTGAGTTTTGCGAATAAAATCTTAGAAATTAATGACAATGTTGATAGCAAGATCAGTGAAACAGAAAGTAGTTGTAAGTCAGAAATACAGCTATTAAAAGGTGCTGTAGAAATGGTAAATAATGCCAGTATTCAATCTGAACGTGTAACTAACAACAAGTTTAATTTAATGGAACAAAAAATAATCAATGTTAAAGATGATTTGAAAACGGCAATAAACAAAACATTAGACAGTGTCCATGAGCAAGTAGTAATCACCCGTAATGTAGATAACGAAATAGAGTTAGAGCCATTTACAGGGGATAGGAGGGGGGTACACCCTATGCAATTCCTAAATAGAGTAAGAGACTTTAATAGATTTTGTAACAGTAATTGGGAGATGAAATTGTTGAAAGTTATGAAATGTTTTAAGGGAAGCCCCTCAATTTGGGCGGAGGTACATAAGGGAGATTGGTTAGATTTCCAAAGTTTTGAAGGGGATTTTAGGAGTAAGTACTGGTCTGAAGAGGACCAAGAAGTACTTAGAAGTAAGATAATGGGGCCGGGTAATTTTGGGACTAATGGTAATAATGTCACCATTTACGTAATGAAAATGTACAATGAGGCAAAATACCTTGAACCACCGTTACCGTTTAGATCATTTGTACGTCACATAAGTAAACGTTTACCAAGGGAGGTGCAAATTAACCTAATGACGCGAGAAGTGGAAGGTATAAATGATCTTGAACAAATATTAGACATTTTCCAAAATATCAGGGACTGGGAAATTGGTAGGCGCCCAAACCCGTCAGGGGTACATAACAACGAGAATCATAATCATAATCAACCTAGTGGGACACCAAACACATATAGAGGGACAAGGGGAGGCTACAATAATAACTATAGACGTGAGGACTGGAGATGTGGAGAGTGTCATTGTGAGAACTATGGTAGTAGAACAACTTGTTACAGGTGTCATAAAGAGAGGAGTTGCCAACGCAATACGGAGCCTAACCAAAATAGTCAACCACCGAGAGGAGGGAGCAGCAACCGAGGAGCACCGGGAAGCAGTGGAACTCCTAATAGAGGTCGTGGTGGACACACTCCAGGCCGTGCAAACACCCAGACAGAAAACTAACAAGGACAGTGAGTGAAGGGACCCCACCATTGTCGACAAATGACTGCGGGGCCCAAGATAACAACAAATATACAAACAACGTCATCTGTACGGATATGCCCAAGGAATTGATGGAGGAAGAGGACTTGGAGACAGCAAGACCAGGAACCGGACTGACAGAGGTAAGAATCCAAATTGAAGGTAAGGAAGTAAAAACTTTAGTCGATACAGGTAGCGAAATTTCTGTCATTTCCGAACACATATTAGAGAGTTTGCAAGAAATAAATAAAAATATCCCAATTTTGCCAGTAGCGGGGGTGACCATTGTAGGTATCACTGGGGTTAGGAGTAAACGTGTAACTAAACAGGTACATTTGAACATGGTAATTAATGGAGTAGAATATGACAACACATTTTTAGTAGTAAGGGGACTAAATTTGGAGGTTATTCTGGGGAATGATTTTTTGATAAAACACAAGGCGGTAATTAATTTCCAGAAGCGGTTGTTAGTACTAAATAATGAAGGTAAACCAGTTGAGATTAGTTTTGAACGGGTAGTAGATAAAGTCAGAATTTCGGGAGTTATGATGATACTAAATCGGGCCAGTAAAATAGAAACGGAAGTTAATATGTATGTATGTAGAGAGAGAGAGTTAGGGGGTGGAATAAAAGAAAAAATGTCCACCCCTTCCGCATCAGTCCTTTTGAAAGCAACTAGACGCTACAGTCTAGGGGGGGTAATAGTGAGTGTGGATGGGCGGTGACCCAGTTACAGGTCACGAGGGAGATGTGGGTTACGGCGAGGATGAGGCTGAAAAAAGGCCAAGAAGCCTCGCGCAGACCACATTAAAATGTAACGGGTATCAGGGGTTAAGGGATTAAAAGGGGGGTAAAAAAAAAAAAAAAAAAAAAAAAAAATTATAGTAGCTAAGTATAAATGGAGTTAATGTCATTTTGTATAATTAAGGTGTTATTTTGGATGGGCAACATTGTATGGGGAATATTATTCAATTTAACTGGAATTTATGTGTACCATTGTAAACCAATATTGTTTTATTAATATTATTCTTTAGGGTCTATAATATAAAATGAGCCAGTACGTTGTCAATGAACCAGTACGGCTAAGAGGAAACAAATCAGATGTGGGATATGGAGGGATGGAAAGCCGTTTGTCAATTTTTAATTACATGTTTTAGAGTCAGGCGATACTGGGTCGGGTATCTGTTCGATTTTTCGGTGTTGGGATCTCGAACAGAGAAGTCCAGTAAGATCGGATGGGTGCTGTCGCAGTCGCCAGACTAGGGGGGTAAGAACCCATGATTTAGTAGAGTGTTCAGGGGGGTTGCGGCGCCATATCCTCACTGATCCTCTTAGGTTTAGGCAATAAGAGTTTGAACGCTCCGGCCTTCAATCTCTTATTGGGGGGGGTATTGTAACGGTACGAGATTGTAGGGCTAAGGTAACATTTTAAAAATTTTATTTTCCATACAGTCATTGTTCACCCTTGTAGAACCCCGAGTTAGTCAACCAGATAGGCTGTGTTTATTACAGAATAAAACGGCTATGTTTTGTCTCCACACTCAAGCAACGCTGACCGATTGTGAAATAACATCAACCTTCGCCTCAGCCGTGAATCACGAAAGAAAGTAATGTAACTGCACATTGCGCCAGGCGGCAAAAACATTGCTCACCTTCCCGCCTATGCTAAGGCGCTCTTTCAATAGCACCAATGGGAGCACATATGCACGATCACGTGACCAAAAAACACTGTATGCAATTTAGCGAGCTAACGCCAGTGCCAGTTGTGACACAGGGCCGCGCGGCCAGCCTAAGCGAGCTAAGTGTTCGAAAATTTATGTCGGCCGACAAAACAAAACGAAATGCTATTCTAAAGTGGATTAAAGTAATAGTGGCGCATCAACTTAATTTGAAATAAGCAATAACAGTACCGCGGTTAAACAGTGTAAAAACTAAATCATGGTGTGTTAAACAGTGCATTCACAGCAGAGGTGCAAAACAGCGGAGTTCTTCAGACGTTAAGTATTAACTGAGTTTTAAACAAGATTATTTTCTCTTTTTCCACAGAGTATAATTCAACATAAATAAATTGTAAATCTAAAATGTACATCAGAGATCTCGAAGTGGGGTTTAAATAGAACGATAAAATCAAAGAACGAATGTGTGTGAGGGTGTAGCTAAATCACGTATTGGTTCATTGCAAATAATAAATAGTTGGGGTATCCCATAGTTGTCTTAAGCTAGTTAATTAAGAAATATTTTGTTACTATGTTTGATTTCACAAATTGTTGTTCATTCTACAAGCATTTGCTCTAAATGTCCTGAACGAGAGACGAAGTAGTTACTTTGAATAATAAATCAGAGGCAATTTGTTTTAGCACAAACGGTGTATTTGATCTTTGCCCATATCAAATCCAAATAATCCTTTTTGCAGCAGTTTCGTCTGAACGAACCTTGGAATAAAACCCGAAGGTAAGAGTTAATTATAATTTAATTAAGTGAACAGTTTCACTTGTCCAAGTACTCCTTTTTCTGTATACTAAAAATAAGTTCTTTTGTTTATGAGAAATCCGTTGATATGGACTTGATAACGAAAAGAGGTCCATAACATTTCACTACTTGGTGCTGTCACTTTCCATATTCTGAAAAGTTTTCAAAACAGTATAAAACTGCTTTAAAAATTACATATTGAAATAGAATTCTGAAGACTGAAGATTATTGCTAGAGATAGAAAAAGAGTATAACGACATTGAGTACATTTGAAATGTACTTCCCTTCATTAAATCAATATAGTGATGCCAATGATCATTTAGCTACCAGATTTATACAAAATTGTGTTTGTACAATACAAAAGTTAGTAAACAAATGCTTACAGGAGACAAAGCATTGTAGTAAAAATAATTCCATTTTGGAACAATTAAAATGGCATTCCTACTGAGGTAAAATGGACAGCACAGATACTGAGGTAAGTAGTTCCTTTATGATGCTGTTACTTTTAATGTCATCAAATTATGCTTAAAACTGTAGATGTCTGCACTTTAACAGATCCTTCACTTGGTCACTGAAGTAGTAATACCTTGTGAAAATAATGAGTATAAAGATGATGACAAAGTGATTGAAAAGAAGATGTCCTTATTTCATAATAAGAAAATTGTGAATTTTTAAAATACTGAACAGATGTAATCAAGCTTAATATTATCTCATAATTAATCAAAGCAAATTATGTATGGTACTTGAAATTTGTAAACCAAAGAACAAACACAAGACTTTTAAAAATGATGTTTTGCTGTAAACAAATCTCTGTATTCTTAATTTGTTATCTATTTTTGATTTAAGTAATAAAACTAATTTTGGCTAAGAATTTTATTTTTACTTAGTGTGTAACTGGAAAACAGGATGTTCAAGTACATGCAGATATAGCGATATTAACTCCTCCTGCCATCCCAACTAATACAGACAAAAACATCCATTGACTGTATGTAGGCATGTAGTATAGTAATACTTTACTGTCTAGCTAAGACAGGTTTCACTATACGTCAGTACAAACTAGTGTTTTGCTCATCCACAGATTTTTCCTATTCCATTGGTACCTGTTGCTGAAGCCATTTTTGGTTGTGTTTATTATTATTATTATTATTATTATTATTGTGTGTGTGTGTGTGCGCGCTCGTATTTCAATAAAAGTTAAATATATAGTCTGTTCTCAGGGCTTGATTTCAGGGGGAACTCACCGGAACCTCTTGGATTCAAAAATAAATTACCGGAAAAATATATGAAAAGAAAAACCTAATTATTACAAAAATTTACTACTACTTTTTAAATTGTTCCCATCAGCCCAACTACAAAACTAAACATTTGTCAAAATCAAACACTAGCACTAATCTTTATCTTAACTACTATCATTCATTTTTTTAATATGTTCTACCTTAAAGTTGTCTTGTAAGTAGAACGTATTTTAAAAAATTTCAACAAGGCTAGCTCCATCAAAGTGCGTGGTTTCATGTCTGATTTCTGGTCATCATACAGCATTGAACACAAAGAGTAAGGAAAGGTCAAGAAACAAACAATATGACAACACAATTATGAAACTATGGAAACTTTTTTAAAATGTCCGAACCACTGAAACCATCACTTAGAGTTTGATTGAGGCTCCGGGATGATGCCATCATGTGTGACATGTTTTCGATTGTCGTGCGGCTAACCTGACGAAACTCTTTAGAAGTAACAGTAAACTTTATTACGTTTTTAGATACAAGTTTATACTTATGTTACATATTTTATAAGGCTTTAAAAATATAGACCTCCTTTGTAATAACCTGATGTAAACTTATACGCTAATATAAAATATAAGTATATTTGTGTCTGTAAAACTTTTGAATTGCTGCGTTCCAGCACCTATAAATTTAGAAATCAATCGCTGTCTGTTCTTATAAGTGTATTTTGAGGAAAATTCTTCACTTCTGTAAGCTAGCTTATTGAGTCTGGACCTTAGCAGTGAAACAGAACTCAAGCTCTTATGACCAGCAGTTCAATTAAAACAGACTGTTGTTCATAATTGTTAAACAAACAGGTACTAGTTATGAGGTAGAAAAATGGTCTAATTTTGAAGCTCATAGGTATCACACATATTAAGAGACATTTTCTGTGCTGGAAATTGAAATATTTACAATTATAGTGCACGGCTGTGCTGCTGTATATCATGATTGAGTTTTAGTTTGTGATCTAAAAACGTTTGAAGCAGGAATCTCATATTCTTTGCTGCATACGTGACAGACTCTGGTACCTTCCCTAACTGACTATCAAATTTTTACTGATTTGGTAATAACTTTTTATTTCTTGTGTTTTTTTATTTTATTGGTTACTGTAAAAACAACATTCAGGTCTTTCCTATGAAGGTAGTCTTTAGTAGACAAAGATTTCTCATTAATTTTTCCTTCTTGACCATTTATGACTCTCAACAGGTTCACAGTACTCATTGAAAGCAATATATCAGCCTTATTACCCAACATTTCACATAATTTACTCTCAAATTCTTCCTACATCATGTTGTGTGTCTCATGCCTACCTGACAAACTGAGTGAGAGCAGGGCAGATTGTAGAAGGAGTTTATTGACAAGTCTACAGATATGGCATATTATGATATCATTAGTCCAATACATAAGTGAGACAATTCCTATTTTGTGTTTTGGGTAAAAAAATACTCATAACGTGTTATGAGTAAAAAACAGATATCTATAATGCTTTGTAGATATTTTGTAATAATCACTTTAAGAAATTCTGTGATTTGTCTTTTAAAAATATACTTACTTACTAGCCAACGCCCTTGGCTGTTGAGCCATTAGGCGACGCACTGACCAGTAGCGTCGGGCTTCGGCGATCTCGGTGTCCTCGTTGGACGGGGTGTGGTCCAAGGCCGGGCAGTCTCTCAGATGGTTGGCGTCCATCGTCGCGTGGCCGCACAGCTGGCACTCAGGGGTTGGCAGCGCGTGGAGGCGGTGCAGATGTGAAGCGAGATAGTCGTGTCTGGTTTTTAGTCGGAAGTTGGCGACACACACTGCACGAGGGAGGTTGGGGTTGATTGGACCGTCGGTGACGAGGCTTTCCCATTTTTTACCGGCGGCCGCCTCAGACAGTCTTCGCTTATTCCATATGCTGACGGTGGAGTTTATTTGAGCTTTGGAAGATTGTAGGGACTGCGGGCGGGTAGGCTGGGGTAGGGTTGTGCCTTGCTTGGTCAGTTTATCGGCCTCCTCGTTGCCCCAGATGTTGACATGACTGGGTATCCATTGGAGTTTTAGGATCCACCCTCGGCTCGCCAGGGTCTCCAGTTTCCTTCTACAGTCTATAGTCCTTTGGCAGTCGGTTTGAGAGTTCTGTGATAGACTGCGTATTGTGGCCTGCGAGTCGACTAGGAGCACGGCTTTTGAAGGGGGAGTGATTTTTTCCAGTTCATCAACGGCAGCGTGAACTGCTTCGATTTCCCCATCGTAGTTACTAAGGGGGCTGCCCACGGCTAAGTGTCCTTGGAAAGGGCGCCTATAGTACCCAGCTCCTGTTTTTCCATTGCCCGGAATTGATGAGCCATCAGTGTAGATATGGATCCACTCTTGCTCGGGATAATCTTCGTGGATGGTTTGCAAAGCTGATTGCTTTAGTTCTAAATCTGTGGATGCATGTTTAGGTGCTGAGTGGTTCTTAAGATGGTAGCTGGCTTGGGGTAAGAGACGGAAGAAGTCCTGATGGGTATTCAGCGGCGCTGTTTCTGTGAGGGCAATATCGTATTTTTCAGCGATGTTTTTGTACATGGTTAATGGGGTTATTTGTGTCTTTAGCCTGGGAGTAGGTTGTCGGTAGTCGTTCCATAGACGCTTGTAGACACGCCTGGAGCGCTCCCAGAATCGCAGTGCTGACCTTTCTCTATATGACTGTAAAGGTTCTATCTGGGTTTGTGCCTCCATGGCCTCGATGGGGGTGGATTTTGCAGCACCTGTTATTACTCTTAGGGCTGTATTTTGTGCGAGATCGAGTTTGTTTTGTACGCTGGCGCTTGCTGTGACGGTGACTTCGCTTCCATATTCTAGCATGGGTCTAATATATGCTTTATAGGTAGTCTTTAGGACATCTTGGTTAGCTCCCCACTTAGTGGCTGTCAATCTCTTTAGTAGTCGTGTTCTTTTTAAAGCCCTTTCTGCGCTTTGGTCCACATGAGGTTTACATGTTAAGCGCCTATCCAATTGTACTCCCAGGTATTTAGAAATGGCGCTTTCTTCCAGCGCTGTCCCGCTGTAAAATAGGCTAATTGGCAGTACTTTTGTAGAGAGTGAGAACAGTTGAAAGGTGGTTTTGCCAGAATTTACTGTCATTGCGTTTCGCTTTGCCCACATCTCGAGTTTTATTAAGGCCTCGTTCAGGCACGTCTCAAGTGACAGTGTGTTTCCACTGGTTGCCCAGATGAGAAGGTCGTCCGCATAGAGGAGCGCTTTGATGCCTGGCACACTTCTTACTGCTTTGAGAATGTCGTCGATCATGATATTAAACAGCGAGCAGCTCAGCACTGCTCCTTGGGCTAGTCCTTGCTGTTGGATGCAAAATTTCGATGTGCAATTTGAATATCGGACTCGGATTTGTCTTTGGGACAAAAACGACTTAATCCATTTGAATAGTTTGCCAGATATTCCGTGTATGGCCAGCTTATGGATGAGCATGGGTTTCCATACCGTATCATATGCAGCTTTTATATCGACTAGCACTGCTAACGTTGACATTTTCCTGTGGAACCCGTCTTTGATGTGTTGTGTGAAATGGTTACGTGATCCATCGTGCTGCGGTGTCTGCGTAATCCGGCTTGGGCATGGTCAACAATTTGTTTAGCCTCAACTAGTTGATTCAAACGGTTTGTGATCATCTTTTCTGCTAGTTTACATAGGACGCTCGTCAGGGAGATAGGCCTGTAGCTTTCTACTGAGTCTGCTTGTTTTCCCTTTTTTAGGATAGGGATGATTTCGGCCTTCTTCCATATGTGGGGCACGTGTTTTTCCCATGTCAAATTGATGGCGGCTAGCATGGTTTTCTTGGCTGTATTGCCCATGTGTGTGAGGAATTCGGGGAAAATTTCGTCCACGCCAGCAGACTTCTTTTCTTTGGTTTGCACAAGGGCATTTTCTAGCTCAACAATAATAAAAGGATCATAGGAGAGGTCTTGGGTTTTCTTATCTAAACATGTGGCCGAGGGTCGTTTTAGCAGAGTTCTGGCTATGGCTTTATCTCCGTGTGCTCGGCTTATATTCGCATAGTGCTTGCATAAGGCATTGGCGATGTCCGAGGGATCGGTGAGTGGGCGGTTGGCACAGAGCAATGGTTGCTGTGCCTTTGGCGGGTTGTCGTTATTAAGCCGTGAGATATATTTGTGGGCTTGGGTGCCGTTATTCCTAAAGTCAAGTTTGGCTATAAAAGTCTTGAAGGCAGAGCGCTTAGCACTCTTTATTTCTGCGTGCAGCCTGGCTTGGTGTCTCCTGAGGGAGATGAGGTCTTCAGTTGCTCTTGTCCGTTCGGCTCTGCGGCGGCAGTGGTCTCGTTTTCCCTTCAAGTAGGACAGAGTAGAGTTCCAAAAGGGTTGGAATTTTTTTTCCTGTCCATGGGGTATACATTGGAGAGAACAGTCGAGCAATGTTTTATTTACCGCCTCAACAGTCTTCTCAGGCGGTCTTCTTCACTTTTAAAAATATTAACACAGTATGAATATTTCAACACGTAGGCATGGGCAAACTCTTTGTGAATACCCCAATAAAATGCATATTTGTTATTATTTCCTTGTTTCTTGGATAGTGAAAGATATGTTTCTGATGTCAGAAAGAAGTTGTGTTTGAGGTGATGGCAGGTTCACAATTTATGACTTTAAAATTTCTTTCTGTGTGATGCACTTGTGTGTAATTCCCCATTTGGGACAAAAAGCCTGAATTTGTCACCTCTTAAAAGAAAATTTAAATATAATTTTTTGTGGTGCTCTTATCAGATTATTTCAGTGCAACATTTTTAATAATTTAATGCCCGAAGATTGGAATAATATGCTCAATTTATAAGAAGTGAAATAAACTGGATTGTAACAGTCAGACCTACTATATCTTTTATTTCATCTGGTTTCAATGTTTACTACTGGATAGCATTGTGAGATACTAATTTCGAGAAATAAAGCTTCTTAGTCTGTGCGACTCAGAGCTAGTGACCAGTATATAAAACTACTGGATATACATTACTGTTTCTTCAATATCTTACATATTATTCACTAAAAAGAAATTTTTTCACTTTGGATTTTTTTGCTTTATATTTCATAATTAATGGACGTGTCTTATAATTATATAAATGTTATACTGTTAAAAATATGCGTGTTGCTTATAAGCAACAGTGGACCTTCAGGTAACCATACTGTCACAGCACAGCCATTTCAGTTGAGGTTATTGTTTGGTTAGGTTATTGTAAACATGTTTGTGTTTTACTTATTTTTTTGTAGTTTGTATCATTATTAAAGTTCATCTGTTAAAATTCTTCAATATTACTTGAAAAGCGTGTTCTTAAAGTGTAAAATTAACCTGTGTCTGACAGTAAAAAAAGAGGTTTTCTCAGTTCCGTACAAAGTAAAATATATTTCATCCACGCTTTGCTTGTACTGGTGTTTATAAAAATTTTAGTATATATTGTAAACTATTATTATTTATCAAATTATATTATGATCTGACATACAATTATATTTTATTAGAGACAAAGTGACACTATAATTGGTGTTTTGTATAAACAGTGCCTCAAATAGTAAAATATATTCATAACAGGTATGTGAACAATATTATTTTCAACATTCATTCTGTGTAGGCCTATACTAGTACGCCTTAAAGCCCAATGTTGCTTATAAGCAACGTGACCATAATTTTTAAACCATATATCTTAAAAGTTAAAAAAATACATTTTAGATATGTCAATATATACCAAACAGAATTTCTACAGAAGAAAATTTGTTTAAATGGTCTTAAAAAAATTTTGGCTTTAAAGGGTTTTAAGCAAGGTGATTGGTTATTGGCCACCCTCTTTATTATTGTGCTACACTATACCATTAAAGACATAGATCAGTGAGGAACAATATTAAATAAGGCAAGCCAATATGTGCTTATGCAGACAATATTGTGATAATAGACAACGGCTAGGTGAACTATACAAGAAGCTGAATGAAAGATCCTCTGGAATGGGACTGAATTTAATTATCAATAAAACTAAATACATGCTAATTTATGCATCAGAAAGGATAATTTATGCATAGAGGATAATTCATTTGATGTCGTTAATAAGTTCATATACCTGGGTAACATGATAGATAATGAAGCATCCATAAACATGATGATACAAGATAGGATACAAATAGGAAAAAAGCATATTACGCTAACACTAGACTATTGAGAAGCAAACATTAGTCGAAACACAAATATAAAAGTATATAAGATGCTTATCAGACTGGTTGTTACTTATGCAGGTGAGACATGATGTTAACAAAAAAGGAAACAGAAACATTAAGATTTGAAACAAAGATTATGTGATGTGTTTGTGGCCTGGTTAAAGAAGATGATGAATGGAGAATAAGAAATAACCAGGAGAAAGATGAGCTATTGAAGTATAAGGACATTGTAAGATTCATAAAGACTTGGCAAATAACAATGGCTAGGTTACCAAGGGCAGACAGATGATCAGTGTATGACAAAGAATATCTGAGAGTGCAAGTCTATAAAAGTAGAAAGAGGGGCTGACCTAGGATAAAATGGTTGGAAGGTGCTGTGCTGGATAAGATGGTTCCTACGATGGTGTGCTGGAAGATCTAAGAAGAATGGATATGCTGAGATGGCTTTCGATAGGAGACACTGGAGAACATTGATGTTGGAAGCCAGGAATCACATTGGCTGTAGTGCTAAAGAAGAATAAGAACATTTTTAATATCATGTATTTGGTCTCCGATTTCAGCACCCCCCCCCCAATTGTGGTACTAAGGGCCACTACCCCCTTTGCCCTCTCTGTCAATATTTGGCCCTGTATATACAATGGATCTATATACAGTTGTTCCCATTCAATGTCTATATAATGGCAATTTATTTTTTATGGGAAGCAGTTCGTTGTGTTTGATCCTATTTTCATTTATCAGATAAACAAAATTCAGAATATAATATATCTTTCCAGTGACCAGTTGTCATTGAAAGCAACAGTGAACTCATGAATAAAGGATGCTTTGTATGGTTCTTCTATTTAATTTAATTTGCAGTGTAGACCATCGATAACTATTGTTTCATTTATTTACTATCATGTTTAACAAACTTACTTATCTACTAGCATGTTCTGAAGTCTATAAACATTTGCTTCCTGTCTACTGACAAAAAAATTTTAAACCAATAATTCGTATATCTGTTGAAATATCTTGATACATTTCAATATACAGAGTTGTGTAATAAAATTTCTGTCATTAAATAATGCTGTGTTTTATGATCCATCCATTCTGTGCACAGATTTGTTTGTGAATGTGTGTGTTCATGAAAAAATGTTTCTGCATCCAGACATGTTGTACAACATGTTTCTTACTAGGGTGTAAATAACTTTATTGAAATTTGATTCAGAAATGATGTAGAGAATAAAATTTTGGACAGGATTTAAATCACACTATGATCTTTTAAGACAACAGCAGTAATGAGGGGATTACAAGAAAACGGTGTACATGAACATCGAAATACTGTGTTACATCTTTGCACCAACTTTTTATTCTTTGTCTGTTGTTTTATAGTATGTGAGTAGTGGTTTATAGACATAGTGTCCAAAGTTGCAGTAAACCTGGAATATTGTTTTTAAAAAATGACAGTGAATAGTTTCATAAGAACTATATTATATAAATTCTTTTTTGCATAAAAATTATGCCTAGCTATGTATGGCCTAATACAAAACTATGACTACAAAAAATATAAAAAAAATTAAGCACCTTATTAATAAAATACACAAAATACAAAATATACAATTTCAATTTACAATTTGATTTTTAATTTTTAGATATCATTCATTTTTTAAAAATCTGGTCTCTTATTAAAGTAACCTTAATAAACAATACAATTATTTCAGTTTTTTGTAATTTTTTTATAATAAATTAATTGTTTAAATGCTACTTATCTTTGTTGTCTTCAATAATTCTACACTTAACACTATAACTCTGTACACTAACACTGTCACAGTACCATACAAGCATGCACACACATGGTATTTGTTGAATACTTTCGGCAGTCTAAGATTGCGATACAATTATTTGACTCAGTCGTCTTTGGACATTGTATTCTTGTATATCAACAGCGCTTTGACCACAAAACACATAGCACTAAAACTTGGAAGATTCTAATTCTTATTCTGACAATTAGTTCAATTGTTGATATTTTCTACCAGACATGTTTATTTATATCGTTTCTGAACAGAAGCCTTCAGAAATTTAGTTTTTGTGAACAGTTTTACTGTATTGTTTTTGTAAAGAAATTACATGTTACCTGAATTTTTGTAGAAATTATAAAGGTAGAGAATTTCTGTAATTGATGTACAACTTATTCTGATTAATTACAGATGATGATTGTACACCAATCCTAAGATTAAAGAAACATTTTGGAAAGTAATTCTAACTGCCTGAAAAAATGCAGCTCTCTCTGCAGCACTTTTGTATTTATCAATGGCTCTCACAAGCTCATGTTCAGAACTTTCATGATTCAGTGCTGATAGTTCATAAAAAAACATTGGTGCAAATAGTGCAGGGATCCATTATCCCTTAAGGGTTGAGAGGCTTATACATACACAAAGTAAAAGTAAACAAAATACCACATGTTAATATGAGAAACTTCCCTTCACTGCTAGGTTATATTGCAGCTAATCCATAGGCATTCTTCTACATTCATTTCTGTGAGTTAAGCTGTTTTGTTTTTTCAGTTCTTTAGTGAGCAAATGTATTAGTAGATGGAGATCATGGTGATACTTTTAAGAAGAGATTTTGAAATTTTTGTTTCTTTGTAAAGTTTCAAACTTTAGTGTATTTTTGAGAATTACACTGCTTATTTATATAAGTAAAATTCATAAGTTTTCATTGCTAATAAATAAGTAGCAGATATACTGTTTAAATATGTTAAATTGTTTTCTGTAATCCTCCAGTGTATATGATTTTGAAAACAGTGTTTCACTTTCATACGCGTACGTTGTTTCTTCACTCAACAGTGGGCGATAAAGGTAGAAATGTTTGGTAGTATTTTACAATTTCAAGATAAAGATAATGCATAATAATAGGCCTGTAAAATGTATAGGCACATCCTTTATTTGCCAATTCAGAATTGAATGTTGGTATAAACATACCATAACCTATCATACTTGGAGTTACTTTAGAAATGTACAAACTGTTGTTGGGAAAATACCAACATGCATTTGGTATTAACTATGGGCATAGGCAGAGAAAGGTTTTGGGGGTTCAATCCCCCCGAAATTTTCTATTCACGTAAAAGCCACAATATTGTGCTCTTTGTGTAAGTCCAGATACAAATGCATTTATGAACAACATTTACATGTAATTTTGTTTAGTCGAGACAGTCTACATGATTGCCACTACCAGTGACCAGTGACATTTATAAATAGCATGCCTTTTTTACAAGAGTGTTGTTGCCAGTGATATAATACTACGATAACTTCATGCTTGAAAAAAGGAGTTAGAATAGAGAGAGATAGTAAAATGCAAGAGAGAGAAGTAAACATCACAACTTTGTAATCATTCTTTGTTTCTGTGTATTCTCGCAGGGTTATGTCTGAGTGTCAGAAAGGATCATAATTGAGTGAGTTACTCATATGACTTTTCAAGGGAATACTTCTTAAACTCGCCAGTGTTTTCTGAGTTGTGTTCCTACGTATGTGCATGTGTCATTGGTAAATATGACAACAGCTACAGTTAGAGTGTAAATAACAAGTGTATCAATATGAAATGGTCCGGAGAAAAAAAACTGTTACTGTTTTGTATGTATTAAATTTGTATATAAGAAATATGTGAGATTGGAAGTTAGTGGCTCAAGTTCGATTCCTGCACAGAACTTTCAATACAGTCCTGTTGTGTCACATATGAGTTACTAACTGTGACAGTAATAGTAATGAGTGGAGTATTGGGGAGTATAGATAGAAAACTTTTTGAAAGAATGTCTACTAAACTCTCCATGGGTTCCACTACAAAATTACATATTCCCAGTGCATTCTAAAAGAAATCTTCGTTTAAAAAATCATGGTTTCTCAAGTTCCCCTGGCTGGCATATTCAGAACGTCTCCAAGGGGCTTTCTGTAGGTGTGTTGTTTTCTCTCTGTACCTTGCTGGTAAAGGTAGTCATCAACATTTTAGACTTCAGGTAACCCATCCCCATACCAACTGGAAGAATGCCTTGGAAGATTTTACCCATCATGTAAAGACATCTTACCATCAAAGAAGTGTTGAATATGCTGACAATTTGTTGAAAGTCGCAGAGGCAAAATAGCAATCTGTGGTGCACTGACTAAACTTGGAGAAAGCTCGTCAGGATACTGAAAATTGAAACATTCTAAAAAGTCAGTAGTGCATATTGTGAATCTCTGTGGTAGACAAGAATCAACTCTACAGGGAAAACACAACTCTGGTAATGTTACGTCACAGGACATTGAAATTATTGACAGTAGTTTTTGTGCTGTTTTGAGATTTCATGCGCAATCTGGTGATTTGGTTTTAGAAAACACCTTGAAAGTGGTCCTAGCAATGCACAGTTTGCAATTCCTACCATTCAAAATCAGATTATTGAGATCTGCAGTAACATCTTAAATGAACAGATTGTTGAAAGAGTGAACAAGTCAAACTATTTTGCCATTCTTGCAATTGAAACAACAGATATTTTAAAGATAAAGCAACTGTCATTGTGCATTTTTTATGTGGATTCAGAAGAAAGCTAGATCTATGAGGATTTTCTTATGTTTGTGTCTGCCATTGACCTAACAGGTTGAGGTCTGGCTAACTTAATAGTCTAAAATTTTAAATTACTCAATATAGATTGTAAGGTATTGATTGGTCAGGGATACGATGGGGCAGCAGCCATGAGTGACCATTTACATGGTGCACAAGCTTACAGTAGGAATACCCAATGGCTCTCTACGTACATTGTAGTGCATATTCTCTAAATCTTGCTCTGGCATATTCATGTTCTACCCAAATGGTCAGAAATTGTTTATGTACAATACAATCGGTGGGAACATTCTTTAGAAATTCTACAAAATATAACAATATTCTGAATAAATCTAGCAGGGATTTGTTGCCAGAGTCACAACACACAAATCTGTTGTCTATGTGTGAAACACATTGAGTGTTCAAATGTGAGGCAATTCTGTGCTTTAAGGAAATTTGTGTAGCTATTGTTCATGCTCTGGAAGAACTAGACGGGACTGTCAACAGTGGCACGTCTTAACAGGCCCTTCAATCGTTATGTACCTTAACTCAAAGTGCATTTATAATTTCCATGTTACTAAAAAAAATATTTTCTATAATACCTAAAAATTACTTAAGTAACACAACTAATCAGAACAAACTGACTGGTCTTGCTCTACTCTTGGTGCATCGCAATATTTCTGTAGATGTAGACAGTGTGGTGGAGCGGTTCTTCAAAGTGTCTGGGCAGAGATACACTTCTTTTTAAGACATGTCTAAATATTATTTATATTAAGCAAAAGTAATTAGTGCTGTTTTTGTTTGTTAGAAGACAGATAACCATAATATTTATTCTCTCTACTTTTTGTTGACTCCCCTGAAATTAAATTCTCCCTACATCCATGGTGTTAACTTTTGTTGATAAGTTACTGGTTCATAAGATATTCTGATGTTTTCAATCTTAGAGAAAAGAGGTATTTATGTAATCTGATTTTTAAATGTGTAGCTAGTGTAAATGAACCAAATTCAGTTAAACAAGAATATAAGTTGAATAGAAGAATTGATTGGTTTCTGTTATGTAATTTCTTTTTTCTGTTTATGAGCATGATGGGTTTTTTAACACAATAAATTTCACAATGTAAAGTTTTCTATGTTTTTTCGTGGTCAAAGTGGTCACAGTAGAACAAAATTAGCCATTAATTGTTCCTAAAGGTGGGACTACACCGACAGACACAGCATGATGGAAACAGAAACCAGTCCATGAAGATACCCTTGCAATCATTATCTGGATCATAAGCAAGCAACCGGTGCCATTTGTATTTCTGCTCACAGCCACAGTCATCTGAACACCTGTTTGTTTGTACTTTCCTGTAATCAGAAACAGACATTACTTATTAAAATATTTAACAATAACAAAAACAATAATTGGCACACTGATTTGATGTTGCCTCTACTCTTTGACATTTTACATAGTTGTTATTGTCTCCCTGAACTTCTTGGTCTGCACAGTAACTTTATAGTAAATTCTTGTTTTCAAACAGTACAATTGTTCTATTATTGTATTGTTCCCATTTGCAAATTACTTCTTTTGATTATTTCCTGATTTGTTAAAAAAAAAAAAAACAGATTTCTCCTTCTTCTTCCCTTTGATAGGATGCAGGCCTACTGACCTGTTCTGGCTTCCTTCCCAGCAATTCCTAGGTCTCCGAACAGATCTCTCCCCATTGGTTTATAGTGGCAGACCATTCTGTTTATTCTGTTGTTCTACATTCTGTCAAGATGCCTCCTTCACTTTTCCTTCTGTTTTATTCCCTTCACTGACTGAAATTTTCTGGGTCAATCTCATCATTTCTCATCCTAGCCCTTCTCGTACACCTTCCACACATCTAAGGAATTTAATTTTCATGGGTTGTATATGACTGACACCTTTCTTAGTGAATATCCAGGATTTGCTTTCATACATTAATGCTATGACAGCCATGGCCTTATAGAATTTTAGTTGTTTCACACAAGGCTTCTCTTCTTAAAAGTTCCCACTATTGTGCTACAAATAACTTGAAATTTATGGAGTTTGTTATTGAAATCCTTATCAAATTTATAATGTATCCAACGAAGCTAACATCAGGGCCTGGATAATTAATATGTGGCACTTACCCAGTTTGATTGCGATTAATTGAGATGTTTGTTTGTACTAGACGGGAACCATGGAATGCCATAACTTTGGTTTGATTGGTGGAGCGCTGTAAGTTATATAGTTATATACTGAAGCAAGTACATTTACTTAATGAAGTGATAATTGCAGTCTATCTGCTGAATACTCACTTATAAGAAGGATATCTGCAGCAATCAGTACATTCAGACTCATTGTTGGTCCTGTTGATACATCTTGTGGTAATTTTTCTGATTTCTATTTTATAAGTACATTGTCTATATAAAAATTAAAAAGTGTAAGGGGAATGGCTGTCTCAACCCTTCGTTTGTGACAATTACGTCTCCACTAAACTTTGGTCCATTCATTGTTAAGAACATTTCATCACACAAGCTACATATGCACTCTATCAGTTGATGTGAATACCCCAAACGTTTTAGAATTTGACAAAGCACTTCCCAGTCTACTCTGTCAAAAGCCTTTGTAAATCAATAATGCCTATATGAGTTTCCAAGTTATACTCATTGGATAATATATATAAAACTTTCACTTTTGAACTTACTATTCGTTGTCACTTTCCCAAACGTTTCAAGGTGATGTACCTCTTCTTCAGTGGGAGTATACTGAATGTCGATTACAGAATAACCGTTATGGAATTAGTTGTGTGTGGTGGGGGTTGATGGTGGGAAGGGATTGGCGCTGAGGTTCGAATTGTGTGTATGGATCAGTGTATCGAATAGTGTATGTGATTTATAATGTAATTGTTCATTTAATATGTTGTTTGGTTGTAGTGTGTGATATCTGTATATTTCAAATTGTTCAGCTGTGTTTAGTTTTCTACTTTTAGGTAAGTAGTGTAATATTTCCATGTTGCGTTCTATGTTTGTGTAACTGTGGTTTTCGTTATGTAAATGTGTGGCAAATGTGGAATGTATGTAGTTTGTGGTGAGGGCTTTTAAATGTTCAGAAAATCTGGACGAAAAAGATCTTCCCGTCTGGCCGATGTAGAATTGTTGACAATTGTATTGTAATGATTGTCAACAATTCTACATCGGCCAGACGGGAAGATCTTTTTTGTTCAGATTTTCTGAACATTTAAAAGCCCTCACCACAAACTACATACATTCCACATTTGCCACACATTTACATAACGAAAACCACAGTTACACAAACATAGAAATATTACACTACTTACCTAAAAGTAGAAAACTAAACACAGCTGAACAATTTGAAATATACAGATATCACACACTACAACCAAACAACATATTAAATGAACAATTACATTATAAATCACATACACTATTCGATACACTGATCCATACACACAATTCGAACCTCAGCGCCAATCCCTTCCCACCATCAACCTCCACCACACACAACTAATTTCGTAACGGTTATTCTGTAATCGACATTCAGTATACTCCCACTGAAGAAGAGGTACATCATCTTGAAACGTTTGGGAAAGTGACAACGAATAGTAAGTTCAAAAGTGAAACTTTTATATATATTATTAAATTAATAAGTGAACGAAGAGGATGAATCAACAAGATAATTATACTCATTGGTAATGAAAATCTTTACCTGAACATTTTAAGATCATTTTCACTATAATGGATAATGATTCTAAACCAATCAATATACTTTTGAAAGCAATTTTTTAAAAATGTTGCAGATTAGAATAACAGGCTGTTAAATACTAACTACAGTTTATGCACATCTTTTTGTATGGTAACATAGCCTCTATGGCCAGAACCATGTACAGGGGGGGGGGGGCATTTCTACACACAGTAGCCTATGCCATTTATATTATACAGCATACAGTCAAACAGAATACATGCTTTTAATTTTTGACCTCCTTAGAGGATTTAATTCCTTGACGTCGTATCTGTCCAGCATTGTCCTCAATTTTATCCATGACATGTTCTGAGTATCATGTGCATTTGTATTTCACAACGCATATTTGCATGACACAAAACACTTCGTTCCTACACAACATTTGAGTAAAAAGGTCATTTGTGTCTCTGGGCTTGCGCAAAAACCAGTTCAGGCGGACTTGCTTGGGGGAATGAAACTCAACTGCAGACCCTGAATTTGCAACATTCTTACTAAGAATTTCTTAGGCCTTATGGTTGATGTCAAATGGTTACCGTGATAATAATGATGATTTATGTTACATATTTTCATTCTTTAAAACCATTTAATAACGCTAATTGGTTTTTGTATGAAAGAAGAAGTCTTCTATAAAAGAATTACTCACTTAACTGCTGTTGCCGACAAACATAGTTCTTGGAGAAAAGATATACACACTTACATACATACCTAGCCTATTATATACATACAATGACACAATTAACATGAACAGAGAAATAACAATGCGCGTGTGTAAACAATAACAGAATGTTAATAATGAATACGACTTACGTGCAAACCTCTTGGTGTATGGCCTGTTCAAAGTGCTGTGTGTTGACAATGGCTCGGATCTTGCCAGCACTGTTTGCCGCCCAGTACGGCGTCACTATTTCCACTTTAGATTCACATGCGTCCACTCTGTAATTGATATAACCTATGCGTCACATTCTTGTGTAATAACATGCATTTTGTTTACCTTATGACTGGAATAGAAATGTACCTATATACGGTGTTCATTGATAGTGCTCTGAGGGCGAACGACCTTGCTAGACATTTTCTTACCGAGGACGAAAATGAAACACACACTCACGCACGCACGCACGAAATAAACTCTCCTACCAGGATAGCCTGATCTGGGTTTAAGATCGTTACAGAACTTTTTCGAGAGAGCTGCGTAGTCTCCAGCCGTAATCGCGAACAACTCTTACAAGGGAGCGCTGTGTGTCACAGCTACCCATTTAGCCTCATGATTTATAATTGAAATGTAATAATAATTGTACACAAATAAAATATATCACTTAAAACCTATACGTATTTCTTATTCAGTCAAATGAATCATAATTTATAATGATGAAGATCCAAATCTTCTTAGTACATGTAAATTCAAATATCACACACACACACACACACACACACACACACACACACACACACACACACACACACACACACACACACACACACACACACACACACACACACACACACACACACACACACACACACACACACATACGATTTTGAAAATATTTATTTAATATAAATATAAATTAACTTGGCTTTGCAAATTGTAATATTAAAATGTTTGTTCTTCAGTTAAATATTTTTAACATTTATCACTTTAAATGTCTTGTTTTGGCTTCGTTGTAGTTGTATGACGTAAATGATAATGGAGAAAAGGAGAGTCTCTGAATCATTCATTTTAAATATAAAAGGTTAAAGTGTATGATAACATAAAAACAAACCACTGTACGTATCTCGGTAAGAGGGCTAGAAAGGAACCATCGATTGCTGAGACACATCGGTAGACAAGACCTCACCATACTCCAAATTTCAAGAACTAAGCCACCGAATACGATCAGGTGGTTTTTGCAAAAATCTAGAAAGACGTTCGACTCACGACCCATAAATCACATAATATAAGATTGGGCTTTAAAAATTAATTTTCAAATGATTGAAGACACTTACATTGGAATAAAGGAATAAATATATATATTTTTTTAAACATATGGATTTAAGTGTGTGACATTTTGTGAAGTATGACATTTTTGTTTTATCTACTGCACTGACAGGGATAATGAGACCAGAGTAGCAACGGGGAAACAAGGACCTAGTCTCTGCGTGCACTGATCGGGTACGAAGAATTAATTAATTAAGCAGTGAAGAAACGGTGTTCCACAGTATAATTGAAACCAGCGTAATGACATTTGGGACAAAAACACTATTAAACATGCAAAAACATAATTATACAAATCCACAGTTAAGAGTATTGCTACATTTAGTACAGAGATGTAGGAAATGACTGATAGAAATAGACTAGAAACAAATTTAGGAAAATGGAAGTGGATTATTAGCAGCAGAGTTATGAAATAACAAGATTAGATGAGATGAGAAATGACGAGATTAGAACCAGACCAGAAGTACATACGCAACGCAATCCACTGAAGTTAAGAGATGAATGCTATAAAAAAGGTGACCTAGAATTTTTGGGGATCGCAACGTTACGATTAAATAATTGTAATAAATTTTATAATTGAAAGTTATAATTACAATTATAGTCTGCAGCAAAATAGGAAAAAGGAAGACCACGATCGTTTTTTAATAATGAACTGACTAGGCGATGGAGCATTTCAATCTACAAGAGGAAGACTCAAAATGTGGAAGCAACAATGCGAAAACGGCAGATAGTGTAGTCCCAGTGACGTAGAAGAAGAATGTTTTATTACGAATAATAAAGCAGTAAACTGTGATCTGTGAAACTAGGTTATGTGAGAATATAGCTGCAGAATACTAGCAAGGATAAAATGCGAACAACGCAGACATGAATAGGATGACTGGATGGAGTCAGACAGTCAATAAGCGACTGAGTACGGCCATGTTCAACGAATAGCGTACACTGGACTATCAAAAATGGTATTAGAACAGTCTCTAAGCAGAAAAACTGAAAGAAGAAGACCTCTCTGACGTAGGGAGCTTACGCGTACAGGTTTATTGTACGAAGAATGGACGAGAAGCGAGATTGTACAAGGTGAATAACATCTGATATCCAAATAAAAGAAGAATAAACTATTGAACACTGGTATTATTTAAGCTGTCTGGATGTCGAAATAAGTATGAGTTAGGAGAAACGTAGGGATGTTGAGAGACGATAGTTTGGAGTGTATTTTTGTGAATGAAAGTGGCTACGAGTGTACAGCCACTTCAAGGCCCCATAATCTACTTAAACTTGACAGGAAAAATCTATATCACTGCACAAAAAAGTGTACGATTCTACTGCTCACACAGTAAAAAATCGCTCAAACAGCTTACAGGGTTTGTCTACTGGTTTTAAGAAGACGGTTACGAGAAAATTTTCCGAACAAAGAATTTAAAATATTCGAACTGTGTTCCACATGCAGAAAATATGGGGTAAACCGCCAACGCCGTCAAAAACGAACGGCTTCGCCTGTACAAATATCTAGTACATTTGCAGCCACTGGAATCGCTAAAATAAGCAAGAGATTAACAGCGCTCCGTCTGCCGTTCATGCAAATCAAAAGTTTGCGACGCGGGATCGAGCAGACTATTAATTATACCACAGGATGTAGCCTACTTGCATTAGATTAGTGCACTTATTACTTAAGCTGTTTAATTATTTACTTACTCTATCACACATTTATTTAAAAAAATAAAGAGACTAATCGTTTTAAAAATCTTGTTCCATTAGTTAATATTTCAAAGACAAGACGTATTTTACGTTGTATGCAGACCTCCGATAGAGCCTACATATTTTTCCCGAGTTATGTTACAACTTGTTATGTTATGTTACTGTTAGAAAGACTTGTGCTAATTTTTAAATAATTAAATAGAATGCTCACAGACTGAGAATTAATAGTACAGTCAGACTAAAAACTGAGACTATAGTAGTGCAGAACGATCAGTTACAGAAACAGAACGGATGGAAAAATGTACACCTTTTTGCTATAATGTAGATTTCGTTAGTGCTTGGTCTCTGCGAACCAATCTCTCTGTAGAACCGAGACCGTATTGAGACCTATTTTTAAGCGGAAGAATATTAGGCGGTGAAGAAGGTATGAACTGCGTGGAAAGATTTAGTAAGTACGCAATTATTCAGTAGTAGCCTTTGGACAATTATTCAGTTTTAAGGGTATCTTGTTGTTACTGTCCATTATGAGAAAGAACGCTAAGAAGTATGTCCCGCTCCCCGTCCTGAGGGAGCGTCCCTAGTCTATAACTGATTGTAGGGGTTGAGTTTGTAAGCGACAAATTTCTTGTTGTAGTGAGTAGTCGGGCTAGTAACATTAGACTTCAGTAGTTCCGTGTTGAAATACACTCAAAAGCTTTCACTTCTGGATAGAATAAGACAAGAACTAAAAATTGCGTATCTTATTTTCTTGTACTACATCTAACTCATAGCACAACATACCTTCCAGTATCCGAAGACTGATTATTCCGGAAAGACTGACGAGTCTGCCGCAGTTTGCCAAAGTACGATTCCCCCTCGCCATCCTTGACCGGGTCGGGCGGATCAGATCCAGAAGCCGTGGATCCGTCGCCCTCCTTGTCTCCGGTAGCACGTTTCCGTTTCAGAGTCCGTTGCCCTTCGAACACTTCTCTTGCCGGCGGTCCGTATTCCGTGCTCATCTGAAATTCCCCGTACATTCGTTTCATTAAAGCCTTGTTTTCGTCTATGAACAGTTCAATGCGATCTCTGAAACAGTACCAAACAATATCTATTGAGTACGTATCAATCTTGCTGTTGCCAATGCGGCTAATGCTGTTAGTAATACAGACATTAATGGTTATAAAAGAGAAATTAACGTGGTTGAATATAAGAAGGATAAAAATACCACAAAAAATTAATTATCAGTGAAAATAGTTCTATATTTTTATTGATTGAACTAATTTTGAAAGCAAAGTTTACGTCTTCAGTCACTTAAGGATAGTGAAGGGGAAGGGATGTCAAACATTTTAATATGTTTCGGACACGGAATACTAATATTTTAGATAACAATGTTAAAAAATGACCTCTGTCCAAGCTCGCAACAAGCGAAATCTGGCTAAGGCAAAGGTGAAAATTCTTGTCTTAAATATTAGTGTTCCGTGTCGGAAAAGTGAATACACAGCATTATTGATACTCGGACACCAGAGCAAGCAACACAGTGGCGTAGCTAGCAAGGGTGGCACCCGGGGCGGATATAGATGGTGTCACCCCATTAATCCGCGAGAACTCGCGCCTCTTTCTGGACCGGGAAAACTCGCGCGTGTCTTTCTCTCACTCCTATTAAATTCTATTATTATTAAGTATTTATTTTATTTTATTTTATTAATATATGTATTTTAATTTTTTTAACTTTAGTAAATCAAGGTAATTAAAAAAAAATTTTTCCAAATAATTAACGTGTTTATTAGCTTACACTTAACGCTTTTAGGGAATTCATCGAGTCGAGTGCTGCTCTCTTTGTTTTGAGTGCGCACACAGTGCAGTGTACACGGAGAGAAAGTTGGTGCTGTAGCAGGTCGACATCTAACGTCTTTCTTTGGAACTATGTTGGTTCAACAATATTCACTCCGTGTAGCAAGGTGTCCGCCCAAGGTTACTCTACTACTCAGAACGTTAGTTGTCTAGCTGCTACAGCACCAAATTTCACTCCGTGTAGCCAACATACTCTAGGTAAAGGTAAACGTAAATGTGAACGCACATCTGTCCGCGCCGCACCGTCCGAATTTTCGAAATTCATATGAAAAAACTACGCAATATGTACAAGCACGCGCACGGTATTTTCATATTTTTTTGAAGTTTTTGTAAATTTTTAATTTTTTAAATCGCGGGTGGGTGTCACCCCCAAACGGGTGACACCCGGGGCGGACCGCCCCCCTAGCTACGCCTCTGAAGCAACACAAGCAGTGCTCGCCCAAAGAAAACCAGGCAAAAGTAAATAAACGATTACATAACCAACAATTATGTCCAAAAATGTCATTCGTCACCTATCTTCCAGCCAAAATGATATTGATGACTTGATTTGATCAAAGTCATTAATATCACTTCGTTTCCAGTTCTGTGCGCTGTTTTAACCTCTGACTGACAGCTACGCCCCGAGGCAGCCACTTAAAAAAAAATGCTTTTGTTCACTAACTATGAGTTGACCATAACCGTGACTATGAGTTGACCGTAAGCATACCATTTAGAAATCTTAGATTTATTTAGGATTTCATAACTACGCTTTCATTATCTAGCTTCTTTCTTTTTCACATTAGGCTACAGTTAGAAATACTCAAACTTATAACAATCTAACCTACGATTACGATGGTTTGCTGGTTCCTACGTAGAATGCTAAACGGCACAGTACGTGGTTCAAGTAAGCAAGCACTCTTTAGTAGTGCTTCAAACCGCTAGGAGCTTTAGCAGGGCCCCCTAGCGTGTCTAGCAGTATTGCTATAGCTCTTTTTTGTGCAATATATTTGTGTATAATGTTGTTAAAAAATGTTAATATTTAAAAATTCTACCGAAGTTTAAAGTTCAAAAACGAGGTAAACTCGAGAATTCAAAAAGAAGATAAATTTTAAAGTTTGCTCATTTTATGCTGTAAAATAACACAAACTTTCATTATTATTATGTAAATGCTTTTGAAAACAAAATATTATATTAAATAAATATATCAGACACAGAAAAGAAAAACAAAGAAGTTATTACTTTATTTTAAGTATTTTAAATTAATTTTAACAATTATTTTTATATATTATAAAGATACATTTAAAAGTATTTTTAAGGTACATTTACCTTTCAATTTCAGTTTCATTTTTCTTTCTACGACCTTTTTTACGGTTTATATTACAATTTACACGTTGCTGCGTCTGAAAAAATGAACATTTCCCGTGTCCGCTCGGGCTGGACTATCAATTTTTTTCCAACATTTTGACTGAGTTTTACTTCAAAATTATTACATTGACAAAAACATTAATGTAGCCTATAGCTTTTTTGTAGATAAATTTTGTGCTCTGTTTTTGATGTCTTGTATTTTGTCGTACCTTTATTTTCTGAGATAATTACGGAAAATACACTTTTTGTACCTTCCCCTCACTTTTTTCGAAAAACCGCGACCGAGCTGGCCGATTTTTTAAAATTCATTCTTACCCTTTTACGTAGCCCTATGCTCAGATTCCACTTAATTTGATCTTTTTTCCTTGGTCGACTGTACTAATACGCTGGCTATTTCTTCATTTTACCTCGAATACACGACCTTGCTACGTCTTACAACATTAGAACCTCTATAATTCAATCAGCTTCAAGTTACCCAGCATGTTGCGAGAGGCAACAAATAGAAAACATTCAGTGGGGCTTAAATAGCCGTTTGGAGGAATTGGATTATGCTGATGACCTGTGCCTTCGTGCAGAAAGCCTACGAGATATGGAATTTAAATTGAACGATCTGAAAATAGAAGCCAAACAAGTAGGCTTAGAGATAATAACAAAAAGACCAAGGAAATGCCTATTAACCATAGAAGTAATTCTGATTTGATACTAGACGGAAGAGTTATAGAAAGAGTAGAGGAATTTTGCTATCTGGGTAGCATGGTTAGTCAGGGTGGAGGTGCTCTTAGGTATGCGATAAGTCTTATAAATAAAGCAAAAGGAGCATTTGCACAGTTACGACCAGTATGGAGGTCACCCCATATACGCAGGAAGACAAAACTCAGAATATTTTACTCAAATGTCAAATCGGTGTTGCTGTATGGATGTGAGATCTGGAAAGTGACAAAGGACATTACCACAAGGTTACAGACTTTCATAAACCGTTGCCTGAGGTACATAATGAGAACTTGGTGGCCCAAGACCATCTCAAACAGAGATATATGGGAGGCCAAAAGTCAGAGTCCCATCCAACTACAGATAAAGAGAAGAAAATGGAGGTGGATCGGTCACACCCTGAGAGGACCACCAGAAAATATCGCTAGACAGACACTGAATTGGAATCCACAAGGTAGTCGATTCCGGAGACGTGGAAGACCGAGGATCACCTGGAAGAGGACTATGGAAAGAGAGCTAACTGGTGACAACAAGACATGAAGGGAGGTGAAGGCCCTGGCAATGGACAGAACACGCTGGAGAAATTTCGTCGAAGCCCTAAGTTCCACCTAGGAATTTAAGGACTTAAGTCAAGTCAAGTTACCCACATTATTCGCTATTACGTATGGCATCCATTTATTGTTCTCTGTTGACAGTGTGTTTCAACATATCTTGGAGTCGTGAAGAGACTGAGTCTCAGTAAGTTTTGGAAGAATGGTGGTCCCGGTTGAGAAAGCCTTCGCCAGGGCCCCGTATTGTTTGAATTCTGTGTTTAGAAAAAGTGAAAAGGGGGCTTTCACGCCCACAATCACGTACTAGTCCTACAAACATTTATGCAATTGATTTTATTGTTTCCCCCCATTGACAAAATGAAAACTAAATTGTTTTAGTTCGTGTGATAACGTAGTCATGTTCATGTGACTAAACAAGATTTATAAATATAAATCTAAACGTGTGCCACAATTTTCTTTTGTTTCTTTTGATGCGCTCTATTCTTTTATAAGGTTTCTTGTTTTACGTTTTTCATATCTATACCCTCAGCCGACTGTGGCCTTCTGTCTAACTATTCGACCGCTTGTCTGTCTCTCTCCCATTCCACCTGTCTTACCAATTTATTTCTCTTTCTTTGAGCATAATAATTCGAGACTCAAGGGAAAATTTTATAAGTAATGAAATGTTACAGGAAATGTACAGGAGCGAGATTAAAATACATGCAGGCATGTTAATTATATGTGCACAGGACATGAGAGAAGGACACGCGAGGACGCACGCAATCATACGGTCGTTACATTTTGTTGTGGTCTGAGTAAAATACTTTGATGCAGGAAGATTTCTTTCAGTCTTCTATATTCATTAAAGGAACAGAAGACAATAGGCCACGCCCAGTTCTGCAATAAAATATAGTGCCGGTGACGATGGCAAAAATTATGGAGGCACTCCCATCAATTTATTTATTATTAATAAAGAAAGAGAAAAGGTGTAGAAAAAAGGAGGACAGAATGAAGGTGGACTACATGAAGAGCTATAGACGGGAACTTTGAGCGAAGCGATGGATTGATGACGAGAAGGAGAGCAATACGCCTGTAACAAAGAGACAGGAGTGACTGGGGGAGAAACTGAATATTTGCAAAACCTGTAATTGCGAAATGAATAGAGGTGAAAACCTATAAGTATATACATTAAGAATACATTAACAATATAGAGGTTACGTTAAGTATTATTTTTAACATAATATAAAAGTTTCTATTTTTAAAATCTGTTTTTTTTTTTTAAATTATCTTCAAAATAAAGTGCGGAGATGATGTACGTGCGAGGTGCTGTCATGGTGCCAGACAAAGACAATGGCCAAGTGCCAGAGACCCTGATTCCCACATGCAATGTCATACATTAGGACACGGCAGAGCAGATCTTCGCTATAGTAGAAACTTCTCCATTCTGCCTACACGATTGATTTCCGTCTTTGTTTCTACATCGACTTTAGTTAACAGTTTCTCTGCTTATTAAAGTCTTCTCTATACTACAGGAGGGGTAGTAGCTTCACTATTCTTTGGCAGCCATAATGTAATACAATATTCTACAGGAGGCTATGATACCTAGAATTTTTATTTAATATCTCTTTGTCCTGTTGCCTAGCTTTCAACTTTCAACATACGATTTTAGAATTCTGAAGCTCCGATGTTGATTGGAGTACAGTGCATGTGTCTTACTTGTTGTCTGTAAATTGACAAAGAATGTAAAAAAAATATTTTATTTTCAACTGACAATGAAAAATAATTAATAAAACGGGCTCAATGTAATCAGGATAAACAGCGAGATGATTTATATATTTGGGCAGGGATGGTTATGGCAGAGACGCCCTGGCAATGAAACCTTCGCCCTCGCGAACTACCTTCAGTAGGCTATTGGTTCGCGAGGAACTATCTCGTAAGTTTCCAATGGAGAGCTGTATGTCGAGAAATGTAGACCCCCACAAGAAATTTTGTGGATTATTAATTGTTTAATACAAATAATATTTGCATTCCTACTAAAAATCATAACAGATGACTTGTTTAGATTTACCTCTCCAACCCTGTAAAACATTCTTTCCTTCATTGAAAGACAAATTCCTTCAAGCGTCTGTCAAATTCTTAAAACCACTACCACGTAAGTTAAAAATACTTTAAATAAATTTTAATGTCTCCTACTGCGATTAGGCTGTTAAGTTTGTCCTCTGCCGTTGAGACCTTTATTCCTCATTTTTAACATTTCTTCCAGCTGATACATTCTTACCGGGTCAAATTTAAACTATATTAATTAGTGTACTCTTTACTAAGCGCCGTAACTATTCCCATTGTTAATTTCATTTAAAATAAATTTTATTTCACTTTCGATATTAATTTTATTTCAAAATGTTATTTGATTCAAATTTTAATTTAACCCTATACTTCTTGAAAAGCGTGGAATAATACTTTTATGTACACGATAATTCTCGTTAACGAAACATAAATCTCGTTATACTGGCAAATGATGCTTCGCTGACGATCTATCCTTTGGTGCCTTCAGCGTAATGACCTGATGTCCGGTGTCCTATTCAATACCATGTGTATACGAATGAAAGTCTATAAAACATTTGTTGCTTATTACGTTGAAAAAAAATTGCTTTATGAAAACAATACGTACGAATTACTTTACCGAAGATGGCAGGCAATTGACTAACACAGCGTTATGTTATGTAACCATTACAAATCATGATACGTTAAACTATAAATGATTATTCTTTAGTATGAAACAAACAAGAAGTATTAAGTTAACGACATACAAAAGTACTAAATGACAAAAGTTCACACCGGAATGCAACCGGAATTGAAAAAATTTGCAAATTCTGGCTTAGATCATAAAACCAGGCCACGAGACAATGGAGTGAACAAACGGAACATGTTTGAAACTAGACATAGACATAGGTAAGAGATCTAGCTTGAAGTAAAGGTAAAGACACCTCCATTCTCTTGTTTACAGACCGTAGGAAGGCCTCAAGGTTTTTGCGAAGTGACGAGTAACGTATTTAGTACAGACGCTTTTCTATGAATGAACAAGTGTCGCTTGTTTGCAATTCTGGCGCGAATCGTCTTACAGCGAGAAACAGATAATAATTCACAGTAACACGTACGTGTGTGGAACACATGATTATAAGGTCTGCAACTTGTCATTGTTTGTGTTTGTTTCCCGAGAAGTGACGTAGCAGTCGGAAACCATTTTAATTGGTTACACTGTGAGAAAGGGAAAACCACCAGAGTTTTATTAAACCATATAATTACAGCATTTACGTAGATTCAAAGGAACAAAATTATTATTATTTTTTTTAGAAAATGTAAGCTTTCATCATTTGCACATAAGCGCAACCATATGAGACGTTTAATAAATATATATCACGATTATGTTTGTTATTAAAAAGATGAGAGTTTGTAGTAAACAGTGCCGTTTATAGAGTGACGCGCGCGTGCGTCTGTGAACGATGAGGTTCCAGTCTTTTATAACGGATGTTCCGATTTCTCAATTCTGTAAACGGTCGTTATATAAATTTTGTTTTTATTATAAGTACTTGTCAAATATTTGGAGTAAATAGCCCTTTCCAATATAAATAATTTTATGTAGAACGATTCTAAATGCAAGTATTTAATCCAAGTTTAGTGTTTTTTTTCTAACATGATTAGTTCGTTGTATCATTAGCCCTGTCTCTTAAGAAGTGCCGAATTCCCCTATAGATTACCGGGAAGTATACAAATTTCTGAAAGAGATTCTTATCACGTCTACTGTTATCTTCGTGCCTGTTTCAGTTTCAGAGTACTTATAGCCTACTATTCAAGCGGAACGACCTTGTATTCACAGCTTTCCCGAGCGTATCTTAATAAATAGTCTAATATTCAGTGGCGAAGCGTCAGGGGAGACAAGGTAGACAGTGTCTCCCAAATAATTTATTCACAAAATAATTAATTTTCATTTATGCATTAAGTTGCATAAGTTACTCAGAAAGGTATAAAACTAATGTAAGAAGTTAAATATCATGCGACATGACGCGAGTGTGAACCATGGAACCTTGCTGTCAGGGGCGGATTAAGCGGCTGGCGGACCTGGCGGCCGCCAGGGGCCCCCGAATCTCCAAGGGGCCCCGAGATCGATAGATTCCTATTTAAAAACTGCCACAACAGAAAAGCGAAAGATGCAATATTTAATATTATTCGCGTATTCTACATGTAAACGCAAAAGCCAAAAGCGAAAGACTCGTAACTACAACTGTTAATTTATTATCTACATCAAGTAAGTTATACTATAATGTCAAATATACATCTTAGTAATAAGAAGTGATTGATTTTTACAAATCTCTTAGCAGTATGAAAAGTTGCATTTGAATCATTTTAAATAAATACGTGTAAAAATGCCGTCTCAGTGAAGAGAGTTTCAGACACAAGATGGTCAGCAAGAGCAGATGCTGTACGGGCTATAAAACTTGGTTACACCCATATAAAAGGGGCTTTAGCTGAAATCTGTGACTCAAAAGAAGAAAAAAAGACCACAATAGTCGAGGCAACTTCGTTTATGAAAAAAATGGAAAAATATGAAACAGCCCTGACGACAGTGATTTGGAATACCATTCTACAGAGAATAAATGCTACTAGCAAATCACTGCAATCAGTGGAGTGTGAACTATTAAAAGGCTCTATTCTACTAAGGTCACTACAGAATTTTATCGAACATTTCAGAGAAGAATTTGGAAAAGTTGAAAAAGAAGCAACTGAGTTATCAGGTCTATCATTTGATGATGAAGATGGACAAGCTCGTAGGCCAGAGAAGAGAAAAATGTTTTTCGATGAAAGCAAAGAAGTCGGTCATGAATTTGCAAGAAGGGAAAATTTCATTGTCAATTCATTTTATGTCATATGCGATAGCACCAAGGCAGAACTATCTCGAAGAACTCAGACGTATGAAGCTGTTATAGAACATTTTAGGGTATTTTTTGATCAAAGATTACCAACTGAAGCAAAAAAGAACGCTATAAAAAAACTGAAGGATATTTACAAAAATGACATTGATATTTCTAATTTTGACGATGAAAGGACCAGTTCTTACTATTTCTACAAGAAAACAAAGATACCATCAAAACCGCATCAGAAATTTATATCGAGCTGCAAGAGAAATGTCTTCAACTTTTCCTAACGTAGAGATTATTTTGAAAATATTTTTAACAATACCGATATCAAATGCATCAGGTGAAAGATCTTTTTCAGTTTTGAAACGCGTTAAAAACTATTTAAGGAGTACAATGGGAGAAGACAGATTGAACAACATGGCAATATTATACATAGAACAAGAAATTTTGGACGAAATAGATAGTGCAAAAATAATTGATGAATTTGCCAAAGAGAAAACAAGACACAAATTCATATAGAAAACTTTTTTAAGCACTCAGTTAACTTACGTAGTTACTGTTAAATTTTTTGAATAAATTTCTGATTTTTCTTGAAACGTTGAGTTTTATTATTAGCTACATATTGCTGGTTTAAGCAAGTCATTAAAAGTCTAATACTGAAATCTTTCCAAAAAATCCGTCACTTCCTTACATTATTTTTTTGTTTTGGGGCTTGGGTCTAAGGGCCTCAAAATTTTTACCGCCAGGGGCCTCCAAATGGCTTTATCCGCCTCTGCTTGCTGTGCGATGCAATTGTACGCGGAGGATCAGGGTAGACGTTACTTGAAATGTCTTTTTACCCCGGCCGGAGGTGAGGAGGGCTTCGGAGAATAACAACGGGAAGGGACATATTGTTAAGTGTCGTCATTTAAGTGCTTTACGCTTACCGTTTAATTGGTTTAAAGGAGCAAAATTAATACAGTTAGTACCAGTTCTACGGCAGAAGTATTTGATATAAACTCTGATAACTTTGATTTATTAGAATTTTTGTCAAAATACGAAGTCAGTACGTTGCATTTAGAGCAAAAAATATTGCTAACGTTAAAAATATCTCGGGCGTCTTTAGACTTGTCGCAGAAGGATGGAAAAGTTATCAGAAAATTTGGTATAGTATATACATGGCTCTCTTGTTTTAAGCGAAACAAAACTCCACTTCTATTCCTCTTTGATGTTTAATGGAGAGGAACCATGGAGCAACGTTGGAGAAGGCGCTATAAAAAATTTTGAAGTTAAAACCGCTAAACATGCTAGTAGCAAAACTCATATGAAAAATTCTGAGATGTTTCACATGCTAGGACGTAACAGAATTGAAACTGTTTGTCCGAAACACCTAGAATTCAAGCAATACAGCACAATGAAAATGTGGCACGAAATCGAACGATAGTAGGCCGTTTGGTAGATGTTGTTTGTTATTAGGGAGACAAGAGTTAGCTTTTAGTAGGACTAAGGAAAATGAACCATCTCTCAATAAGGGCAATTATTTAGAAACTTTAAATTTACTGGCAACGGGAGAATCTTTCATGAAAGAACATATACAGAGTGATTCAAAATTGCACGGCAATCTCTCGATTCTATAACTAAAAATAAGAAAAAAATGAGTCACGGCGTGTATATCTCATTTACAAGAAAATATGAACCGTTTGTGTAATGCCTGCAGTAATCCGTATTTGTCACCATTACAAAATGTGAATAAAATTTATGTTTTTCTGGCAATATTTTCTAATTAAAATTCATAAACGACACCAATAACAATACGATTGCTTTTTTTGATATTAAGGCTAAATTAAGATATATAACGGAATACGTGTGTTTCAGACAGTTACTTAGCTATTATCTGATAGAAGTACCATTAACTCTATTTACCGTAGTTTTACTGGTTCATTAAGAACGTCACCAATCTTAGTAAGAGGTTGCTTTTGGCCGGTATTTTTATGTCTACCCAAATTATTTCGTCACGCTTCGCCACTGCTAATATTTAATAGGAATTTGCGAACACTTAAAGCATTAAAACATTTAAATAATTTAAACCACATAAATTGACATGTCATAAGAATTAAGTAAGTGTAAGTACAGTAATTAAATATTTAGAGCAAGAAACAGTTACATAATATAATATTACATAGGGAGAGAGAGAGAGAGAGAGAGAGAGAGAGAGAGAGAGAGAGAGAGAGAGAGAGAGAGAGAGAGAGAGAGAGAGAGAGAGAGAGAGAGAGAGAGGTATGTTATATTTAGGTATATCCTGTGGAGATGAATACTCTACAGGTGCAGCAAATGTAGAAAAGAAATACGGCCCAAATTAAACCTTTAGCAGGAAAAATCAACTTAAAGCTTCAAATGGTTTAGACAAATTTTAAGGATGGGAGAGTAAAGAATGCTGTAGAAACTTCAAAAAATAAATGCCTAATATTACCTAGGGAGAGAGAGAGAGAGAGAGAGAGAGAGAGAGAGAGAGAGAGAGAGAGAGAGAGAGAGAGAAATGTTATATTTACGTATATCCTGTTGATATGAATACTCTACAGGTGCAGCAAATGTAGAAAACAAATACGGTCCAAGTTAAACCTTTAGCAGGAAAAATCAACTCAAAGCTTCAAATGGTTTAGACGAATTTTAAGGATGGGAGAGTAAAGACTGCTGTAGAAACTTCAAAAATAAATGCCAGGAAGAAGGATGGTATACGGGAATTTCATGAAGACAGTGCAACAAATACAAAAACGTTATCGAATTACGAGTCAGGCAACAGTCATAGAATGATTGTAGGTTTTTTTCTTGAATTGGCAGTTGAGATACTGCATGCACTGGGCTTTTCCGTATCGTACAGTTAACTTCTGCTGACTGTACTGAGCACGGATTTGCATATTAGCAGATTACAACAAGATAAAAAATTGCAAGGGAATGAATTAATAGAAAAACGCAAAAATAAGTAAGAATAACGTAAACAGATTTCAAGACCATTCAATTCAGATAAACTGTTTAAAAAAAAGTCTGAGTTCATTAAAGGAAATAAAAAGAAAATGGCAAGAAAGAATTGATAGCAGAAAACTCTGAACTATTTGAAAGAGATAGTTAAACCAAGTTAAACCTTTAGCAGGAAAAATCAACTCAAAGCTTCAAATGGTTTAGACAAATTTTAAGGATGGGAGAGTAAAGAATGCTGTAGAAACTTCAAAAAATAAATGCCTAATATTACCTAGGGAGAGAGAGAGAGAGAGAGAGAGAGAGAGAGAGAGAGAGAGAGAGAGAGAGAGAGAGAGAGAGAGAGAGAGAGAGAGAGAGAGAGAGAGAGAGAAATGTTATATTTACGTATATCCTGTTGATATACGTAATACGTATTTGCAATTCACATTAATAAATACACTACAAGTAGGTTTATTTTCACCTGACGTACATTTCACAGTCTGTATCTTCAGAGGTTAATAGACCATAACGCAATCGTCACCAAAGCGGACAAAGGTCAAACTCTCGTAATTTTAACTTATGATGATTATAAAAACAAGATACTGGACTTCATTAAAAACAATAGGCTAACATTATTGAGATTCATAGCGAACCCACTCTTATATTTAATAATAAAGTGAAATCAATATTAAATAAAACCAAATACGTCATAACGAACGATGAGAAAAAATACCTAAAAATGATAGATCCCAAGGCTCTAGACTTAAGGGCCTTCCTAAAATACATAAAAATAATATGCCTGTCCGTCCTTTAGTTAATTTTATGTCGCACCTTCATATAAAATTGCCAAAAAACTCGAAAAATTTTTAATCAACACATAACGTTCAATAAAAATTATAGCTTGAAAAACAGTTTAGAACTGGTCGAACTTACAAAAACTATTACAATCGAGCCGAGACACACTCTCGCCTCATTCGACATAGTAAATATATACACGAACGTACCTATTACTGAAACGTTAGAAATAGCAAAACATTTATTACTATCTAAATCCACATTAAATCATGAAACAGTTGATGAGTTAATCAATTTGACAAAAGTAATATTAGAACAAAATTATTTCACTTTCGACAACAAATATTATTTACAACGGGATGGTTTAGCAATGAGATCCCCATTGTCAGGCATCCTGGCGGAAATTTACCTAAATCACATTGAAACAAACGAAATTTTATCGACTAAAAACAAACATTATACAAAAATTTTATTTTACCGACGATATGTGGATGACACAATAATGATTTACAATGGCGATTGCAGGCAATTGGAGATGCTTAAAAAATATATGAATACTATTACAAATAATTTGCAATTCACATTAGAGACGGAAATGAATAATAAAATTAACTATAATATTTACAGAAAACCAACAATCACAGATCATGATATTGACGCCTCATCGTATCACCCTATTTCCCAAAAAATGGCATTTTTCAATTGTATGATTCATAGATTGCTGGCATTGCCACTATCTACGGAAGATTATAACAATGAACTAAACATTATCAAACACATAGCATTAGCCAATGGATACAAAAGTCATATAGTAGATAGATTAATTAATAAAAAACAAAATAAACCAATAAATATTGATGTATCCAAAGAAAAAGTAAACAAATACATTGCAATAGAATATGGTGAAATTCTACACCATATTTAAAAAAACCAATTAAAAGAGCATAATATTACTTTGGCCTCAAAGGCGAGTAATAAACTTGAGAAAAAACTTACATTTACTAACAAAAATATACCCTCCGATATATTTGACGGTACTGGTGTATATAGACTTAATTGTTCTGATTGCACACAGTTCTATATAGGACAAACAGGTCGTTCCTTCAAATTACGCTATAAAGAACATATCCCAAGCTCCAAGTCAAATGTAAGAAGATCTACATTTGCAGAACATTTAAGCTTACATGACCATAATATAAAGAGTATTGGTGATAATTTAAATATCCTACATAAATGTAAAAAGTCACGAAAGCTGGACACCCTTGAAAGGTTCGAGATATATAAAGCAATAAAGGAGGATCACAATCGTGTCCTAAATGAAAAAGCAATACATACAAATAATATTTTATTTAATAGAATCGATCATATAGAACGAGAAATTGGCTATATCAGATCGATAAAATTGAACCAAGGTCAAGCCGGCATTGATTAGTCTTACCGTGGGGGTGTTCCTGTGCAGGTTCGTTGCGGCCGCGTGTTTTTTTATTTCGTTGTTATATTGTTATTTTGTTATAATATATTTTATTTATTATTTGTATAACGTATGTGTTGTTTTTAATTTTTAATATTTGACGAGATGTATATACATCAATAATGTTTTAACCTTATTCATATCCGATCTGATGATGACACCATTGGTGTCGAAACTCGAGTTATCCCGAAAACGATTCTAAGAAACGTTGACAGAAGGTAATTAACCTATTTTATAGTCTTAACCGTTTCTGGAGGCAAGAAAAATGTTTAAATTCAGAGGTTTGTTTGAATTGTCTAACAAATCTCTATGTCTATTTAAAAGTAGTATATAATTCTAATGTTTCAAGTGTTTTCGTTTAGTGTGAAAACCGATTATAGGCTCGGTAAGTCGAATAACTGTAATTTCATTTGTTATATCAATATAAGTAGTTACAATATTTACCTCTTGTTACTTTAAGTGTCTGAAAAATTTGTTTGTATAAAAAGTTAACGTAACAAGCACTTGGCTAACGTCATGGATCAACGTTTAATGCTGTTTCAGATATACAACCTACGTCTAAGTTTCATAATACGTGATTATCAGAAAAAAGGTTCTAGGTCTCTATAATTTTGTATTAACCTGATTGGTTTATAGATATTGTTGTCTCCGTTAACACCGATTTGTATTGTAGAGACACCGAAATATTCACAAGCAAACATTTGAATCTTGTGAGTACCACTTTATGAGGGCACACTTCTGAATTGACGTGTTCTGTTTACTGAGACGCGACTGTGAATAGATTATTGAAATCTATTCAGAGTCATATCGGTAGTCCCGCAGTGGAGTAATATTTCGAACGATGTTTTTGTTCTTAGAATTAGTCGCTAGTTCTCATTATCGTCTGGACTGATTTAAGTTGTGACTTACAATTCAAACTTACGTGTTCGCTGTCAGGCAATCAGTCTTCTCTATTTTGTAACTCAACCTCACGGTGCCGTTTCGAAAAACCTGCGGTCACTTGCTCTGTACATGTTTGGCGTAAACGCAACTTCAGCCAATTAGTTTCAGTATACAATTTATATTACGTTAACCCTGGAATATTCCTGGTTTTGTGCTGCACATTTTTTGCATTACGTACCGTATTTCATTCGGGGATGAAATTTTAAACGTAAGAAGGATAGTGTAGCGAGAAGATTGGGGGATCAAACAGTTTTAAGCTGATGGCAACAATTAATTCATGTAGACATTGGTAGCTTATACATTAATCACCGCGATAAACATTACCGAAAACAGATACGTATTCAGTCTAATCCACGGCATCAAACTTGCGGCCGGCGGACAATCTGCACTCTTTCGCATATTTTGTGCCGCGTGATATACGTATTTTCATGTACTAAAAGAAATATTTAACAGCAAACAAGGGAGAAACAGAAAACAAAAGGAACAGAAAAATATAAGTAATATTTTTTCAATTTTGTTTTCATTTTCTTATGTTGTTTATTCATTATTTGAAACACGCAGTATTCAAAATAAATAAAGTTACCACACCTTCGATATAAAGTTTTGTAATTTTTTCCCATAATTAGGTGGACTCCTGTAACACTAAGTTTTTTATATTAATTTCAGATGAAAATGTTATAGAATTTAAAATGTAGCTTGACATTTTGTTTATACGTTTGGAAGCACCAATTCTTCATGTCCTTATTGCATTTCGTTGAAACAATCTTACATGTGCAATCAAGCCTACGAATCGGTTTGTGAAACGGAATTTCACTGAATACTAAACATTTGTTAGCAAAATGTGGCATAGTATCCGTTCAGAACATATGGTTTCTTTAATTTTTAAAATATGTGTAGAATGTGTACTTTAACTTGATGTTAGTGAAAATAACCTTTTTGTTTACAGAATATTGCTTTTGACTAGTGGTTTGAAACTGGCAGCACTGTGTAACTTTTTAAGACAAGTTGTTTTACATAATTATGCAAATTCTTTCTCTGATTTTTACTTCTTTTTGTTTTGTTTTTGGGCGTATAGATGATCCAGGGTTTGAGTAGGCGTGCAAAATAGCCTATTGTCGGTAAATAGTGGTAACTGAAAACATTCAAGAAAATTAATTCAAGAATTAACACACTAGGTGCAGTTCTGTGACGTCGATTTTACACTTCTGTTGCAACTTAAATAAGAATAACCTGACGTTAAAATACCAAACAGTAGTAAATTATATTTTTTAACATGATAATGTTTTTAGGCTGGGGGTCATTCCACAAAAAGATAACGTCATCGAGAAATGTAACGCTTCCACACTTTCGATTCCCCACAGTCTAGAAATCTTCGATCTCTGTCGTTTTAATATGATAATGTTTGTTATATAGTAAATATTTGTATTATATAGTAAATATTAAAAACATTATCATGCTTCGATGTTTCGGTTTCGTCGAAATTCTTTCTTTCTTATTTACCTATCTTTTTTTTAAAATATGTTTTCTGACATAACGAAGATTCGATGCTAACAATAACATCTACGCCCTAATGACGAGGCGAATTATTAATCAGTATTATTTTAAGATTGAAATAATCTGAATTCAATTGTTTTGACGTACGAAACGCAGCTAAAAGTTTCCATATTCACTATTATTTCTCTCTAATATATAAACTATTAAATTTTTTTTTAAAGTGCCATACGAATCTAAAACGTTATTACAATTACGTGGTCGGATTCATATAATGGATGTATTAAAATTCTGGTATAGGGCTAATATATTATTTTAATGAAGAAATATAAATGCAACTTCTATTAAAATTATTAACTTAATTTTTGCTAATGAGATTTCATTTAGATTTGACGTGGTAGCAATTCGGATAATGTTACGATATTGCAACAATGTTAAGTCGAAACGAAGCACGCCAATGTAAATTGTTCACATGCAGAGACCTGTTTCTTTTTGTAACGAAAAATCTACATTAACATTTACGTGTAGCGAGTTATTTAAGACTAATGTAATTGGCAAGTTAGTATTGTTTTCACGTCTTATTGTATGTTTGCGACTATGTAATAGCCTAAGTAAGTCAGGCCCGGATTTAGGTGTTCTGCCGCCCTTAGGCACTATTGTTAGCGCCCCCCCCCCAACAAGTAACTTCTATATATTGTAACGAAGAGATCTGTACGTGTTCGTAAAAGTGTATATGTTTTGTGTTCGCCTCACACTAGTGTCGTTACTTCTATATTTTGCGCTAGCGATTTGCGTAGCGATCCTTCAATTACCAGTACAACGCGAGTGGAAACCTTACCTGTAGTTCCATAGGGGTTTGTAAATCCCGGGTGGCGCCAAATTGTTTATTTAAAACAATTAAATTAATAGATAGTGTTCTAAACTATGACGGCCGGGAGCATTCAAATTTATTCCCGCCTTCGTTCGACCTTCTGAATCAAGCAGGTAGTTCGTCGAGTTTGCGGCGTGAGCGCTGGCCGTCAGTCTGGGTTGTTCGCTAAAATGCACAAATTATACAATACACTTCCCTATGAAATAAAAACAGTGGTTACACTCTGTACTAGTTTCTTTAATTATTGATTGGTAATTATTCAGTTTGACAATAAAATTATACGTGGTTATTCAACAATTTTGCACCGACAATTAATATGAGTCTAGTATCTCTAGGGTTTTGGCGAAAATCTATTTTGAACGAACGATTTAGTTAAGTAGGGCGACTGTGTTGTCTGTTTACATTTATTTTCGTTCAAAGTCTGAGTTCTTGTGATTACAAGAAAAATATTAATAATGATTACAATAAAAAGTACACTACCTTACATTATTTGTACTTAAATAATATAATGTGTAGCTACAATTTGTTCCTGCAGTGTAGTAAAGTGTGTTTAAAAAGTTCGCAATTTAACAACAGGTTATTTTCTTAGGTAATAAATTGTCAGTGTCTGATTATTTTACTTAATCTTTGAAAGAAATTATATTCAGTTTATAGTGAGAGTTCAGACGACTGTGAGAAATATTTAAAGTGAGTTTATTTCTGGAATTTGGGTAATTTAATGATACTTAACACATCAGTAGACTTGAGATAAACCGTTGTTCAGGTGAAATGGAATAGTCATCAATTTTGAATGATCTGGGGCTTCTTGCATCTTTTTCATGTTAGTTGTGGTAATTTCTTCATTTAAATTTTACTTAAATTGGTCCTTGGCATCAGTTAAATGTTATTGTTCCTCATCTGCTTCTTACTGGTTCATTTTTTTGAATTTTGATTACCTTTTATACATTTAAAATTAAAATTTAGGTCATTCACCATCTGGCGTCTAATCTGGATGAGCGTCACTTATAGAGTACTACGATTTAACGGAAAAATAGTAACCAACGGTCTGTTGTCATGGTTACGAATAAATTCTGATTGGTTGATCATGACTTTATAACCATTGTTATCAATTTTGAATTTTTATTCAAAATTACTGTATATCTTCTGCTTGCTTTTATTCTTCTGTCTTCCTTCCTAAGTATTAAATATTATCACTACTGTTTGTATTTCCTTTCAAAGATTATTTTGATATCCCTTAAGGTTGGGTTCTTTAAAGTATTAATGTTTGTACAATTATGTTAATATTTGTTAATTACATTTCTCTTTTAATTTAAGTCCTTATTCTAACATTTTTCTTTTAATATGATTTACAAATTTATCCTTGGCTGGTTACTCGCCTTGGATTTGTTAATTTCCTTGTTGATTTTCTATGATTTGTAGTTATTTGTTTTTTGACAGTTAGGCATTTCATAGGCCTAAGTAGCCATTGATTATATTTACTTATTTTATACAAATTATATCTCATTTTACTCTAATGTGTTTTGTTTTGTTATTGTAATTGATTGGTTTATTTGTTGATGTGTTTTGGATCTGTTTTTATACTATTTGTATGTTTTTTTTATTTTCTACATCATGGCTTGTTAATTATTTCCTAACTGATTTTCTAGTGTAATTAGATCTGTATTGTTTTACCTTCTTATTTATCTATTTTGCCCTTGTTAACAATGTGGCTATTACTTACTATTCTTTATCACATAAAACATAACATCTAGGCCTATGGTCTGTACAATTCCTTCAGCCATATCCTATTCATAAATTTAATTAAACATTTTTTAACAGTTATTAGGTAATGTTTGTTTACCATTCATTTCATTCTTTATTATTTTTTGGGCGATAAACACCATTTAAACTTACTTAATTGATTATCCCTTATAACCTGGGGTGTTTATTGATTTCATTTTTAATTTCTTATTTCTTAAATAATCTCTACCTTCTATCCATGGTAACACTAAATGTTTACCTTCCATGGGATTCTCCCTTTTAAATACTATTGTATACAATTAAACTTAATTTTGTTAATAATAAGATTCTTTTTTAAATAATAATGTTCACCATCACTCTTCAGTGTTCATGACAGATTATTAAGTGTTTACATCTAATACTATCATTAACAACATTCTTAATTACTAATATGGTTCACCATTAATCATTTAGTGTTTATTACAGATTATTAAGTGTTTATTCCTAATAATAGGGTTTCTAATTATTTTGGGGTTTTACACTTTCACTTTTGCACTCCTTAAATGTTTATTTCAAGTGTTTATTAGTGGGTAATCCCTATAATTACTTTTTCTTTGTCACTTAGTTACTTTTCTTTTCTCACCATCTCACTATCTCCCTCTTTACAAATATTATTTATACTATTAATAAGTTATGTCTTTATAGAGTTCTTTATTACATTTAACTCTAATTCTTGGGTTAGTGTACTTTTATTTTTCACATTACTTTATTGGGTTTTATCAAATATCATTTACATTTTATCTTTTAATCGATAATAATACTTATTTTTTACATTGGTTAGTTATTGGTTTCGTTTCCAATGTTACATTTGGGTGTACCATTTCTCCTTTTCATATTCTAAATTATTTGTCTGTGTTAGGCTATGTCGTCGTTTGTCGCGTCATTGTCATTTTATTTTCATTATTTTAAACATTTTATTATACGAATTATTTTTTATATTGTTGATTCATCTTTTTTATCCCTGGTATTGGGGTGGCTTATTTGTGTTGTAACAATATTAAAATCTCTTTGATTGGTAAAAACAAATTGCTGAAAATAGTCATTTCAACTATCTCTATTGCAAATATCTCATTGGATCTTAAATATAAAAGGGAAATGTGATGGAATTGTGAAAAAGACTACATTTTTTAAACTTTTATTAATATTTATTTACTTTAGTAACGCATAGATTAGTTTTATAACAAGTAATATAGGTAGGTCTATTTTCTTTTTATAGGTTTATTTATAGATCTACATGGTTGGTTTTATCATCAAACATAGTAAAATCAATGAAAGTAATGTAAATTGGATAAACAGAACAAATAATTTAAGAGTGATTGAATAAGATCCCAAATTACACAAATGGCTTGATTTTACATTGGCTTTCGTCTTGCTTTGATCAGTGAAAATTCTTCAATAAGGCCTTCAAAGTTCATTTGTTCACCGTTTAAAACCTCTGCCTCAACATGCCAATACCGTGTCATGGCCCAGTGTCAATACCGTGTTATTCAATGATATAATTAAAGGTTATTTCAAAACCATTTTCTTCAATTTGGCCATAATGCAAGTGCCCAATACAAATACTGTAATTAAAAAACCGAAAACATGAAATTTTAACAAATAATTTTTCACCTCGTGCCGCCCCCCTGAGCCTGCCACCCCTAGGCACGTGCCTAGTGTGCCTAGTGGGAAATCCGGGCCTGAAGTAAGTGTTAACATAGTTCAAAAAACTATTATTTAATTGTTAGGCCTACATAAAATTAAGAAATTTTAATAATTTGTGTTGGGACGTGTTTTCGATGGGATTCGTTTATAACGCAAGAACCGTATTTTGAAACAGTTTTTTTTTGGGGCAATACATTGTGGTTATTTGCGTATTTCAGATGATAGATGGGATCCCCCATAAATCCGACATAGTTCTCTGTAAGGTAAGTCTTATAACAGCTTTCGTAATTACTAATTAGGCCTATGTCATTACCTGTTGTGGGCAGTGTTGCAAAAATGTGGAATATATTTCGCGGCTGAAGAGATATTTTCAGCCAAAATTGAGTATGAGAGAAAAAGGGATATTTTTTCGATATCGCTTCATTGCCGAAAAATTTCGAGGTTGAGAACTATTAGTTTCATATTAATAAATCCTTGCTCAGTAAGTACAAAGAAATCAAGTAACTTAACATAATATATAAATATAGGCGTGTGTATATAATATTCAAATAAATTATAACATGAATAAATATAATAAAATCCTATGGCATATTTGTATCTGGGACTCGCATGTGATACTTTTCACAAGAGAATTTACATAAGAAGGTTCACAGGTTACCTTATGAGGAAATTTTACAACACCTTACTCTAAATTCAGATCTTTTTGTTTTGTATAAATGTTCACTTCCTTGTCAATACACCACAGGGTATTCCTTGTTAATCCAGATAAGTTAAAAGACTGTGATAACTGCAGATAAGTTAACAATTTCAGAGTTTACCTGCCCTCTCAACAAGTAACTCTTAAGAAAAATAAAATCAAATATAATAAGTAATACAGAACGTAATTGTTTTTGTTGCATTTGAATGTTATGTTATTTATTTAAAAAATCAGGGTTTTCTTGCTTCATTTTATATTTTAATATTACAAACAAATTAAGGTGCTTGTATAACTGTGGCAACTAGCATCACTGCGTATGATTCTCAACGAACTTGTGTTATTTATTTTAACATTGAAAATGTTTATAAGTACGTGTCGCACATTTGCGGCCGATCGCTGGTGCATGACCGAAAATGGGAACCGGTGAATTTCCATAGAAACTACTTCTTTGTTGTCAATAACGTAGTACACATATAAAACTTCTCTTATGAATGCGACTACATTTAACTTATAATCTGTACATTAGTAAATGAAGAATGAATTCATTGATTGGTGAATGAATATAAATATATATATTTTTTAGATTTATTGAAGCATTTTCAATGCCCTTCTCTGTGCATTGCATTTGTGCAATGCCTGTAAATTTTTTTTGTATTCTGTTAGTTTCTCAAAGCAGAATGCTATAAGAAAATAAGGAGTTATCAAAATAATATGTTAACAAAAATTATGTAACTCAATGTGTTTATTATGTGTCTGTAACTTAACGACACTAATACTGCGTTGTAAAAGATGAGGTAAATGGCGAGATTTTTGTTTGTTTGTTGGCGGGACATTTCAGATCAGAGGCAAAACTAGTTGCACTCTTTCGGTGTCTCCACGATTATCAAGTACACACGGTACGGTATTCGTCGACGTTAGCGACAGTCTCGTCGCATCCAGTGTCACTGTCAAGTCATTTTCCCTTTTATTACGCTCTCGAGGCTCCTTGCAGCACCTTATCCTCCCAGCTCGCTTCCTTCATATCTATTTTTCCAGTGTCTCTAATCTTATCACATTAAATTGTCAGAAAATCTTTTTCTCTATTATTAGTGTTTTTCTGAATGACTAATGACTTGGGTGGATGGTGAGCACACTGTGTTGTATCAGCGTTTGTGTGCTTTGTATAACTAGAGAAAGGAATTTCACTATTGATATTGTAACAATAGAGCAATTGGATTATTACTGTTCTTAGCATAATTACGTATCACCAAAAGTCTCTGTGTTAGTGTTCCTCATCATTTCGTATATGGAGAGGTTTGACGATTGTCTAGTAACGTACTGACTGATCTACCTATTATTCTCTCTACTCTTCTTTTTACATCCATCTTCCCTTAATTTAAACCAGTGGTTCCCAAACTTTTTAGGTCATGGAGCACTTTTCAGTAGAAAAGTTCATCACGGAGCACTAATTTTCACCTAGCACTTATATGACCATACTATTTGAGGATAGAAGGTAAATATTCAAAATTTAGAACTTTAGACATATGAAACAGGCTTTATTAGTTTATTTCATTACAAAAATAATACTTTCAACTCTAATTTCACTACATACATTACAAAACAAAAAAACAAAAAACTTATTAAGGCAACACATTTTAAAACGAACTAAATGCAAGTACGTATTGTAAATCCATAATATATCATCATAGATCTGGTACATAAAACCATTTTTAATGTTGCAAAACCAAAAATGCTACTTGGGACCGTAAAAGAACTATTCTAATGAGAGGGATGAGACTGAATTGATTTACATAACTTAGCTATATCTGGTTGAATTTGGGACAGCTGGAGTCAAATATCTTAAGTCACATTTTTAAGACCTGGTCATTTCTTTACTCTTCCAATTTCTTCAAGGAGCACTAGGAGATGTTTCGCGGAGCACCAAGTGCTCCGCGGAGCACAGTTTGGAAACCGCTGATTTAAACCATGTGAGCTTTGTGTGTTCAAAATTTCCTCTTCTAAATATTCACCATCTCTCCTTTTCGAAAATCAAGAAATTATCTCGTGGACGAATCAATGTGTTCCGTATGAGGAAGAGGAGGGGAAGAAGAAGAAGAAGAAGAAGAAGAAGAAGAAGAAGAAGAAGAAGAAGAAGAAGAAGAAGATGATTTGAGTTGCCTATGTCCAATATTAGACACCCGGTTATTAAATATAAAATATTTAAAGTAAAATATACCTTAATCAAAACCTACTCGAGCGGCCAGTGACAGTTGTGATTTACATTTATTTACATTTTACAAATAAGTATCCTCAGTCAACGTTCAAGCTGGTTTGTTAGCGTGCGCGCCTACGTAATCACCACGCGAGGGGCAGAGGATTAGCGGAGGAATGTATGTCAGAAACCTAAAACATGCCATATGTAAACAATGACCGCGGGAAACACGTAGTCAAGGTTATGATCTGGACTTGCTACCGTTGTAACGGATACTATCAAATTATGGGATGTGAGGTGTGGGCCAGGTTCACGCCTTGTCTCAAGGCCCCCTTTCCCGCCGCACGCGAGTCCTCTGATCATCAATGAGTATACAACATTGCGTACACCCAGTTAACTGCAAGTTTTTTAAAATGATAATCACACATCACGTTTGGGTTGTAAACTTGTACAAGTTACTTGAATAATTATTTTTTTAAATTTGACTGTTACTGGGATACAATTTAACGCGTTTGTAATACATGACATATTATTTAGTATTATACATAATGCATCCTGTGTAGTATGTATTACACACACGCGCGCGTTAATGTAAAAGTGCGAAAAATGGTAAATGTTGGTTTTATTGCGATATCCTAATATTTACCGGTAGTACGTGTCCGAACTAACTCATAAAATATTTAAGCCTACTGTACATTTGAATTTTTACCAACACATGGAAGCAAATGTCAGGATTTACTTATTGTACGTGTAAAAGCTAAAATTATCCGTTCTATTCGGTTTGGTGAAACAGAAATTCTGTTGTAATTTATATTTTAGTGTTTTTTTTTGAAATATAAATTGTATTTATAGATAAATTTGTAAAATCTTACACAATATTTTATCCATTAAAATTAACCATTATTATTTCAATTGGGTAAAATATTTTTTTTTTATCATCTTAAACTAAGGAGACAAAAGTAGTTCTCATTGCTTGTTACAATAACTTATATTTAATTGGGTACAATAAGTTTAACTGACGTTGTAATTTCAATAACTCTGTACACAAAACAGTAGTAATAGAATTAATGTCCCAAAAAGTGTAAGAATTATAGTCCATTCACTGTAAAACCGAAAATTAACTATTATTCAAATGAATTTCATAATAATAATAATAATAATAATAATAATAATAATAATAATAATAATAATAATAATAATAATGAGTCCTAAATTTAAAAAATTGTTAATGATCTAACTTATTGAAAATTGCTAATTGCAAGGTAGAACTTACTTGTTAGAAAACAAGATTGAAAGACGAGACTTCTTTTATCTTGGAAAACCAATTTAATAATTACTCTGTTTTATTTAATAAGCAAACGAATAGTAAAATATTATTTTAACTAAGAATGATGTTGCAGTAGAAGCCTATCAAAAAAATGTTTCACTGATTCACTATTAAACATAAAAGTTCGGTATGGCTATTTTTGCTTTAGTTGATGAACTAGATCGAGCTCAGTTTTCACATTGAAGATTTTGTGTAAATATATAACGTTTCATATCTTTAGGCTACTATTAAAATTATCGAGCTGTTAGGCCGTGGTCCATCAGATCCAACTTAGGAATAGTGGAGTACATAGGATCTGATGTACCACGTCCTAACATACGGGACAACTCCGGTCACGAGAGTTTACGTTCTATGTTTAATACCTTTCTTACACCTTCATTATAATACTGACATACTAAAGACTGTACCGTTAGATATATGTAATAACATACGTTAAATGTATAGTTACTTCTTTTTACTTATTTACAATTAAATACTGCCTTGTTTTTAGTTTAACATTACTTGTTTGAAACTAACTGACCGCTCATGGGCATCGGTACGTTCCTGAGTTTAATTGTGACCCTCAGGCACTTTGAAGTTGGAAACCACTGACTTAAAATATGAAAGTCTACACAAAAAATGTAAAAAATATAAAGGTCACGTCATTTAACCTTTTATGTACTGTTTCTATTGACTTTACACTTTACTTTAGCAAAACAGTTACTATTTATTTCAACGTTATTAGACGTCGTCATTAAACACATCATTAAATGTATCTACAGACCAAATGGGTCCATCACCTAATCGGGTTCGACACCACCACTCTGCATTCAAACAGACGTTGAAAAACCTTAACCAGGACGCTTAGGTCATATTATCCTGCAGGTCAATAACTGTCATCCTGAAATCTGTTGTAGATTGTACAAAGAAAACTTTGCTTTGGAATTTAGTTTTAATGGTTCAAAATCGAGAGTTTCATTTTTCTAAGCTTAACAAGAAAATTAATTTTATACGTTTATAATTATTTGTTTGCTGTTTAGTAAATGACGTTCGGTCACTTCCTTTCATGACTATGCAACATCGATGTTTATGGACGAGTATGATGTAATTTATTACTGTGCCTAAGCTATTGTACACTACAGCGTGTGTATTTATAAAGGTTTACATCACACGACAGCGAGTAATTACGGGTCAAACTGATGTTTCTCTGTCGATACTGTAGCATCTACTTCCGTTTGCTTTCCTCTGGCTGCCTTACGTAAAATCTCCTGATTATCTTACAGACGTTAATCTCTGATATTCATTCTCGCGGGAGTTCCACCAACTCGCTTATTCTCTCTCTGTCTACCAGCCCAGACGTACCACCCCTCTCACATTATTTCCTTATATTTACTTATTCATGACAGCAAACAAACCGGTATTACATCACGTGGGTTTTTAAACTCCCAGTAACAATTACAGCAGAGCGCTTAGAATAATTTTTATTGCTGTACTAAAGGTTTTTACATTTATATTTTATTAATTAACATGAAAAATGACACTGAACATTTTCTGACACTTACGATAATGTATTTGGTACAGATTAAAAGGATACCTGACAAGTATGTATTACCTGTGGTGCCCCCAGTTTTCTACTTCAGTTCAAGTACTTATTTTACTTGACGCTGGAAAGCATTCATCAAGACCTGAGTGAGAGAATAAACGATTGCCAACCTGAGTGAGAGACATTGTGGTGGGCAAAATTTGAACAGCCTATATTATGCAAATGACGTCATGTAGACATTTGACGATTTGAAGTGATCCAACAAATTAATTATAAACATTTTAAAATTCGTCTTAAGGAAAAACCATGGATAAAACTAGGAAATCAATTAACTTAAACGAAAAAAGCTGTAAATCTCCCGTAGAATAAAGGATGTTTGGACAACCATAGGCTGCTTTCCGTAAGTTCAGCACTATGTTTCACTGTCAAATACTAATCACGTTGTTTAATCACTAACTAAAAGCTGTAAATCTCCCGTAGAACAAAGGATGTTTGGACAACCATAGGCTGCTTTCCGTAAGTTCAGCACTATGTTTCACTGTCAAATACTAATCACGTTGTTTAATCACTAACTAAAAGACCGCGATAGCAACACATGGATCAGGGAACAGATAAATTTATCCGACATTATCCGATCAAGTGCATAGAGGAACGACAGAAGGAGAAAGAAGATAACAGATTGGGGACAAGAGGAGACAGAAGGTTGAGAGTACGGCGGCTAGCAGGTGACACCAACCACAAGATATAGAGACGCAGAAAAGTGGAAAGATTTATGTACAGTAGTGAACAAATATTGGCTAATATGATGATAACGATGATGACTTCAAGACTCAGATCCCCTTCAAGTTCCGCCTTCACATTATGTTTTCTTGTTACTCAAAGTTCGTTCTGCATGAATGTTCTGAGTACTTTAAAACTTGGCTACATCACTCCGAAAATGGGTAAGTCACGCCCCAAAACTGGTCTCGGTTCTGAAGCTAGACGGTTAACACCTCTCATCTTTCTTTCCCAAATATTGACCAGATACTATATAACTATATTGGCCACCCTATATTCAAAATTCTTGGTTCGGCTCACTGACGTTAACATATGCAGAGGTTTTGTTTCTATACAAACACCAACGCTTATGAAGTGACCAACCATTAGCTACACGCAATTTATAAAAACATTGACTTTGTGCGTAAGAATATTTAATACCGTAATTAATATAATTATTATTATGCACTCCTTAATACTCTTGTGTATTGCATGAATAATTAAAGGTAGATTTCAGTTATATAAGCGTTAGAAACAAGTTCTAGTATGTAAATTGCAAAGATATCTGATGATATTTTCCTTTTGGCATCGTTTCTACGGTAAAGAAGAAACATTAATTCCTCCAAATACCACGTCACCCAAATATAAAATGACGGTACTGAAAGACAAGAAAAAGAAGAACAAGATCCATGTTATAAGCAAATAAAAGTGAAAGTACTCAAACGAAAACAAAACCGAAAATGTGTTTGTTTGTTTATCGTTGGTCTGTTTGTTTACGTTTAACGAAATATTATAACATCAAATCACACAAACAAAAACATTACTTTCAAGTCCAAAACACTAGTCTGATAATTGATTTTAAACGATAGAAGTTACTGATTAATCAGAAACTTTATAGTTTCTAACGTGACGGGTTTACGAGGACGAAGCTCGACCTTCTATTGAGGGCTAACATATATAGAATCCTTAACGGATTTCGAAATCCATGCTAAGGATTTCGTAGGATCAATTTCGCTACTGTCTTCACAACGTGATAGTGATCGAAAAAATTACTAACGTAAGCGTCAACCGATATAAGCTTTCATAACTTTGTATTACAGGCAAGATACAAAACAGGTAGGAGTTATTATAAATAAAAATTCATTATTAAAATTGGAAACTACAAAGCTGGTGGGTTTCATATTTTTCTGGTGGGTTTCATACGTTTCGGCAACTGCTTGACGTGCGTTGGGCCTGCCGTCCTTTCTTGAACGCGTTTCTACTGAAGAAGGCCTTCGGTTCTTGGCCGAGTGACCAATCGACCGGTGGTCTCCAATTTTAATAATGTTGACTCCGGCCGTGACAGCATTTGCATTATTACCTTCTGACTTATTTCGTAATCTCTCTTCTTTTGTACTGTCTCAGATTTATTTTCCCCTCATCTATTGCTTCTTCTGTTTTCGGCATTCGCCGTCCTTTGTTTCTATGCTTTCTAGATGTATGTTTCCCACAGCTTTATCTGACGTGTTTGTGTAATATTAACGCTGATGCTGATGATCGTTTCGCTTCTGGTTGCCACACATATACAAAATTATTTTAAAAAGCGTTTTATCCGACACCGATTATCACTATGGATAGCGTAATTTTTGTATTACCGAGTCTTATTCAGTTTTTTTTTTTTTACTGTGATTATTTCTCAGTCTCGTTCAGTTTCTTTTTCTCTAGGACTAGGTTTGGTGTACATTCTGTACGGAGGTCCGGACATCTGTATTTCGCTTACAATCTGCAGCTTCGCTTACACACTTAATGAACAGTATTATATCATAATAACTGAGATGTTATTGTATTGAGATTTTGAATTCTTAAACTGGAGATGGTATAATGTAGATATCTTAAACAATAATGCAATATTAATTTGAAGGCTTAATAAATGATTTATCATTATTTTAATTACAAAATACATTACATCACATGTTTATTTTACAATTCTTTATCGTAGGTAACTCAGACTTTTTCGAGCATTAATTATTATATTCGTATTTACAATTATAGTAGGCCTACTGTGTTAGAAAATCGTTTTTAACTTTGGAGCAATGTGCACTAAAAACGAAAGATTTAGGTTTTTGACAGACACTTCGGGTATACATTAGCTTCATCTCCAAAAGACAATTAAATTCATCGACTCAAAACTGATGTCTCTGGAAGACTCTAGTTACACTTATTTCCATGGTTCTATATTATATACTCCTTATATATATATATATATATATAATAGGGTTGCTACAGCTAGTGCCGTCTCCCTTCCTTCAGCCTGGCTTTCCAATTCTCCCGATGTTCCCATTGTCCTTCATCAAGTCCTATACGTTGCATAGAATCATCCACTTCGTCCCTGCAAGATCTTCTCGGTCTTCTCCTTTGTCTCCTTCCTAATGGACTCCATTCCGTCACTTTGTTGATCCACCTATTTTGGGCTCTCCGGACATGACCGTACCACACCAATCTTTTTTCTTCGATGTAGTCAATTACACTTCTTTCCGTTTCCATTCTTCTTCTGATCTCCTCGTCATGGTTCTTTAATGCGTTAATATATTCGAAGACACATCTTCGACGCGACTTAGTCACACGCAACCATAATGTAAACTCTAGTTGATTCCGGGTATTTAATAATGAAAATTACTCTCGAGACCGACAACAAATTAGGTCCCGTCTAAATTACGACCATACATTTTTCTAATATAATAAGAATTTTCTGTTCTTATAGGTTTTACACACACAAACACTTACGTCAGGAAGTATATGAAACAATTATTTTAATTTGTTCGATATAATTTAAAAACTAAAATAAGACAGACAGAAACATATGCGCAGAGTGCACATGTGTGCACCGTCCAGTTACTAGCTGATGAGCGACAGTTTTCTTGCGGAACTGAAGGTGCAAGACAGTTGGGATGCGGGTCGTTATTGTATAAACTAGCGTGCAAGTCGTGGACAAACCCGACGTCATCATGTAGAGCCGTGCTGGAGTGGGAAGTAGCCCGTAAAGGTACTGCCCGAGACCAGCAGCTTTGCAAATACGCGTTGTACCACCATACAAAAGCCCGAAGTTCCAACGACAGCAAAGCCGAGGAGACTTGGCAATGTTCAATTCTAAAATAGCTAAGTTTGGCTAGAGAAATTGTACGGGAATGATGCTGGTTGATTTTCCAGGCAACGGATCACGAGATGATTAGGAAGGTGGAGAGTGGTGCGGCTTGAGATTAGAAGGCAGTTGCTTATGGGTGATCGTGAAACAGCGCCTTTTAACGCATACGGGCGCGGAGCGTAGTCCCCGGCCATCATTTAGTGAACAGGTAAGTAGCCACGTTACCAGTTTCCAGGAGAGGGATCGGGAGGCTCCGTCTGATTGCGTCGTTTCTGACGAATCTCGGGGACCCAAAGATGAATCTAAGGGCGTGACTTCGCATACACTTACTAATGGTCGACAGAAAGACTGTCCAAGCGGGTGCCGCGTAAGTGGTTACTGCACATAGGAAGGGCAAATTGAATTAAACGTGTTTTATAGTACAGAACTTACATGGGGTAGCTGTTACCGGCGGTGGGACAGAAGAGCTGGTGAAAGCGTTTGATGCAAGGCACTCCACGTATGACATCCCCGCGTATTTCTAGGCCGAGCGCCAGTGATAACGCTGTCCATAGTATCTGAAACAAACAAAACAGAACACGATACAGTTGTTGGTCCAGAGAAAGAGGGAGATATGAAGATAAACACGCTTTTTAATTATACTCAATGAAATTAAAATTTATAATGCTTAATAAATACGATGAACTTATTGTTAAGGCAAATATTTTATAATTATTATAACTTAATATTAAAATAAGAGGACCACTTAAGTAAGTTAGAAACAAATTTGTCACATAATATGAGTTCAATTGAGTTTATCGTCTTCAATTGGTTATATTGATCTATGAAGAAAATAATTTTAAATATCTATAAAAACTTATTTGTATCTTCCCTAAATTTATAAGTTTACAACGTGATACTGAATTATCTGAACTTTTTATTTTACGTGAACGAGTTTTATTTTATCACAAATCTTAAAAATTGACCATTTTATTTTTGCATTGTAAATTTTTAAGTAACAGTAGGCTCTTGTGGATCATTATTGTTTGATGCGTACGTTTGTACACACCATCGACCCCATTACTCTGGACAAGCAGTACTGTGAGTGAAAACACTCTGCAATAAAAATGCTTCAGAAAGAATACATGTTCTTAAAACTCCGTCTTCAAGCAGTACTTAAGAAGTAATTGTGACAGTCAACTCACTTTATAATAGCTGCTAACTACGCTGCTTTAAAGTAAAGGAAAAAAGTAACTTTCCAACTACTGAGGTGACGCGAATATGTTACATGTTGTATATGTTGTCAATCACACAACCTGTGGTGAACCTTACACCATTTACACATACAGTACTTTCACTTCACATGTTAGTCGTATCATCATAATTAAGAATTGTTTGGCCACTGTTAAACGAATGCCTCCAGAACATCCCCGTCAACTATTGAACCCATGAGAATTGAACACGCTCAAGAGAACATAAGGATCACACACACACACACACACACACACACACACACACACACACACACACACACACACACACACACACACACACACACACACACACACACACACACACACACACACACACACACACACAATATTCCTGTAGCAGGGTTTAGGTGTTGAGCTTAGGTCTAAGTCTGCGGGTTGAGGTTTGTTTAAACAAACCTCACTTTCTCGTAGCGTTGAAGATAGACTAAATACGTCCCCTTCTCCAGTGCCGCTAAACTTTTGTAGCTTAAAATGTTTTCGTTTAATTAATTTTAATTAACTTCGTTTAATTATAAACATTTAAAAATAAACTTTAACTAGAAATTAATGTTTCATGGTCGGAAACAGTGCACTACGTATCACATTTTCCCTTAAATTATCGAATTTACTTTACTCTACAAGAAACGAGATAGTTTAAGAGCGGTTATTAATTTGAATTTAAATACTACTAAAAATCTACTCATTTAAAGCAAATAAGTAAATGTTAATACACAAAACATTTATATATTTATTATTAAATATAAAAGCAATATTAAAAATTAATTATGATTTTGTTTATCTAGTTAATAGTTTTATTTTATGTAGGTAAGATTTTATTTAGTCAGGAGGTTATATAATTTCTCGATTAATTTAGTTTATCTTGTTTAATTTCTTGTTCCTTGCCTAATTTCTTGTCAACGTACAACGAGATAGCTAGAGATTCATTTCCTCATTCTGGTTTATACCATCATCAGCAATATGGTGGAAGAATTTTCGTTTTAATCGGATTACAATGTGAAGAATCTCAAACATTCCTTGCGAACATTTTAAGTTAGCAAACAGCAAGAAAACTGTAATACAACAGAAACAAATTTTGTATTTTACCAGAAATAATAAATGTATAGGCAACTTTTTGCCAAAGCTAATAAGGTTAAGGCAGTGCCGGATATACGCATAGGCTACACTGGCTGCCAGACTAAGGGACCACACACAAAAAAAAAAGAAAAGTCATCAAATTGTATAAAAATTTGCAAGTCAACTTGGCTCGTGTTTTATAGAACAGTAGTAGAAGTTATTAGAGGAAAGATGGTATTATGAGCCATGTATAGGGTAGAGTGGGGCAAGAGTGCGCACTTAAATTTTAAATTCATCTTTAACTGCACGCATTGCACTCAGAGGCTAGAAACGTAGAAATTAATTGATACTCGTTTTGGGTTTCTTAGTAAATTAGACAGCATTACTGTCAATGAAGAGGTCATGAACGCAGCTCAAAATTTAGTAGAAGCACATGGAAATGATTTGGACAACAACCTGGTAAATGAACTAATTAATTTCACCTTTTTTGTAAAGAGTACATCGAAGAAGCTGAAAAGGAGAAAACTGTCATCAGCCACGAGCGGTGGATGTAAAAACTTCTAGAAAAGAACGTCAAGGAATGTTTTGCTAACGTGGAAGTGGGACTTCGAATGTATTTGTTAATGATAGTTACCAACAGTAGTGGTGAAAGATCATTTTCGAATTTGAAACTTATTAAAAATAGGCTCCGCACAACCATATCACAAGATAGGCTGAACTTTTTATTTTTTATGAGCCTGGAGAGTGATATTTTGAAACAGTTATCTTATGAAGATGTCATAAGTAAATTTGTTAATATTAAGTATAGGCAAGTGCCAATAAATCAGACCAAAACCTAATGAAAGTAGTATACTACTATCTATTTATGATGCAGAAAAGTTTTGATTTACTTACAGATTTGTGCAATGTAATTATACCCTAGTACTTTTATGTTCTTTTTAAAAATATGCTTAATTTGTGATGACTACAATGACATTGTTTTACTTTCCTTTAGAAATCAGTTGTTTTTATTTTTATGCATTTTTATTCTGTTCAGGGTCTTTTGAGTGTAATATAAAAACGAATGCAATCTTGTGTTATTATTTTCATAGACTCCAGAAGTCCATTGAGATACCTTGAAAAAGTTAAATTGTTTAACAGAGTATTGAAAATTTACAAAAAAATAGTGTATCCCAATTTAATTTATACACTTAACAATTATTTTATTTGCAGTTCTGTAAAATATATTTGTTTAAATTTTCCGGGGGGGACCCGGACCCCCCGTTTTACTGGGGGGGGGGGTATTTCATAACCCCCGGTAGTTAGAGGTCTGCACCACATGTTCAGTCTAGGGGCCCACAAACTCTAAATCCGGCCCTGAATGCATATGGAGGTTGTGCCTAGAATGTTTCTGTACCGTTTTTATTCCATTAACATAAATAAATACACACTAGGCGTGCAACTCTCTAAGTTACAGAAAAAAGAAGATTCTTTCCGTCGTAACGTATTCTAAACGACGTGTGTCTGAGGCATTACTTTGCAATTCAAATGTAATCCATCACATCTGTTTATGTTGAAACAAAAACAAAACAGAAATCATTGGATCACACTTCCCGGGCTTGGAAACCACTCCTTAAAACAACATTTTCTCTGTCAAATTTTTTCAGATCTGTTTATGTTATTTGTACGTTTTAACATATTTATTTAAGTGCTACCTACCGTTAATTATAAACACATCGTTTAAATGAAAAAAATTAAAATTAATTCGATTTTTCTTCATTCTGAATGGTTAACGTCAGTGAATACGCGTTTCTCATATTTAATCGGACGCACACGTTGACTAACAACTTTGTGTTTGGAATTCTGAATGAAATGTGTCGCACACGCTGCGCAAGCAGTCGGTGATTATGTCCAAGACCTTCAAATCGTTCTCACATGTTTAGGTTCACCCGTATGTTGCGGGAGGCAAATGGTAGACAAATTCTGTCGGGTCCTCCATACACGTAGAAATATATAAACAAATCACCATCTAGACTCTAGTAATTGATATTTTAATATACGATTTAGGATTTTAACATTACATCTCTTTCACAAGAATGAAAGCTCTCGTTCACTAATTTCATCTTGAAGCTTTCTTTGCCACTCATCCTAAACTACTGTAATAAAGTTAATCAGTTAAATAATCAGAGTAAAAATAAAGTTACTCATTTCCAGTGGAAAAACTAGAACAAAACCAGAGACGGTATGGCTAATCACTATTTTTCTAAAGCATCATTGTACGAATAAATTTACAATATAACCTAGGCCTATTGTAAGAAAACTGCACTCTAAAAGAACATGAATATATAACTTAGGTTAGTTTAGTTTAATAAACCATTAACAGAAATTGTTAATTATTTTTTACTTAGTCGCGAATTTGTTCATTTTTAAAACTGTTTAAAACAACAATCAAGAGAAAAGGACTATAATATATAAATAAATTGACTAAGTAGTTATGAAAAACGAATTAATATGATTAATTTTCCTGACTTCTGAACCAAAAATTTCTCAAAATGTTTTGTGCAACATTTATTATTTGTTGAAGTTACGCTCACAACACAGCCCGAACTCACCGCGTAAACGGACATCGAACAAAACATTTGTGACACGGTATTAGGCCAACATGAATACATGAACATTTGACAATTCTTTCTTCCTGTCCATCTTACTAGTTGTTATAATTCTACTGTTTTTCACTTCTTCGGCGTAACATATGTTAATTTTTAGTCCAATTTCCTCTTTAGTGTATTAATTTCTTCAATTCATCAACTGAACAGTATCTGCTACAAAAACTGAATATATTTATTTTTCCTCCATGCTTATTTACTCTACTTACAAGTTTCTTCATCACTTCTATGTCTCTTCAACATACGTGCAAAACAAATCTGGTGCAAGATAGCCTACATAATTTATTGGTCTGACGAAATCACAATAAGAACTTCGCACATTTATATTTTCGTTACAAATTATTGCCAATTATTTTAGATTTACTGTCACTGACGTCTGAACTTTATTATTCAGAATATTAACTACACTGATTTTTTTCTTACCGTCTGGTCAATCATAATTATTGTATTTGTTGTCGATATATAGTAGTTAGTTTGCTGGACCTTTTTTGTTGACAAACTGCTTTTAAACAATGAAAATATTAATATTAAAGCATCATAGTTAGACAGACAGAAGGAGTTGGATGAAGTGATGGTTCCCTGTATTTTGTCGTTTCGGTGGCACGTAACTAGAAGCCGTATGGCACATACTAGAGCCGCTATGGAATACTGACCGATTCACTTAGATTCCTCAACTTTACCTCCCGTCCAACTTATTAGTTGTTATAATTCTACTGTTTTTCATTTCGTTGGCATAACTTTTTAGTCCAAGTTCCTCTTTAGTATTTTAATTTCATTCAATATATTCTTGAATTCATAAACTGAACAGTGTCATCTGCAAAAATGGAATATGTTGTTTATTTTTCCTTCATGCCTACTTATAAATTTCTTCATCCTTTCTATGCCTCTTCAACATACGCGTAAAATAGATCTGGCTAGTACAAGATACACATTTTTCTTCTGGATTCTTCTTCATTCCTGAACTTTCACTCTCATCAAAACTATGTTATGTGCTTAGTTAATCGATAATATCGATAATTTAGTTTGGAGTACACGAGGAGGTAATTTGAAAGATAAGAGGGTCTGCTTACTGTGTTATGGGTAATTTAGCTTAGTGAGTTTTTGTATGTACTGCCAGTATCATTCGTATATGGTTAGGCTATATCCATGACGAAGACATGAGTATTTTCCAGAACTTATAAAAAATATCAACGTTCTAATAACTACACTGGTAAGTAGAAAAATACAAAGAAACGATGCAAGTTTGTTAGGGAATTCGCGAGCCTTAAATGTTTACACATATACACGCACGCGCGCGTACACACACACAACACACACACTCAGTAGGCTTACGTCGTACTATTATATAGAGCGCCATTTAAGGTCACGTTAGATAATATATTTCAAAATATCGCGTATGAAAAGCTGAGAACTAAAAAATTCGCTTTCAATAAACCACACGTATTTTCCGACTATTAACACAACTGACTGCAATTTCTTATTTTTTTATTTACTGGTCGAGGTTTGTGGTTTCAATTACGTACATCGGCGGAAAGATGTACGTAATTGGTGAGGAAATGAATAGGCACGTAACGTGACGCTTTCCTTGTACTTGACTGGCTGCGGTTATATGTTTAGTAACCAGTTACCATGTACAGTACGTTTATTGTCCCAACGTGAGACCTCTGAAAAAGTAAATGCCGACAATGTGGAAAAATATACATTATTTACTGATGAAGACGCGGCTAATGTTAAAACGTTGTTATACATTTAATATCTAAAATAGACGTAATAGTTTTTACAACCTATGTGGTGAAAATGACCACATAGGTCTGTCGTATGTCTGTCTGTCGTCTGTATTCTTATTTAAGAGGGTTTGATGTAAGACTAGACACAAATATTTACAATAAAGTCATATTGTTCAAAATTTTTTGTTCTGAAATTGAAACACCTGCTTCGGCATGCCATCGGTCTAAAGGAGAATTCAACAGAACACTCTAAAACTGAAGCAAAATATAAATTAAACGTATTTTATTTACAGTTTCTTCTCTTTTGTTTCCTAGCTTTATTTCATATTTCACTTGTTATTGCTCAAGATTTTATATGATATGAATATTATTGGAAAACACGAAGTCTCGTCCAAACAGAGATGAAGAAATTCAGGAATCAAAAATATTTAGTACAAGTTTTTGAAGGCTTTAATAAAATTATAAAAATAATTTTAAATCATGTTATTTGCTAGAATGTGGCTCACAATGTGGGAACATCAAAGACTTTACATCGATAATTAGTTTTTTTGTTCAATTTTAGTATATATATATATATATATATATATATATATATTGTATAATAACGGTTTACCTGTACTGTTAATTATTATTAATGTTAAATTATTGAATAGTGTGTAGCGAACCGTTTTATACTTTTTCTCAATACTTATTTTCGTCCGTTTTTTAGTTCCATGTTAGTATATATATATATATATATATATATATATATATATATATTGTATAATAACGGTTTACCTGTACTGTTAATTATTATTGATGTTAAATTATTGAATAGTGTGTAGCGAACCGTTTTATACTTTTTCTCAATACTTATTTTCGTCCGTATTTCTCGCCGCTAGAAGTTCGTATTTCCCTCTCTTCTAGTCCATGTAGTCGTGTGTCCGGCTACCGTTTTACTCTGTAAAGTGTGAATAATGTACAATTTGTGTGTAATGGGTGTAACGTGTCTTCTCTATCCGTCGTTCAAATGAATGCAACTTCCGCAGATTTCGTCCGTTGCGAACGTACGAATAACCAGGTCTCGATGTTCTTACCTGTTGTTCACTAGGGGTGTGAAACTCCCGGTGGCGCCAAATTGTTTTATTAAAACAATTAAAATAAATTTTCAATGTATATGACCAGCGCTGCTCAGGCGGTTTGAATAATTCAAATCTTTCCGCCAGCCTCGGCCGTCTGTAGCGACCAGTAGCTCGTTGCGTGGGCTGTGCGATCGCTAGTCGTCAAACTACTTGTCTGCTAAAATGTACATAAATTATTGTCCACCTCCTAATGAAATTATAACACCGTGGTTACACTCAATACTTGTTTATTTTTTATTAATGATCAGTTATTCATTTAATACAAATTATATTTCCCTTTTTAATACAAATGCTCCGGTTATATATGAGACAACTCTACAGGGTTTGACAAATCGATGTCTGAATTGATTAACAGACTTTCAGTAATGGCGTCTGTTGGAAATTATACACAAAATGATTAGTGTTCGTTTGTCACAGGTTCTTGAGATTACGTTAAAAGGATTACTAATGTTTAAAACAATAAAAATACACACCCTTACATCAGTTAAACTTAAATAATATATTGTGTAGGTATAATTTGTTTAGTGTAGTGTAGTAACAGTGTTTACAAGTTATTGGTAATTAACAACAGGTTATCTTTGTCAGTTTATAAATTTTCAGTGACTTAGTATTCTTTTTAATCTTTGAAAGTAATTATGTTCAGTTTAGTGAGATTTCGACCTTTAGTGAGAAATAATTAACGTGAGTTTATTTATAAATTTGGGTAATTTAATAGGTACTTATCACTTCAGTAGACAGGACGAACTCATTCGATCTGGTACTAAGGAGTTATGCTGCAATCATCTTTAATTTGCATTGATTCGGGACTTCGGGCACCTTTTCCAAGTTAATCGGTAGGATTTTATTTTCTTTTTTCTTTAATTCGGCCTCGACATTAGTTATATGGATCCAGCCCTCGTCTTCATTCTTGGGATTCACTTGCTAGTAACTTCTTTTGAGATTTTTGATGTTTTAATTGACAATTTTGATCATTCTAAAACTAGCGTCTCTTCAACGAAAGCGTCATATAACGAGTAAAGAAATCTAACGGTAATTAGACACCAAACGACTGTTGTCATAGTAACCAATTAATCCCGATTGGTTAATTCTGAAGTAGTCTATTGTTATCAAATTTTGAATTTTTATTCAAAATAACTGCATATCTTCTTATTGATTATATTCTTCTGTCCTCTTCCCTACATATTAAATATTATCACCACTGTTATTATTTCCTTTCAAAGATTAATTTGGTATCCCATAATGTATGGTTTTATGAAATATCAATGTTTGTACAAATCTGTTAATATTTGGTATTTACATTTCTCCTTTAAACTAAGTTCTTATTCTAACATTTTTTCTTTAAACTGATTTATAAATTATTCTCGGCTATTTACTTGCCTTGAATTTCTTAAATTCCTGGTTGTTTTTATACAGTTTGCAATTGTTTGTCATTGACAGATATACATTTCCTAGGCCTTAGTAGCCATTGATTATTTTTATTTAAATTATTCTAATTATATTTCATCTCATTACAAAGTTTTTGTTCTGTTGTTATAATTGATTTGTTTAGTGGTTGTTGTGTCATGAGTTTGTTTTTGTTCTGATCATATGTTCAGATTATTTTCTATGTCTTAATACTTAAAATATAACACTTAGGCCTATGGACTGTAAGTTCCCTCCAGCCATATCCTCTTCATAATTGAAACAAACAATTCTTTACAAGTTATTATTAACTGTTGGTTTTAACATTAATTTCCTTCTTTGGTACTACTCTGAGTAATAAACATCATTACTTCTTGTAAACTTATTTAACTTAATTTCCCTCATAACATAGGGTATTTACCAATTATATATTTAATTACTTAAATCTTTACTACTACTTTTCTACATCCCATGTTAACACAAACAGTTCATTTTACCTGGGCTTTCTCCCCTGAATAATATTGTATTCTTTATCTATTTCTAATCTGAACACTATCTCTAATTACCCTTAACTATATAATTTTTTACAATTCCACTCTTAAATCTTTCATTGGTCCATCATTGATTCATTGAGTGTTTACTTATCTATCACTATCTTTTTAATTATACTGTTGCTTACAATATCCTTTTTCACACATCACTTTCAGTGTTATCACTTTTTATTTTACACGTTTATTGGTGGGTAAACCCTATTATTATTTCTCTTTGTCACTTAATTATTTTCATTATATTTCTCACTATCTCACTATCTTTACAAATTTTATTTGTATCTAATGAGTTCATGTCTTTCTAGATTTCTTACTTACATATACTACTAATTCGTGGGTTAGTGTATTTTTATTTAATGGGTTTTTATTAATTATGAGTTATATTTGTCACATAGATAATATTAACATTTCTTTTTTATATTGGTTAATCACCGGTTCCGTTTCCTTTATGATATTGGGTGGTATCATCTCCCCCTTCCCTCTTCTACATTATTTGTCTGTGTTTTATCACCTTGGTTCATTTTATTTCTTTGTAGTTGGTTTGTTCCATTATTTAAATTCATTTTTCTTCTCCTTCACGTCCATCTTGTCTCGCTTTATTTTGGTTCTTATCTGGCCAATCTCTGGGGTTGGGTCAATGTCATTTGTCTGTCAGTCTAGTTTGTATTTCTTATTTAATAATCACCTTTGGCTTACTATTCTTCCTCCTTCACTCTAAATTATATTTACTACTTTCATTCTCGTTATTATTTATTTATTTAACATATATTATTTCTTGGCATTTTTTACATACTTATTGATATCAAATATGATCAGGGTTTGGCAATGTTATAATATATATATATATATATATATATATATATATATATATATATATTGTATTGGACAAATATATTGGATAAAAAATTGTTTCTTACGTTACATCTAACACTGATTCTTGTTGTGTTTAAAAAAGGTGACAAGTAACAGGATATTAACATACAAAATTATTTTAAAAGCTTTTGATTGAATTCAGTATCTTTTTTAACTCTATATTTTTATTCCTTAAAAACTTGTTATCTACTATGCTCCTTTATAGTACAAAGAAAGTACTATATTTTATACCAATAAAAGTAAGTTGAGCCTGAAGTATCAATATTTTAAGTATTAACCAAATTATTTGTAAGTAAAAGTTAAACTCACAGAATTGTTTTGTTTTCTCGTCGACAGTGGTTCGAACAACATGCGATGATGCACTTATAGACCATAAGTCGCTTGCTACGTAGGATCCATATTCCGACGCCCAAACAAACACTCCACACGCGTTGGACATACCATCTCAGAATACCGGGATCTTATGGACGGACTGTGCACAGTGCAATTATTTTTTCTATTCAAGCTACCTTAAATTTTATAGTTTTATCTAGGTTTTCCTGTATTATTTAAATTATTCAGCATATTTCGTCGTTTTCTGAAACGTTTATATTGATTGCAGTATTGTGTTGCAAAATTCAAGGAGACCCACCTGCACGGACTTGAAGGAGACAAGCCGGAAGGAAGCAGGATAATGGCCTGAGTATGCACCGACCGCCTTTGGCAAGGTGGAATTCACTGGAATAATTATTTGTAAACATTGTTTATTAAAACAATAACTCGTACTGACCTCCACTTGACATTGTAAAAACGTGCTAGCGCGTGTCTTTGGGTAGTATCGACTGCTTCTATAACTTCCTCATCTGATGACGAGAATTTCTTTCTGCGCGATCTAGAATCTCTGTATTTCTTGTTGTTACCTGCTAAGCGTTTTTTTCTTTATGTATCCATCCAGAATTACGCCGTGTTTACCTGTTGTGTTTTAACATCTCCCAACACTCCTTCCCAAAAGCCTACGCAATAAAGTTCTTGCCCTGCGGTTATTTTCTAATTCTTATCATATATTTTAATTTCTTACACGTTCTAATTTTGTACAACGTTTGGGTGTTTTGCCAAATTGTAACAAAAAAGTGATGAAATAATTTAAATAATACAAGTTAATACTAGCAGTGGCATTATGTATATACATAGGAAATTATTTTATCTCATTGGTAATAAAAAATACAAAAATTAAATTGTATACAATAAAACAGTTGCATGTAAACATGGGATTTGAACTATTCTGAACAGTAAACGCTTTAAAGTTTTTGAAAAAAGATACGAGGAATTTGTGGCACAATGTACCGTAGCCAAGGAAGAATAGGAAACATGAGGCTTTGATGGAAACGAAAGGTTAATGAGATTTATCAAGTCTCTGAGATTGTGTCGATTTATTAAGCAAAATGGAGGAGAATAGAATTCCCAAAAGAATGTTTATAGTCTAAAAATAAGAAAAAAGTCGAATGAAACGGTAGCTGGAGAACGTGGAACACTGTCTTAAAAGGATGCATACCAGCGTCTGGAAATAACTGGGAACTTGATTGAGGTTAAGGCTCATCTTGGGCTATAGTCCCGGGGAGGGGGTTATTACTCTGCTCCCCATGACAGGTAGCAACAAACCTTATTTTACTTATTAAAAATTAAATCTCTTTTGACCGCAATTAGACATCCAAGAACGGCTAACAGGTAAAAACACTGTTCATTATCTATCTTCTAGAGATTTCACAGCATCAGCATTAAAGTAATAAGACGATGTTTGAAATTATTCCATCGACTTCACAACAGACTCAAAAAATTGCATTATTTTTCTTGTTTCTTTGTAATGGCCGGTAATATTTTACCTATAAGAACCCAGTTTAATATGAATTGAAATTCACAGAATAATAAAACTACGAAAAACTTCAGAGACGAATATGGAAAAGTACTGTGTACATGACGCAGAAACAGAATGCGTACTGTGCATTTCTAACTAATAAATTTATATTTTAAGGTTAATGTTCATCTTGATGGTTTTTATTATTTTATAGTTGTTCAACACTTTGGTTACTTATCGTTTGAACAAAGATTTATTTTGAGTTCGTTATTTAATTTTTGTCTTTTGTCGTTCCTGGTATCGTTTGAAGTAAAGAGTGATATTGTAATATTTATCATAGAAGTTGATATTTTAACCATAGGACACAGATGTCATTTGAGATTCACGCGTTTCTAAAATTATTATAAAATTCGAAACACTTCTTAAAACATCAATTAACGATAATTAATTTATAGAGAAAAATGTAGACAGAATGTTTTAGCAAATTTCGTTTTGAAATTTTTTAATTAAAAACAGAATAATGCCAAGTAGTAGTACAAAAACGTTTAGCAATTACAACGTTGTATATGTGATTTATGCGAAATTTAAGTTAATGAGTATGTTAATTAAGTTCCGGACACTTTTATTCGTCTCCAGAAATGTTTTAGGTAAGACGTGTTTGCGGCTCAGGAAGACGAGACGTTACTTTTCAGTTTTCGACTGAGCGATAACAATTTTAGTTTCGGAATAGACACCTTCTATTCTCTCAACCGCGTGTAAAAACGGCTTGCAAAAAACTGCTATAAGGAAAAGAGAATTTAGAATGGGTCTTCATCCTTGAGATGGAGCGATGAGCATGTATTAGATAATTTTTAATATCATGTGCTAAGTGATATATGTTATCAATTATTTTGCGAGTTACTGTACAATAACGCTACATTGTAATCCCACACGTTCCAATTCCAGTAGAGCTTAGTAACAGCCCCCGGCACTCTGGATTTGTTCTATTTCTGTACCGTTAAGTACCCTACAACGCTTTCTCCAGCATGAATTGTTTGCGCTGTTCTGTTTTGACACGGTGTTTACTTCGGTCACAGTAATTATGTTTGAAAACGTTTGTAGCTTACACAAAATTTTGTTTACGCCTTTTGAGCGCGACGTTAATCAAGATAAAGAAGAAATTCTATGAAATCGTGGACGTAAGATCGGTCACTCGGTCATTTATCAATGTTAGACATTTTTCATTTTATATCGCAGTGGATAGTATACACTTTTATATATGAAGGTTTGTCCAGCTGTTGTTTTCGTATAACCGCGTTCATTTATTATTTATAATCCATGACACTAGTACCATACAATGCTGAAGGATACATTACATTATACTTAGCCTATATTACATTACATTAATTAGAATCATACCATATAGTACTTATTCACTCAGTCAGTACGTTATACGTAGGCCTATATATTCGTATAATACCAGCAATACGTTACATTACACTTAAACGTTTAAGGACTTCTTCCAATCTTTTTTATCTCTTGCTAACCTCTTCACTTTTCTGCATTATTTGGTACCATGTCTGCCTAGGTCTCACATGACCACAGGCGTTAGACAAGGAGACGCATTGTCTTCTTTAGTCTTTGACCTAGTTTTAGAAGTAGTAATCGAAAAGATAGAAATTAGGGGACGAATGGGAATAAAAACCACACAAATTATTCCTTACGACGGCGATGTAGGTATTATAACTAGAAACAAAAAAACTCTTTGAAAAAATCTATAATTAATATAGAGAGCGAGGCAATGAGAGAGGAGTGAAAATAAATGATAATAAAACCAAATACAAAGCAGGTATACCGTTCAACAGGCAAACTATACAATGTAAAAATCATGAATTTGAACACGCAAGTGAATTTCCCTGCCTAGGGTCATAAATAAACTACACTAACACCACAAACATGTTAGGCTATTAGGATACTACGCCAACTCAGAATTAATGAAGTCGAAAGCACTGAACAAATCATTAAAATTAAAAATATACTGAAGCATAATTATGCCAGTCGTAACATATGCATGTGAAATTTGGACATTAACGCGAAAAGACGAACACTATCTAAGAATATCGAACGAAAAATACTGAGAAAAATGTTTCGGCCATGCAAAATAACGAAGGCTCATGGATAATACGAAGGAATCATGAAATAAACAATCTGATATATGGTACTGATATAGTAAGGTTTATAAAGAGTGGGGTAGTAGACTGGGGAATATAATGAAGATGGAACAACACAGAATTCCCATAAAAATTCTAGAATGGAGACTAATAGGTCAAGAAGAAGGCCAAGGAAGAGATGCGCCGAGGATGTTGAGAAGGATCTGAGGAATAAGAGTAAGATGTTGTTGAGATGGAGAAGAGTATGTACTGAGAGGGCTGAATGGGGAAAAATCGTTGAAGAGGCTAAAACCCATACTGGGTTGTGAGGACAGTAGAAGAAGATGTCTGCTTCGGTCTTTCTATTTTTTTTTTAGTCCCCTCAATTCTTGTTTTCCAAAATTTTGTCACAGTTCTTAACTCTTTTATACGTTGCAAGTGGTTCCGGTTCATTTACTTTTCCTCTATGAAAATCTATAATTCTTTTCTTCTGTCAATACTTCAACAACTCATTCTGCCCTTCTTCGTAACGCCCAAGGCTCTTCCCGTATACTTCATTTTCACAGTCTGTATCTTACTTTTCCGTCTCTCGCTCAGTACCCATTTCTTCATTTTCGTTTTCCTTGAGATTTTCTTCTTATTTAAAAAACGGTTATTCATGGCACGGTACACTTTCATAGTTTGTCCAAATCTTTCTTTGATTTTTACATCTTGCGATCCTTGTTCATTTACTGGTGAGCCTAAATACTGGAAAACTCTCACTTGTTCGATCGCGATTACCTCAATGTCGATTTTTATATCTTCTCTTGTGTTTCTAATTACCATCACTTTAATTTTATTTTTATTAATTTTCATACCATTCTGTTGCAGTATAGTGTTCCAAACATTCAAATTCTCTTCCAATTATCTTTCGCATCCGGATACATCATCTGCAAAAGGTCCTTTCCGAGATATCAACCTTGTTCAAATTTCAGTGACAACCTTTTAACTTATTACTTCTAATTGAGCATATTTTCAGAATTTATATGTATACGTATTTAACGTACTTTGTAAATGAAAATAAGGCCAAGTACAGGAGAATCTGGAACAAGAAGACAGCAAGACAGTATGCAAATGTATGGGTATGTGTATGACAATTTAGAATGTTAGTGTACGCTGACGTCCGCAAAAAAATATATAAATAAATGAACATAATTTTTAGCAGATACTAACGATTTAGTACTTCTAATTAATTCAGAACATACGAACAATACAGAACGTATTATAAAAAGTTAATTCATATAACGTTTAATTTATTCACTGGAAACAAAAGTCCGAACAACAATCAGCTTCTGTTGTTTCTCAGTGTTTACTTTTAGTTATTTACGAATACATTCAAGAAAGAGGTTAATAGACTATCTAAATTAATGTCATTGACGCGAAAACGCAGTGTGAAATATTGACGAAAGCTTTAAACCATTTTGGGCCAATAAATAAACGAGAAACTTTAAATAGGGTATTCACCTAAATTGAAAACCGAATTCAAAAATGTGATTTCACGTGAAATGGAGCGTTACCAAAAGTACATAAATGGACAATTGTAGAAACGAGGTTCACTAACCCAAAGATACGTTCATGTTGTATCTAGAGACTAGTCTCTGTTACATTGAAGCAAGTAGAATCTGAATCGGCTTTTATAAGAATATTATCACTAATACAAAATAATTTTGGTTTATTAATAAGAAAGTTAACTTTCAAATTTACATTTCAGTGGATATCTCCGTTCAGCCTGTAAAACTAAAATTTCACAATCAGTGTGTACGACTGAGGATCAGGAAAGTAAATATAAATTTAATCACTTCTGAGTTTATCAGTCTAGTAATTCTCAACAATTTCCTAATAATAAAATTTTTTATTCATTTATCCTTCATTCTTGTATCCCTACTGTACAGTTTTAGGAAATAAGGCCTCTCCTTAAGAAGAATATCCCATTTCGAAATATTAAGAAAAAACTTAAAAAATATAAAATTTTAAAGGATACGATAGAATGTTTCATTACAAAAGCAGCTCAGTCAATGCTGGGTCTGCCAGTATCAGTATTTTATTGGTCTGTTTAGCCTGAATTTTATTGATTAGGTGCACTATGATCAGTAAATATTAGCGAAAATAGACTGGTACTTAGTTAAGATAAAATTGTTTATACGGATGCTAATAAAATGGTAAGTTTCAAATACTAACTTTGTAGATACAACATTTCAAGGCAGACAGAATGAGCACTACTATTAAAGTTTGTGCGAGCAGAAATGTAGGGCAGACTAGGTTCCACAGACCTTCTATTCAAAGTTATTATGTAAATGTTTACATACACAAAATTCTATGCTCTTGGCAATAGAACAACGTCGCGGGCACGTGCATATTAATTTAGAATAAATAATTAGTTTTTATGCCTAGATGAATGTGAGACTTCCGATCTCGGTGGCAGTTGAATGTAAATGCGATCTTTGGCGCCATCATTGTCCTTGGCTTAAATAATGAATTGTGCCAGCAAAGAGGTGGTCTGCATTCGATTGTTCGCTCCGTTGACAAAGTATGCCTCATTCTATGTAAATGTCGTTGTAAAACAATCTATCCCGTTACATAGTTAATTTGCTCGCGGATATTTCCAGGGAATATTAAATCGTCCTTTTACGTTTGTTTTCTTTAGAAATTGTAGAATGCAATAATCTGAGAACTAAACTTTGTGCTGCTTTTCATAACTTGTTTATACTCTGGTTGTTATCTAAGGCAACAGATGCCTTTTATCTAAAAGTAACACTTACAGAAATGAAAGTAAAAGAAGCTATACTGGATATCGGAAACATGTCAGTGACGTGACAGAACTAAAAACTTAAAAATGGAACTGAATAAACATTTTAATTGTCTGATACAGAATGGAAAAAAGACGCCCTCACGAAATGCTGCCGAGGAATACAAAGAAGAGAAAAGTAATAAATTGGTGCAGATGAAATAAACAACAATAAAGTGACTCACTTGGAGAGATTACCATATTTTTTATATCGAGTTACACCAAGTTCAGTTAAACAAACTTGATTGTACTAAATTACCAAAAACGTCAGCTGTGGTTAACGCCCTTTATACTATAAAGTGCAAACCGGTATACTATACCGGATGAAGTATACCGGTGTCCAACCTAGAAATGGGTTATTTACTTACCGGTTACTTTTTCCGAAATAGGTCGATTTACAGAGATCTGTTTCCATCTTTCTTTAGTCATCCATTTGGATGCATGATTCGACTATTCCTCTTAACAGATACGAATCTTTACGCCGAGAGTCACTCGGTTGGCAGAGCTTCATTCGCGAACGTAATATACTGAACACAGAAGAACGGAAGGAGAAACTGATATTTGGAGAAGAGAATCTGTTCTGTGCTTTTCTACCTATACAATAGAGAGCAAGGTAACGAAGAAATAATGAACCGAATAGAAGAACAGATAGTGAATGATGTTGGGCACTTGAACGTCCAGTTAATTTAAAAAGCGAGAAACTGATAAAAGGCACATGAGATACAATTTAGACATTTAGTTGTTTTTGTATTTTCGACTTCTATCTGCGTTAGCATCACTTATTTATTTTAACGTAGCTGCAAACAAGATAAAGATAAAAAACATAAATAAAAAATAAGGAATCAGAGTAGAACTACGCGTATCAGGAGTAATTTTAGTACGTATAACAATGATTAGGAGCCGTAGGGCAGCATACACGTGCTTAGGAGCCGTAGGGCAGCATACACGTGCTTAGGAGCCGTAGGGCAGCATACACGTGCTTAGGAGCCGTAGGGCAGCATACAGTGCTTAGGAGCCGTAGGGCAGCATACACGTGCTTAGGATAAAAATTATATGTTTCTATAGCTTACATTGTTCATGATTTGCAGGAAAAGAGGAAAATAGGACCGTGTTACGAAGTGACCAATGAACTGCTCACTTACAAATTTAGACGTATCGTGTGTGTGATGTCAACATAAATACCTGTCATTAAGGACACGAACCAATGTAGACGTTATGTACTCGGCGACCGAAATTGTAATTCGCTTACTTCTCAAAACATTGCATGAGAACGACAATTGTTAAAATTTTACACCACGCACTTGTGCTTGCGTGCTATTCTCACATGTGTCAGGAAAACACGTAGAGACGGAAAATACGCGATTCGCCTTCAACTGTTGTCATTGGTGAATCCAGTCGATTCTACTGTACTATTATATGACTTTATTCTATTACAATAATACTAATATACAGAATGCTTTACACTTTCATAAAATTAATATTTTTTTCTTCTTTTTTTCCTGACTTATGCACCGTAACAAAACAGTTTTGAAAGTATTTTTACAGTTAAGCTTTACTTGACATAAAATATAAATGTAATGTAACACTTTTGTGGCAGTGAGTTCCACGTTAAAAGAATCTGAACGTGTTGAGTATGCTTCTTTCCGTTGTGTTTCAGACAGTAGCGCAGTACGACGTTTCCAATACATCCAACACAGTTATTGTGGCTGTTCAAAACCAAAAGTACGGGTTGTCTGTCGATTAGTAAATATATTTAAATACATATGTCTTTCGAGAGAAAACCATCCATTTGTCGTGAAGGCTGTATCTTTGTACACCACTGCTAACTTGGAACCATAGTATACGGTCTGCATTTCTCAAACGGTCATTAGGCAAAGCCACTAATTTGCTTAAACATTTTTCTCGCAGATAACTGAGTAAGGTTAAATTTTTGGAAGTGTTCCCCGCAGATTTCTCTGAGTAGGAACCGTTTTTGATTCGCATGTCGCGTTACAATGACTGGACGACCGGTCCTGGCTTTGCGCTGTGTGAGAACGCTTTCGCACAACAGAATTTTTTTAAAGGCGGTAACATAACCATATTACTGGGTGGTGATTTTTGGAAACGAAATTATTTTTCAAACTTCATAAACATGACCTAAAATAATGTTCAACGGAGAAAACTTTCTTCTGCGTGGTCAAGACATCTTTAGTTTCTACCAAACTTAAAGTAGATTGTTCAAATTAACCATAGTCGGGTTGTTATGCCGTCGAAAGTTGTAACGAAAAACGTTTCGGCCCGACTAATCACAGTCTATCTCAGTACTGGCGTTAATTGGCGAATAACTGCCAAACTATTTCTGACACTGAAGATGGCTTCCTATTGTGAGGCCTAAACGTTTGTCTTTAACAACTTTCGACCACGACATAACAGCCCGACTATAGCTAATTTGAACAATGTTGACACCGCGGCCGTGAGAGCTTAAGATCTAGTTAAACTAGATTGTTACGTTTCCATGATCGCGACGATTAAGTAATCATATGCCGCCCAAATGCTTGTACCGTGCTTTGTGGTCTTAGCTGTACCTTTAAATTTTCTGAACATATTTCTTTCTCTTGCCATTGCTTCACTTTCATTATGTTGTGCTATTTGCGAAATCTATGATATGTCTTCTGAAGATCAGCCCCGCCCCTTGGTCTTCTTCCTTCATACTATCAACATAGTAGACAATATTTCAGGTAAACTTTACAGTCTCCAACGCATCCTAGTGTGATAAGAATGAGGGTGGCTCGCATTGTGTAGCGGTAAAAACGTGTAGTGTTACGAAAAGTAAGATTGCGGTTTTGATATTTTCTTAATAATGAAAACCGCAAAAGCAACTGTAATGAGTGTGTGAAGCAACTGTAATTTCATTATGTCATTTGTTTTCGCTTTTCGGCTTATACGTCATAATCTTGTAGTACATAATCAAACTAAGGGTATCGCTAAAAAAATTAATAAAATTAATTTTTGCAACCGGTTGCAATTTATTTCTAAACTTTCTATTCCATAATTTGATTTCTCATTCCGCTTTGTGTTCTCGAGTAATTAAGACCTGAAGAAAAAAATATTGGATGGCTAAAGAAGGGCCCGTCAAATGTCTAACTCACGTTACAAACAACGAGTAGGCAAACACAAAGTTAATTCACTATTTGTTTTTTTTTCACTGTTACAATGTTGACCTTGCTAAACATTCATAGGCCGATCCTTCCGCGTTATCTGTGCAGTTGATGAAAGTGTTGGGTTTCATTTTTGTTGGCAAATCGATATAGCATAAACTGAAAGCGAAAGTGTGAACGGATTGACCTGATTAATGGCTCCAGTGACCTACATAGCAGCCGCAAAGCGAGGCGAGGCGTGCTGGAGGCACGATTGTCCCTGCCCATCGTCGAGATTACCATATTCAATGCATTACTGTGAGATATTTTCCTATAGTGTAGCCATGAAACTGGTTTATTATACTTCCGCTTTCTCCAGGATGTGTTCCCATAAAATTCAAGGATGACCGGTATACATACACTTCGTACTCGCTGTACGTACTTCGTAAGTATTCCCCGCCCAAAAACACTGAACTTTAACTTTCGGTTAAACAAATAAATAAACAAACTTGAGAAATACGAAAAACAAGTTCCGGTTTCGTTGGGTTTCCCAGTGGAATGTAGTACAAAAAAATTTATTACTTAAAATAACTCTCTTATCGTGCTAGCAACCGCCTCACAAGAACGCCTATTTGCGTTTTCCTGAGACTTCAGTGCGTAATCATTAATATTCTGCTCGCGTCTCGAATATACTAGAAAAATACTTCATAGTTTTCTTTTTGACGTCGAGTGTTTTTTTTAATAATAAACGGTATTTCAATGTCAAAGAATAATTTATTTATGAATTGCAGTAATTACATTTGATTTGTGTAAGTGACAGCAGCCATGCAGCAAGGCGTCTGACTTGGCTTCCTGTGATCAGTTAAATTTCCGTCGCGTGTTCTCAATAGCCACTGGATGTCATGATCCAGTTAGGTCCGTTTTTGCCCTTTTTTTATTCTTCCGAATCTATTCAACATGTCCCTCTTCCTCCACTTGAATTAGCAGCAATTAGCCTCTTTTCTATATTCAGTATATATAAATATAAATTATGCATTAAATGAGGGGTTCTTATTAGAAAAGTCTAGTAAAATTAGTAAGAGTTTTCAGTGAGTAAAATGTTTACGCAGTAGTGCTCATGACAAAATCACTAAATTATTTATATGTGGTTATAAGAAAGAATATCTGGCCCCAAAAATCGACTTTCAAACTAGTATTAATTTGGACTCCATTGGATAGAAGGCAAGGGCATGTTATGAAGCTAAAAGTATAGAATGAAGTATGAGAGAAAGAAGTGAAAGAAGACGATAAAACGAGTAAACTTGGAATCGGAAGAGTTTGAAAGCGTTTTAAGGCGATTCATAAGAAAAAGAATTGGTACAAAATGTACTATAAACTGAATTTTCATTGAATCTGTTTGATGAAACTCTTTTCGATAAGTGACAACAATGTTATTAATTCAACATTTAATTAGTAAAACATGTTTAATAAATCTTAAGCAGCCTGAAGTTCCGAATACGACAGTTTGTACCCCCGCCACGTCATTTGCGCACAGACGATAAAAACGTATGGTATAGGCCTACAGGTTATTCAGTGCATTGCGTTGATACAACTGAAACTGGGCAATTTCTGCTGAGACTGTTGTGTTCAGGTGTATGATATGTCTAAACCATGTCACTTCCTGTTATTTTCTCGTAGTTCCTTTAACTTATAGAATCCCGCTCCGTGATTATTTTATTTGATTAGGAAACAATTTAAAAGCACACTCCACGAAATTTTTATTAAAATACAGGCTAGTAGTATCTATCTTAAATCTATCAAAGACCAGCAATGAGAAACTGCACACCAGAAAATTAAATCGTACTGTCGTACTGTTATCTATAACGCATTACCTATAAAGCATTACACACCAAATTTATATTAATGCATAAGTGCAAATTTACACTTCCCTTTGTGAGAATACTAATAACTCAAAACAAAAGTGTACCTGTCTACAGATCTGCGTATATTTGTCAACATACACAGTGACGTAAAGTTTTCACGAGAAACTAAGTACCGACCATTCACTCGCCGATACTCGATTTGTATTCGACTTTCCACGAAAAGGCAGTTTATACAAATGAATAAAATGTTACACAGAAATTACTTTTCTGTTGGAGTATGTAACGAGCAGAAAATTTAAAAAATTTTTAAATTTTCACCTCGGCAGAGTACGTTCACACGAGGCAGTGTCAACGACTTATGGTGGAGCAATAAATAAGGAGTAATGAGAAGGTGTCAGTGAAGCGTCGCTGACTTGACAATAGAAACACATTTTTTAAGTTCAATCCAACTATAGAATTTGGTGGCGTAAGATGACAGGGAAAGTTTCGTCCAGAATTATTGCTCTCCGCAGCTGTAACAAAGTAAGCGAGGACATTCACACCCGTACCGAGAATTGTAGCAGATGTTGACCATGTTACGTCAGTAGACGATAAGCGACAAAAACGAGTGAAACTCCATACTAAAATGAAACGGATGCGCTGCACCTTAAGAAACAATACTGGAAGATAGGCTGACAAAGACTAAAGTCACGTTACGCAGCTGGAGGTATCGTCTAATTGACAGACAAGAATTTACGAAGGGAAAGTTGGGGTGACTTCAACGACCAGCAGATGTTCAAAATTGTTAATAGCCAGAAAAAAGGGGTTAGGACATAGAACAATACGCCAGGGAGACTGAAAGTACAGATAATGGGAATCTATAGAAACACAGAGTTTACTCAGACAATAGGTTGATCGACTAGTGTCTAATAGCCATAGTTTCGTCGAAACGGGTCAACGATCGTCAGGGCGGAAAATCGGGGTGACCTAAGAACCTATCAGATGCCCTCAGCCAGCGAGAAATTTGGAGGTGAGGGGTGTTTCCATAGCAACTGAAACGAAGAACCTATCGGGAGAACTATGACGTAGAATCTTGACATGGTAGGGCAGTATTTTCCAAGAATATCAAAAAACTGACCAATCTCGAAATGAAGTAGGCGTGAAGCGCGCCAGAGACAAAATTTTGAGTAGGGACGAATTAATAAAACCATCTGTCCAAACGGCGGAAAGAGAGTCTACACGCAATTTTTGAGAGTCTACAGTCTACAGTCGACACTTAATTTTGAAACGGTCATGCTAAAGTTTTCAGACAGTTTACATTAATATTTTCAAGTAGTTTAACTTCAAGTGCGAGAGACGGTATATCATAAACTTTCAACAGTTTACGCTAATTATTCGGAGTTAGTAACTATTCAATGTTCAGAAGAGTACATTAAACGGCGGAACGCTAACTCGAGTTCGGAAGTTAAAACGGTAACAAGTAACTTAAAAGACTTAATAATACATTCATATCGCGATAGTGATATTGAACCGAAGTGCGAAGTATCGGACTTAGTTAAAATTATACCAAGTGAACAATCAGACCGTTACACCAACAGACATCATCACTTAACGATATACAAATCATTTGAACTTAATATTGTGTACGACACATTATCAACAACATAATGAACACGAAACATTAAACAAACTAATAAATTATATGAACGTTTAATGAAGCAGCGACAAATGAAACTAGACATGTATATTGACATTAAAACGAACTCACAGCATACACAGTAAGATGAAACATTGATGAACACTGAACTTCAATTATTCACATATGCAAACGCCCACGCGAGTGATCGGAAGAGAAGTGTTAAGTGATAGTGATAAAGCAGCTTACGACGGAATGTGTCTACGAGCCATCTTCATCACCAGAACGATACTTCGTCAACAACTAATGGATATTCAATAACCAAGTAACCATTACTATTAATTATTTCTAATTAATAACTTCTACTGACCTGGTTTCTTTCAAAGAATTCACACCTGAGAAAAGTATTAAGAAAAGTAATGAATAAATCTGAATAAAGTAGTTAATGAACGTATAAACAAAAGCTTATTTGGGATTTAATGAACGCATTAAATAAGTAGAATATTGAATTGTAATATTATTTGATTTATATATGTATGTATGTTTTCTTTGTTTTTCAGCATATATTGAGACATGTATTTGTTTATTATAAAATATGTATGTATTTCAGGTACAGCGACGTAACCTATGTACTATTATAATATGTTATGAATGATAATTAAACTAGTATTTTAGTTGATCATAAATATGCGTTCATTATTACCAATGCAACCCAAATATTAACCTAAAGTTTGAAGGAATACAAATAGATTTTAAGAGTTTCTTGTGTTCAATTAAAGTAAATGAATCGATAACTATCATCTATTAAATGATATCACGTATGTGTTGATGAGAATCAGAATAGTTAGACATAATGTTAAATGGTTGCCTCACACACAGCATGAAAAGAATCAATTAAAACAAGTAAATACACATTATTTATTGCACATGAATTTATATAAAATTCAGTGTATAAACTGTGTTCCAACACGTGAGCATAGATAGTCAGAGTCATAAATAAGATTCAATTATACACATACATGTAAGAGATCGATAAATTTTGTATTTAAGAGCAAACACAATAACAATATTAATTACCACAAGTGTGATTTTACATTTACTACACATTTGCATAAATTGACATTTATAATTTACCACTAATCAAATATGCAAATAAAGGTTATAAATTAACATTTATAAATGGCTCCCAAAGAACGTGGGGCTCGGCAATCACAGATTAATTAATTAAATCACGGTTAGCATAATAAATAATCCCCATTTATTTAATTTATAAGTATAAGCATGTAAAATTCTGAACTACTAATATTTAAACTTGGGGATGAAGCGCGACTTTACATATATTTCATATGACTGGTTACATAAAAAGTGAGCGCTAGGTAGATCTAAAGATCTGAAATAGTGATCATACTCAAACCGTGTATTTGGAAAGAAAGTATTCAACTAATAAAAATTGTTACATTTGTTTACAAATTTTCATTTCCAAGAGCTACGCACGAACCATATTTCGATTTTTTATTTGGTTAAGAGTTCCCCGACTTTGCACTTAATAGAATAATTCAATTATTGAGAGCTAATGTCAGTAGGGTACACTGTCTTACTGCATCATAGAGTATCAGAATAACGCGTATATTCTTAAATTAACTAACTAAGCTGTCAAAGTCATTTTTCTTCGAAGAGATCATGTGAAAATCATAATGTGTTAGAAAAAAAACAATTCCCGTATTGTGAAACTGTGTTCTAAGAAAAACGGATCACCTGGAAAACTGAAAAATAAAAATCATCTTAAAAACAATCGGAAAAAGTCCAATATATTTACGGAATGATGCAATCGTATACATTGTCTAAAGAAGATAAAAGTAAGACAGCAGAGATAAAGATTTCATGTGTACATAGGGAACGGGAGAGAGAAAGGTAGATAGATAGATAGATAGATAGAGAGAGAGAGAGAGAGAGAGAGAGAGAGAGAGAGATTTAATTCAGTTTTTTAAATGTAGGGCTAAACGAGGCAGCCGCAAAAAAATTAAAAACTTTGTATGAGAAGAGTGTATCAGTGTTATCGGACGAGAAGAGTACGTATATCGAAAGTTTGTCAGACAGACATAGACGTTGGTTTTACAATCAAACATCTTTCTTATGTCTCACTCACTGACAGCTCAAATCCGGTTTTTCTCTGCAAACGAGGGTTATGCAAATGTGTCGACATATTTGCCAGATAATATATGTGTGACAGTGAAAGATTAGGGGAGTGAAATGAAGTCGCGAGAACGAGAATATAGGAGAAAGGGCGCAGACAAGTACGAATTGTTTTAACCGGTTGAAGAGCACTTAGAATGAAATAAGAAAAACAATATTAATTTGAAACACGAGAGAAAACTGTGCAATTGTTCGAGTAAGTTTGTTAGGCCTAATATAAGTCTATTATATGGTTAAACATTGCAACACATTTTTATATTATTATTTTTATAATAGTTATGATGAATTATACTTAACATTCAAACTGTCGAATCAAAGAAATATTCACTTAATTTTAATTTTGGTTCAAGAGTTCCTTACCATGGATTCACGGTTACCTAAACAGATTTTTGTTATACTAACATACAAACTCTCTCGCTCTCTTTCTCTCTCTCTCTTTTGCGCGCGCGCGCGCGTGAGAGAGAGAGAGAGAGAGAGAGAGAGAGAGAGAGAGAGAGAGAGAGACTGGGCTTTTATTGAGTGAGGGGTAAGAGAGTGGACAGACGGACAGATTATAAAAGGGATGGATATCATGAGGAAGAAACAGAATAGGTAGAAGGAAGAAATCACGCCTACAAGGAAGAATAATTTGTAGTGGAAGACAACCACCCGTTTCATTTAATTCTAAGATTTATCCTTACTTAACTAAGTAATGACCATCATATAAATTTACATTATGACACCTTATATAAATGAAACAAATTTTTGTCACGTCCATTCCCTGAAAACATCGTTCTTCAAAACGAGATTCTTTTTAACAGAAAGAGGGCAATTTAGTGTTTATTTCAGTCTATCAAAAGTCTTAGTATTCTTCAATTTTTTTAAGTTAGACATTTTAGTTGCAATTGTTATCAAACGTTCACATAAACGTTAAATAAAGATTTTCATATGCAAGCCATGAGAGCTGGTCAGATTTTTCATTAACTACCAAAATTGCTTTCAGTTAAGGAAGAAATGATGAATTGTGAGATTGTCGGTATAGGACGCAGTCAGATAATATGTCCTTGTATGAAAATCTGATTCGATGAAAGAATGCACAGAGAGCTAAAACAACCTCAATAATAGAGTTATACTGGACTGTTTCTGTTTATATTTCATAACCGTGGAAAAAGGAAGAATACGTTTTAGTATTAAAACAGTTTTCGAAACAGAACTTTTAAGCTATAATATCTTTTAAATAATAATCTTTTTTAAAAAGGTTCGTTTCAACATTCCACATCTCTAGAATAAACTCGTCAACATTTATACCTACTTCCGTTGCTGTAATATCCCTTACTTTGATAAGAATGTTGTTACTAAATAAAATCATTTCTTCTCCATTTGTAGGTCTTCACAATAGTAGGCCTATAATATAGAATAAGTAATATTTTAATCATCTGCAGGCTATATCTGAATTTATAGTGTTTCGCGTGGAAAACTTAATTTTTGAATATGTAACCTTAATATGGAGATATTTTAAATACTCATTAATCTAGAAACTCGTATAAACTGTAAGATTAAAACTCACAAGCTGCGAGTTCTCTACAAGGACGTGAAAATCCACCGGAAATGATAACAAACATCAGTTTTATGGCACTTACCCAGTGGGGAGTGGATATCCTGAACAAGGACGACACGGTGTGGAGTCGCGGGGCTCGTGAAGAATACACGGCGCCGACCATCGCGGGCTGCTGACGCATACACGACTGACTGAGACGAGATGCGTTTCAAACGCGTCAATGTACCACTAGCGACATCTGACGGTAAGCGTCGCATACCAAAGGCTAATTCATTCATTCATCGATTCATTCATACGGACGTCGTCAGTACGCCATTGTCTCTGTAGCGTACGATAGATATTGTTGCGTAAAAAATTTACGACACCGACGCACACGCCCATTCACAATACACACACACACTCGCACATGAAGCGTGGATACCCAGGTATGTATAAATAAAGCTATAAGGCAGGAGGTGCAGACAGACATTTTAGCGGCATCCAAACGTAAGCACGTTGTCGGCACGCCGGAAGCACGTTATCTCCAACAGGAAGACACGTACTAGAACAGATCCGCTCAAACATGTGGAGACTTTGTGTCATACATTTATTGCCTGACTCCGTCTGCGTGCTTACCACCTCTATCACCTGCTTTAATTAATGTCACCACTAACGGATGTGCCACGTCCTACTGCCTATCCAATTATAATATACCTAATAATAATAACAAAATAGTAATAAACGAACCTAATGTAATCTTAATCCTTTGTGTTAAAAGTGTAGAGAGGTCTCTGGCTACCAAGACGCGCATAGTTTTTCATTAAGGTTTTCTGTTTATTATGTATGTGTCTTGCAGTCTTGACAAGTGCAGCCACGATGCTTGCACCACACGAACTAGTGCCTGGTACAACAACTGACAACAGTTTCAAACTTTCTGTAGAAATCCAAACATGATATCAACTGATACTGAACTAAAAAAGATAATCGTAATCGAATCTTAAATTATTACTTTGTTTTTAGGGAAGTCAGTCATATCACAAAAGAGAAGTGCAGAAGTAATTTGTTGCAACAAGCGAAACAATTAAGATTTGAAGATTTGAAGACCTCAGTGGTTAGTGGTCAACGTTCTCGCTACCGAGGATGCGAGAGGATGGAGATTCGACTCCAGTGGGCATTTCAAAACGCCTCAGGTCTCTTAACACGCGTGTCAGGAAAGATTTAATATTAACTTTGGATACGTCATTTACAGTACCGTACTTATTAACGAACATTTACGATGATACACAGGCGCTAACGACCTAGAGCTACAGCACAAACGTTAGCTTTAGCAGGTTATTGGAAACAAATATTGGTTCATATTCATGAAGAACTAAACAAAGAAAGTTATTCGTGTTGGTCTTTTAAAATAATTTACGTATGTACTAAAAATCAGGCCACACTATGTTTAACTGTTTAAATATATGAAAATAAAAACTTGACAATAAATGAATACTGGTTCAGTGGTTACGGAACAGAAAGATTCTCACAGAATAGGATATCTCGTGCAATGTTACAATGTGCACGTTGAGAACACAAAAAGCATGACAAGTGTCTAGCTTAAAGAAACATTTACAAATAAACATGGCATATATGTTAGATTCGCAATGTTAGATTCGGAATCTGAAACGATTGCGAAGATCGTTATCGCATATTATAAGCATTGGAGTAGTAATAAGGCCCAACGGAGATATGTCGTTAGGATATACAGATATGTCGAAGAAGATCAGGGTTGATTGTTTTTGAAAAGATTATAAAGAATATAATGCATATAAAGAATATTATAATTAATAATATCCTTATTATTTAACGTAGTTTGGTATCATTTAAGGTTATTAGTAGCAGAATGTATTAGAGAATAAAGCAGTAATATGAAAAATAAGAAACTACCTCGCTTTAAAAAAAAAGTGCTTCCCAGTTATCCTGCTTTATTTAAGATTCTTAAGTGAAACTCACACTTTCTTGTGTGCTCAAGTTGATAGTTGTCACTAGGTACCTACAAAATCTTCAGTCATCCCATAGGCTGAGAAAAAGAGGTATCAAATAAAATGAGTATGATATTGTATTAATCGAGGTAGCCTATTTTGTACTTTATATTCAAATATATTAGAAAAAACGTATCTTTGAGAGAAAAAAATGGAAATTTAAGAAAAAATATGAAAACAAGGACAGCAAAATTATCGATAAAAGTAAGTAAGTTGTAATGCAGGATAATTTAGCAAGTGGAAAACACCTTTACTGTGTCGCTTAAAATGTAAACAAGTTTAAAATGTCATAAATGTTACATTGAGGCATCTGTCTCGCAAATAAGTATTAAGTCGCTACTTAACTAAATGTAAAAAAATAATATTAATTTGATCCAAATTTTAAAGTGTAAAATTCAACTTCAAACATTGTTGAACATTTATTTACCATTTATTCTTATTTTAGGTTCATGTCAAAGTGGCTGGTGCATTGCATAAATACATCTATTAATATTTTACTTTTATAATTTTATTTGCCTTGTAACTAAACATACGGAGGTATTTTGTTTTAATTCATCGATAATGCATAAAAGCAAATATAACCAACTGTTTTGTTTCAGGTCCATCTGTTATATTCCAGACATTGATTGAAAAAGGTTTCAAGAAATTTATTAAATTATGTTTTCATTTCTTAATAAATGTAAAAAACATCGCAATTTAATAATTTAAATATTTCTTTGTTCAATTAGTTTCATATAACTCAATAATTTGCTATTGATTATTTTGTGATTAATTTTATTTATTTAATTTATCTATGTATTCAATTTACGCAAATAACGGTGTTGGTCATTATTTCTAAATATCATCCACAGTCGTAAATTACCCATTCTACGTGCTCTGACCTTGAAGTCATTGTACTGGTATCCGCGTCACAATTATTATGATTAAAATTTATTACCTTAATCCGTCACTGTGACCGCTTGGTTTTCGTCTTCTAACGCGTTTCGGATTAGATTTAATCCATCATCAGAGTAAAAATTCGTCAGTTGACTTCGTTAAAACATTAAAACATTAAAAAGACACTAAAATACATCTATGTATACGTTGTACAAACACAGCGTATACAAACAAAAAGTATATGAATTCATCCATAGCAACAACATAAGAGCCATAGATTCCGATCCCACAACGAAGTATATAAAATATATCAACCAAACAATTAATAAATGCACACACCTTTTCGATGAAACTACACGCCGCCAGTTGAAACCCATAACCGCACATGCACCCATGTTCAACGGTTTACCTAAGATCCATAAACCAGGTATACCGATAAGACCTCTTGTTAATTACACAACAGCCCCGGGTTATAAATTATCCAAGAAATTGGTCCAACTAATAAAAAATAACATAACCATAGACAACAATCATTCTATAAAAAATAGCATTGAATTAATAAAACTAACTAAAGACCTTAACATTAATAGTCAGCATAAGTTAATCTCCTTTGATATAGTAAACCTCTATACAAGCGTCCCAGTACAGACAACCTTGGACATTCTAAAAGATAATTTAATAAGAACAGGAAAGTTAAATCTACAAGAAGTAACAGAATTGTTACTTTTACTAGACGTAATATTAAAACAAAATTATTTCACATTCAATAACACAATTTTTATTCAAGAGGAGGGTCTTGCAATGGGTTCACCCTTATCCGGTTTGTTGGCTGACATTTTCCTGAATAACTTCGAAAATACATATTTGCTATCACCACATAATAAATGGCAACGTAACATTACTTTTTATAAAAGATATGTTGATGACACATTTGTTATCTTCGACGGGACAACGAGACAGGCAAACATGCTGTTACATTACATGAATAACATCGCCAAAAACATACAGTTCACACTCGAAATAGAGTCAAACAACGCAATAATTTTTTTGGATTTAACTTTTATGAAACACAATAATAAATTTCAATACAGGATATACAGAAAACCCACCACAACTGATGGTGTCATACATGCCGATTCGTTCCACCCGCACTCACAAAAAATGGCCGCGTTCAACAGTCTGATACACAGACTATACAGTGTACCTTTAGATCCAACAAACCACAAGGATGAAATAGATATAATTAAACACATTGCAATTGCAAACGGTTCCCGCAGCTCATTAGTTGATCCCTTGATGCTTAGACACAAACGCAGAATTGACAACCCTCACCGTGTCACGATGGACGTAATATATAGGGCGGTTGATTATACTAATAACTTCTCAATGCTCATTAGAAACACACTTAAAAAACATAACATCCATATCACATTTAGAACAAATAACAATATCCAAAAAATGTTAAATAACGCCACACGAACATCAATTGAAAAAAGAACGGGCGTATACAAGATGATATGTGATGACTGCGACATGCATTACATTGGTCAGACTGGCAGGGGTTTTTTTCGAAAGATATAAAGAACACTTACCCACGAGCATTTCAAATACAAATAAATCAAATTACGCTAAACATCTCGTTTCATTAAATCATAATTACACAAATTTTGAGGCAAATTGCAAACCCCTACACATTTGCAAAAAGGGAAGATATATGGATGCAGTAGAAGAGTTTGAAATTTACCGGGCCTTCAGAAATAATCCTAATAATATACTAAACGAACAGTTGGCATTTAAATCACATACACTATATGATAAGATTATAGATAACATAACCATAGAGTACACGCCCTAACACAACAATAGATAACATGATAACATAAATAAACTGTGCAGTACGTCGTCAACCGGTGTCGAGTGCGCATTCACATCCGCGTACGTAGCTGTGTTTGTACAACGTATACATAGATGTATTTTAGTGTCTTTTTAATGTTTTAATGTTTTAACGAAGTCAACTGACGAATTTTTACTCTGATGATGGAGTAAATCTAATCCGACACGCGTTAGAAGACGAAAACCAAGCGGTCACAGTGACGGATTAAGGTAATAAATTTTAATCTGACCTTGAGTAAAGTTTTGCGTATTGTTACGTGGAAGAATGTAGGCGCCCTAACTTTAATAAAATAACTCAGACACTAACAAATAATTACTTAAAACCGCATCATACGGGCATCGTTGTCACTTCGCCGATTAGGAACAACGGACGACAGTGATATATTTAGGCGCCATGGCTACTCTTAAGACGCATTTAAATAATATACAAGACTTCCATAAATGTTTCACTAGATTTTATCGTCAGTTACGCCAATTCTACGTATTCCATCTTGTTCGGACAAGTGGAGACGTAGTTTACTTATCGGTATTTTAGTCTTCGATTTATAAATCTCTCACTTGCGTCGCGGAAGATCAAAATATATTCTATCTATTACCGCCATATTTCGGTTTTCTCTGTTGCCGCGACAATATGTCTTTAGAAATAATATGTTACTTATTGATTTAAATTATTGGTATACGTAAGTTATTAGTGAAAACTTTATGTGATTTTTATAAACTACTTTAATTAATTACATTACCGTAATAATATGAATCCATTTTAAATATGCAAATAAATAAACTGCATTTTGTATTGCTAAATTATTTTTTAATTTAAATGAAAATTGGACATTAGAAGTTTGTACATGTATCAGAACGACGAAATGGGCGTATTGCTCGGTCTCAGCACCAAAAAATAAAAAAACATATTTTGAATACTTATTAATTAGACCTTATTATTTAGAAATTGAGGATGGCATAGGATGTTTCTGTTTATAATTGGGCATGTCTGTGGGCAAGTTACGCCTTCAAGACACGCGGTTAAACAGTATCCAAACTCTCTATGTTGAGTGATAGGTGCAAACAAGGAGAAAAAGAAGCGATAAATTTCAGCTGTTCCTATTTTGTAAGCATCAATACTTCTATCTATTGAAATAAGGTTCTTGAATTAAGCTAATTCACTTTTACAAACAATGTCACAGCAACACAGCATACGAAATAGATACTATAATATCAAGTGTTTACGACTTTATAATAGATTGCTATGGCTAATTAAGTAACACTGTAATGCGTAAATAATTATAAATAGCACATTGAAGAACATTACAGAACCCCAAAAGAAGTCTAGTGACACCTAGATTCACAGGACACTTTGAATGCGACCTACATACTCATAAACGGTTGCAACAGTTTAGCTGGAAAGTTGTTTTGTAGCGATGTAGTTGTGCGATGTAATTTGTTTCCAGTAACTACTATTTTTTTATTACAATTAGAATATTATTAATTAGTCGATATTATTATTTGTAAATAGTAGTTGTCTTAATTGTAATAGCGAGGTAACAATATATTTACTTTCTTACGCATCTATTCAAAAAAGAAAAAAAACAAATTTTCAGAATAAAGTTAATACAGTTTTTAACACAGGTTTTCCTAGTTTTGATCATTACAACCAGCATAACGTTATAGGCCTATACACTCACCAAAACAAGTTTTATTTTAACAGCCGTGTTACGATGTAACATTAAGAGTGCCAAACTTGCGACTGTGAACACTTCTCATTTCACAATAGTCAGGAGGACTATCAACTCATCCTTACGTCTTAAAAAAATTTAATCAAGGAATACGTAAAAATAATTAAAAGAATCATATTTATCAAAAATTATATAAAACGGTGTTATATGTTTATGGTGCATTAAATATGTATGTGTGTAGCATATATATACTCTATGCAGCAATGTACACAAAAATTGTGCTTATAAACAAATGTTGTTTAGCAATATTGTATCCATTTTACAATAATTACACTTCACAGCTCTTTTCCAAAAGTTTATTAATAACAGGTTTCCAAACAGCCAGCTGTTTGTAACTATCATAATAACAAAGTCATAATAATTCATTCGTAACAAATTCAAAATAATATAGTCATAATACAAAAACTAACAATATTGTTATTGTTACTAATAAATTGTAAGTCATAATTAATCTGACTCGTTTGTCGCTGACAACTCCAAGGGAAGAGTCAATATCCGAAACAATGTAACTATACACGTAAATGTCCGTGTAACGTGAACGTCCGAAGTGTAACTGTCCGAGACTTTTCGGGACTGTACATGGATTACGACAAGGTCATGGGATCGCACCCATTCTATTTAATATTGCCACGTATAAAATTACAAAAAAGTTTTGTGTACATATACAAGAAACCGTACTTAATAAGAAAAGCAGATAGTTACTTTACGCAGATACGTAACTTCTACATAACTGGAAAGTCAAACGAGCGGTCAGAGAAACATACAAAAGCTAACGGAAAAGGCTGAAACTGTTGGGTTAAGAAGTAATGTTGAAATATCAAGGCGAGAACGGGAAGGAGACTAGAACATCGGGGATGAGAATATTGAGGTTGTTCAAAATTTCAGTTACCTGGACAATAAATTAAAAGACAATAAAGATATGAACGAGGAGCTAAGAAATAGAATTCTGAAGGGTAACAAGTCATTCGATTCGCTGATGTCCAAGGCGATACAAGGCAACTAAAAACGTATACAAGAGACAACACGGGCTATCGTCACATATAAATGCTGAATTTGGAAGCTTACGAAAAGAATTGAAGCGATACTGGGCATATTTAAGGGCTAAGTACTTTGGATGGCAGTTAATAAGAATGACAGACGGCGTACCGCCAACTAAAACACGTGTACAAAGAACCTAGCATCGTATATTATATTAGGCTACAACGTCTATGAGCGAATGAGTTATGTTTGAATACCCAAAAGAAGTAATGAAAAGACAGTTGGGCATGGGCACCAAACGACACATGATGGAGGGACAATGTTCAACGAAATTATTAGAATTTTTTAATGGAAAACGGCCGCAAGAGATCGGCGTCGTCAGGAACAAAGCTGACGTAGGTCAGTGCGAGATGAACAATTGGAAAGATGAACAATATTGTTAATATTTACCTGATACATATCTTTACTTTGTGTAAAGTACAAGTAGCTTTTAGTATTAAAAATATTAAATATTTTTTAAAATATTAAAAAAACAGTAGATTTAACAAATATTAACGAAATGTGTGTGTGTGTGTGTGTGTGTGTTTTCAAGTATTTTTATCTACACATACAAAGTTTAACACAGAGTGTAGGCCTAGCTGTGTTGTAACCCTAACATAATGCATTCACTCACATTCCTCTACGTCTGCACGCTTCCGTTCGTGACATTTACACGTTATTTCCTTTCTTTGTCAACTGTGACTAAGTTGTTTAATATTTCTATTTTTCTGTTTTTTTTTTTCAGCTGATTTCTGTTTCATTTTAGCGCTATAATTAAAGGTTTCACGTCATGACAATATTCCACACTCTACATTCCAACGTTTTATCAAGTCAAGTGTATAATATGTGTTGTACAACGAAGCACGTACACCAGAATCAACTGAAAAATTATGTAAAGTTAAACGCTGGTGAGTTTTAGAATTTTAAAGTATTTCCCAGTATATGTAGAATTTATAACAAACAGAATGTTTGACATTTTTATATTTGTTTCAAAAAACCATAATTAACATTCGATAGTCTGTTTGTTTAGCGGAGTTGCTAGCTAAGAGTGACAGGACCAAATTTCTGAAAACAGTAAATAATCAATTTCAATAAAATGAGAAAGACAAAAAAGAAAAATGTAGCTTTTTAATTTTTTCTTGTTAATGATCCCTAACTTAATTGAAGATTTCAAAAGTAAGACGGTTCGGTTTTGGTACTAAACGGTATTTATAAAATTCGTATGCCAACATCGTACATTTGTTTAGTGGGAAACTTCCACTAATTGGTAAATCAACTGAGTTAGTATGATTTCAACATTTATTAATTCAAGCTAAACCACGTAAATTTTATAAATTTAATATGAAATGGGTGTTGATTTACGGCAGTTATCGTTCGTCATAGAAAATTTACCCTTGTTAAAACATAAAATGTTGCAGGTAAACTACCCCTTTCCCTTAACCGATCTCCAATAAAATCAACATACCTTGATATCTGTATAATTAAAAAAGGTATGCAAAAAAGTATTTGATTCTGTTTGAATTTACGGCAGTTATCGTACGTCTTTGAAAAACTTACCCTTGTTAAAACATACAATGTTGCAGGTAAACTACCCCTTTCCATTAACCGATCTTCAACAAAAACAATAGGTCTTGAGAACTCTACAATTCAGGGCTATATGCAAAACATTATTTGATTCTGTTTGAATTTTCGGCTGTTATCGTTTGCCATAGAAAAAAATCTACACACACGCACGCACGCTCGCTCGCTCGCTCGCACGCACGCACGCACGCACGCACGCACGCACGCACGCACGCACGCACGCACGCACACAGACACACACACATACACTTTTCGAAAAATGACTTTTTTTCATGTATTGAGTGTAGTACAATCAGAATCTGCAGTAATCTCGAACACGATTTTTTTTGCCATCACCATACTTCCATTTCCTTAAGGAACATGGAAGTAAATATCGGTATGGAGAACCATACATGACTTCCATATTCTAAGATTTATATTTAAAATAATTTTCGAAATGAAATATTACCATAGAAACTACTTCTTTCTACTTACTGCTTCAGCCTTAACCACAGTACTGTGGTCACTAACGTATACCACCTCACGTTATCGCACTCGATTTTCACTGATGACGGAAGTCGATGGCATTGCCGAAACGTCTGGTTTTGTAGAAAACATTGGACTACGGCCAAATATCCCGGGAAGGAATTTTAACAAAAACTACTTCTTTGTTGCCGATAACGTTGTACACATATATATCAGTGGCGAAGTTACATGGAGTCAATTGAGGCAATGCCTACCCTAAAAAATTCTGTAGAATAAAAATTATAAATTCGTATGAACTACATAACGTAAAGATTATACATTGTTACTGCGACTGTTAAATTTATTAAACCGAAACGTGCTTTATTGAGCGACCGCTAGATGGTGACAGGTGAGATTCGGCATAGCTCGTTTAAAGCGAATGAGGCAACCTGAACTTGCCTCAGCGTTTTTTGTATACATCGTATGTAAGCAATGTAGGGGGGGATTGTCCCGCGCTGTACACATAGAGCGTTGAGGCATGCCTCATTTCTGTGGTCCAAACAGTTAAGTTAAAGGGCCTGTGTTGTTTCTAAGTGTGTTTATTTTATGCGGTTATTAAAAGTGTCACTGTTATTCTGCTGAACTAACAGATGAGCAAGATTGTTATTTGAATTATTTGTAACATTAAATATATATATAGAAACTAATCAAGTTTAAAAATTTGAAGTTCAATCAGTTGTATTATTGTGTATGACTAATACAAGGATTGTTCAATAGAAACACGTATAGAGCTGTAAAGCATTTTTTATTCAACGATTTTAAAAGAAGTCTCCAATAACATTAAGACATGAGTTCCACTTTTGCGCTAACCTGTAGATTCCCTGCTAGTAAAATTCTTACAGCTGTTTGTGGAACCATTCGGTTACAGCAAACTCTACCTCAGCGTCCGATTTGAACCACCGTCCTTTTAGTGATTCCTTAAAAAAAATTTAAGATAAGATTTTTGCCTACACATTCATTAACTACTAGCTTCGCCACTGATATATATAAAAAATATGCATAAAATTAATGGCTTGTATAAGTTAATGATTGATCTCCATTAAGTAGTGCTCAAGTTTCCAAAGTTTTAATATTATGATGTCCGTAATTAAAACATCAGAGCAGGTATAGTGTGTATGAGGGTGCACCATGGACACAAATTTTCAACATTTCCTATTGAGCGTTGCTTATAGTAAAGCTGCGAATCTACAGTGTACGTTTCACAGAACAAACACGCGAAAAAGAAGGAGCGCTCCGATGTCACTCATGGACCCTCAGCTTCTTGCAGGGGGTTCATTCCCTAAAGACGAAAAGTCTGTCTATGAATCGTTCCTCTGTAAACACGTGCAGTTACACTGCCCAGCGAGCCACAGGAAGCAAATCGCTATACACGCTGGAAACTTTTTCGGCTTGCACGCGTTATGTTGGTATGGGTTTCGGTACTTACCGTTTAAAAAGCATGCAAATGTAAGAAAATAAACATGAGTAAGGCCAGAAATAACGCGAATTGTGTGTGTGTGTGTGTGTGTGTGTGTGTGTGTGTGTCTTCCCAGCCTTTTTATTGCGGTAGTCATAATAATAAAATGGAAACGTAAACATTACATAACTGAGATATGCTTGCCTGACACGAATGATAAAGATGTTTGTAACAAAATTTTCTGTTTGAACATTTTGAGTGTAAATTAATCCATTATACTATTAACTCATACATGATTTACATTAAAATAAAAAATTATAATTTTATTGCCTGGCAACAAAATTATTTTATTTTTAACAATTACCATTCTTTCAAAAAGTTTAAATGAATTTTCAAGTACTTTACTGTTGTTAAAACGTAAAAGGTTGCAGGTAAACTACCCCTTCTCCTTAACCGATCTTCACCAAAATCGAAACACCTTGAGCTATCTAAAATTCAGGGGTGTATGCAAAATATTGTTTGATTCTGTTTGATTTTGCGGCTGTTATCGTTTGCCATAGAAAATACCCTTTTTAAAAAAACGTTGCTGGTAAACTACCCCTTTCCCTTAACCGATCTTCACCAAAAACAATAAATAGTGAGAACTCTACAATTTACGGGTCAATGCAAATAATGTTTTGATTCTGTTTGAATTTGCGGCTGTTCTCGTTTGCCATAGGAAATACCCTTGTTAAAACATAAAACGTTGCAGGTAAACTACCCCTTTCCCTTAACCGATCTTCACCAAAAAAAATAGGTCTTGAGAACTCTATAATTCAGGGCTGTATGCGAAACATTATTTGATTCTGTTTAAATTTGCGGCTGTTATCGTTTGCCAAAAAAAAATTACCCTTGATAAAAATAAACTGTTGCTGGTAAACTACCCCTTTCCCTTAACCGATCTTCACCAAAAACAATAGGTCTTAAGTACTCTACAATGCAGGGCTGCATGCAAAAAATTATTTGTTTCTGTTTGAATTTGCGGCAGTTATCGATTGCCATAGAAAAAATCTACAGACAGACACACACACAGACAGACACACAGACGCTTTTCGGAAAACGACTTTTTTTCATGTTTTGAGTGTAGTACAATCAGAATCTACAATAATCTGGAACACGATTTTTTTTGCCATCACCATACTTCCATTTCCTTAAGGAATATGGAAGTAAAATATCGGTATGGAGAACCATACATGACTTCCATATTCTAAGATTTATATTTAAAATCACTTTCGAAATGAAATATTACCATAGAAACTACTTCTTTCTACTTAATGCTTCAGACTTAACCACAGTACTGTGGTCACTAACGTATACCACCTCACGTTATCGCACTCGATTTTCACTGATGATGGAAGTCGATGGCATTGCCGAAACGTCTGGTTTTGTAGAAAACATTGGACTACGGCCAAATATCCCGGGAAGGATTTTTAACAAAAACTACTTCTTTGTTGCCGATAACGTTGTACACATATATATAAAATATATGCATAAAATTAATGGCTTGTATCTCCATTAAGTAGTGCTCAAGTTTCCAAAGTTTTAATATTATGATGTCCGTAATTAAAACATCAGAGCAGGTTTAATGTGAATGAGGGTACACCATGGACAAAAATTTTCATTTCCTATTGAGCGTTGCTTAGAGTAAAGCTGCGAATCTACAGTGTATGTTTCACAGAACAAACACGCGAAAAAGAAGGAGTGCTCCGAAGTCACTCATGGACCCTCAGCATCTTGCAGAGGGTTCATTCCCTAAAGACGAAAAGTCTGTCTATGAATCGTTCCTCTGTAAACACGTGCAGTTACACTGCCCAGCGATCCACAGGAAGCAAATCGCTATACACGCTGGACACTTTTTCGGCTTGCACACGTTTTGTTGGTATGGGTTTCGGCACTTTCCATTTAAAAAGCGTGCAAATGTAAGAAAATAAACATGAGTGAGGCCAGAAATAACGCGAATTGTGTGTGTGTGTGTGTGTCTTCCCTGCCTTTTTATTGCGGTAGTCATAATAATAAAATGGAAACGTAAACATTACATAACTGAGATATGCTTACCTGCCACGAACGATATATTATTTTATACATGTGTATTAACTCATACATAATTTACATTAAAATGAAAAAATTATAATTTTATTGCCTGGCAACAAAATTATTTTATTTTTAACAATTACCATTGTTTGAAAAAGTTTAAATGAATTTTCAAGTACTTTACTGTTGTTAAAACGTAAAAGGTTGCAGGTAAACTACCCCTTCCCCTCAACCGATCTTCACCAAAATCGAAAGTCCTTGAGAACTCTACAATTCAGGGAAGTATACAAAAAATTATTTGATTCTGTTTGAATTTGCGGCTGTTATCGTTTGCCATAGGAAAAATCTACAGACAGACACAGACAGACACACAGACAGACAGACAGACAGACAGACAGACAGATAGACAGACAGACAGGTAGACAGACAGACAGACAGACAGACAGACAGACAGACAGACAGACAGACAGGCAGGCAGGCAGGCAGGCAGGCAGACAGATAGACGGACAGACACACACACACACACAGACACTTATCGGAAAACGACTTTTTTTCATGTTTTGAGTGTAGTACAATCAGAATCTACAATAATCTGGAACACGATTTTTTTTGCATCACCATACTTCCATTTAGTAAGGAATATGGAAGTAAAATATCGGTATGGAGAACCATACATGACTTCCATATTCTAAGATTTATATTTAAAATCATTTTCGAAATGAAATATTACCATAGAAACTACGTCTATCTACTTACTGCTTCAGCCTTAACCACAGTACTGTGGTCACTAACGTATACCACCTCACGTTATCGCACTCGATTTTCACTGATGATGGAAGTCGATGGCATTGCCGAAACGTCTGGTTTTGTAGAAAACATTGGACTACGGCCAAATATCCCGGGAAGGAATTTTAACAAAAACTACTTCTTTGTTGCCGATAACGTTGTACACATATATATATAAAAAATGCATAAAATTAATGGCTTGTATCTCCAATAAGTAATGCTCAAGTTTCCAAAGTTTTAATATTATGATGTCCGTAATTAAAACATCAGAGCAGGTTTAGTGTGAATGAGGGTACACCGTGGACAAAAATATTCAACATTTCCTATTGAGCGTTGCTTAGAGTAAAGCTGCGAATCTACAGTGTACGTTTCACAGAACATACACGCGAAAAAGAAGGAGCGCTCCGATGTCACTCATGGACCCTCAGCTCCTTGCAGAGGGTTCATTCCCTAAAGACGAAAAGTCTGTCTATGAATCGTTCCTCTGTAAACGATCCACAGGAAGCAAATTGCTATACACGCTGGACACTTTTTCGGCTTGCACGCGTAATGTTGGTATGGGTTTGGGTACTTACCGTTTAAAAAGCGTGCAAATGTAAGAAAATAAACATGAGTGAGGCCAGAAATAACGCGAAATGTGTGTGTTTGTGTGTGTGTGTGTCTTCCCTGCCTTTTTATTGCGGTAGTCATAATAATAAAATGGAAACGTAAACATTACATAACTGAGATATGCTTACCTGCCACGAACGATATATTATTTTATACATGTGTATTAACTCATACATAATTTACATTAAAATCAAAAAAATTATAATTTTATTGCCTGGCGACAAAATTATTTTATTTTTAACAATTACCATTGTTTGAAAAATTTTAAATAAATTTTCAAGTACTTTACTCTTTTTAAAACGTAAAAGGTTGCTGGTAAACTACCCCTTCTCCTTAACCGATCTTCACCAAAATCGAAAGTCCTTAAGACCTCTGCAATTCAGTGACGTATGCAAAAAATTATTTGATTCTATTTGAATTTGCGGCTGTTATCGTTTGCCATAGAAAATACTCTTGATAAAAAAACGTTGCTGGTAAACTACCCCTTTCCCTCAACCGATCTTCGCCAAAAACAACATGTCGTGAGTACTCTACAAATCAGGGCTGTATGCAAAAAATTATTTGATTCTGTTCGAATTTGCGGCTGTTATCGTTTGCCATAGGAAAAATCTACAGACAGACACACACACACAGACAGACAGACAGACAGACAGACAGACAGACAGACAGACAGACAGACAGACAGACAGACAGACAGACAGACAGACAGACAGACAGACAGACAGACAGATAGACACACAGACACTTTTCGGAAAACGACTTTTTTTCATGTTTTGAGTGTAGTACAATCAGAATCTGCAATAATCTCGAACACGATTTTTTTTGCCATCACCTTACTTCCATTTCCTTAAGGAACATGGAAGTAAATATCGGTATGGAGAACCATACATGACTTCCATATTCTAAGATTTATATTTAAAATAATTTTCGAAATGAAATATTACCATAGAAACTACTTCTTTCTACTTACTGCTGCAGCCTTAACCACAGTACTGTGGTCACTAACGTATACCACCTCACGTTATCGCACTCGATTTTCACTGATGATGGAAGTCGATGGCATTGCCGAAACGTCTGGTTTTGTAGAAAACATTGGACTACGGCTAAATATCCCGGGAAGGAATTTTAACAAAAACTACTTCTTTGTTGCCGATAACGTTGTACACATATATATCAGTGGCGAAGTTACATGGAGGCAATTGAGGCAATGCCTACCCTAAAAAATTCTGTAGAATAAAAATTATAAATTCGTATGAACTACATAACGTAAAGATTATACATTGTTACTGGACTGTTAAATTTATTAAACCGAAACGTGCTTTATTGAGCGACCGCTAGATGGTGACAGAAGAGATTCGGCATAGCTCGTTTAAAGCGAATGAGGCAACCTGAACTTGCCTCAGCGTTTTTTGTATACATCGTATGTAAGCAATGTAGTGGTTTGATAGGGAAGTGAAGGGAGGGGGGATTGTCCCGCGCTGTACACATAGAGCGTTGAGGCATGCCTCACTTCTGTGGTCCAAAAAGTTAAGTTAAAGGGCCTGTGTTGTTTCTAAGTGTGTTTATTTTATGCAGTTATTAAAAGTGTCACTGTTATTCTGCTGAACTAACAGATGAGCAAGATTGTTATTTGAATGATTTGTAACATTAAACATATATATAGAAACTAATCAAGTTTAAAAATTTGAAGTTCAATCAGTTGTATTATTGTGTATGACTAATACAAGGATTGTTCAATAGAAACACGTATAGAGCTGTAAAGCATTTTTTATTCAACGATTTTAAAAGAAGTCTCCAATAACATTAAGACATGAGTTCCACTGTTGCGCTAACCTGTAGATTCCCTGCTAGTAAAATTCTTACGGCTGTTTGTGGAACCATTCGGTTACAGCAAACTCTACCTCAGCGTCCGATTTGAACCACCGTCCTTTTAGTGATTCCTTAAAAAAAATTTAAGATAAGATTTTTGCCTATCCATTCATTAACTACTAGCTTCGCCACTGATATATATAAAAAATATGCATAAAATTAATGGCTTGTATAAGTTAATGATTGATCTCCATTAAGTAGTGCTTAAGTTTCCAAAGTTTTAATTTTATGATGTCCGTAATTAAAACATCAGAGCAGGTATAGTGTGTATGAGGGTACACCATGGACAAAAATTTTCAACATTTCCTATTGAGCGTTGCTTAGAGTAAAGCTGCGAATCTACAGTGTACGTTTCACAGAACAAACACGCGAAAAAGAAGGAGCGCTCCGATGTCACTCATGGACCCTCAGCTTCTTGCAGAGGGTTCATTCCCTAAAGACGAAAAGTCTGTCTATGAATCGTTCCTCTGTAAACACGTGCAGTTACACTGCCCAGCGATCCACAGGAAGCAAATCGCTATACACGCTGGAAACTTTTTCGGCTTGCACGCGTTATGTTGGTATGGGTTTCGGTACTTACCGTTTAAAAAGCGTGCAAATGTAAGAAAATAAACATGAGTGAGGCCAGAAATAACGCGAATTGTGTGTGTGTGTGTGTGTTTGTCTTCCCAGCCTTTTTATTGCGGTAGTCATAATAATAAAATGGAAACGTAAACATTACATAACTGAGATATGCTTGCCTGACACGAATGATATAGATGTTTGTAACAAAATTTTCTGTTTGAACATTTTGAGTGTAAATTAATCCATTATACTATTAACTCATACATGATTTACATTAAAATAAAAAATTATAATTTTATTGCCTGGCAACAAAATTATTTTATTTTTAACAATTATCATTCTTTCAAAAATTTTAAATGAATTTTCAAGTACTTTACTGTTGTCAAAACGTAAAATGTTGCCGGTAAACTACCCCTTCCCCTTAACCGATCTTCACCAAAATCGAAACACCTTGAGATCTCTACAAATCAGGGACGTATGCAAAATATTGTTTGATTCTGTTTGAATTTGCGGCTGTTATCGTTTGCCATATAAAATACCCTTGTTAAAACATAAAACGTTGCCGGTAAACTACCCCTTTCCCTTAACCGATCTTCACCAAAAACAACAGGTCTTGACAACTCTATAACTCAGGGCTGTATGCGAAATATTATTTGGTTCTGTTTGAATTTGCGGCAGTTATCGTTTGCCATAGAAAAAATCTACAGACAGACACACACACAGACAGACATACACACAGACGCTTTTCGGAAAACGACTTTTTTTCATGTTTTGAGTGTAGTACAATCAGAATCTACAATAATCTCGAACACGATTTTTTTGCCATCACCATACTTCCATTTCCTTAAGGAATATGGAAGTAAAATATCGGTATGGAGAACCATACATGACTTCCAGATTCTAAGATTTATATTTAAAATCACTTTCGAAATGAAATATTACCATAGAAACTACTTCTTTCTACTTACTGCTTCAGCCTTAACCACAGTACTGTGGTCACTAACGTATACCACCTCACGTTATCGCACTCGTTTTTCACTGATGATGGAAGTCGATGGCATAGCCGAAACGTCTGGTTTTGTAGAAAACATTGGACTACGGCCAAATATCCCGGGAAGGAATTTTAAGAAAAACTACTTCTTTGTTGCCGATAACGTTGTACACATATATATAAAAAATATGCATAAAAATAATGGCTTGTATCTCCATTAAGTAGTGCTCAAGTTTCCAAAGTAATTAAAACATCAGAGCAGGTTTAGTGTGTATGAGGGTACACCATGGACTAAAATTTTCAACCTTTCCGATTGATCGTTGCTTAGAGTAAAGCTGCGAATCTACAGTGTACGTTTCACAGAACAAACACGCGAAAAAGAAGGAGCGCTCCGATGTCACTCATGGACCCTCAGCTTCTTGCAGAGGGTTCATTCCCTAAAGACGAAAAGTCTGTCTATGAATCGTTCCTCTGTAAACACGTGCAGTTACACTGCCCAGCGATCCACAGGAAGCAAATCGCTATACACGCTGGACACTTTTTCGGCTTGCACGCGTTATGTTGGTATGGGTTTCGGCACTTTCCATTTAAAAAGCGTGCAAATGTAAGAAAATAAACATGAGTGAGGCCAGAAATAACGCGAATTGTGTGTGTGTGTCTTCCCTGCCTTTTTATTGCGGTAGTCATAATAATAAAATGGAAACGTAAACATTACATAACTGAGATATGCTTACCTGCCACGAACGATATATTATTTTATACATGTGTATTAACTCATACATAATTTACATTAAAATGAAAAAATTATAACTTTATTGCCTGGCAACAAAATTATTTTATTTTTAACAATTACCATTCTTTGAAAAAGTTTAAATGAATTTTCAAGTACTTTACTGTTGTTAAAACGTAAAATGTTGCTGGAAAACTACCCCTTCCCCTCAACCGATCATCACCAAAATCGGAAGTCCTTGAGACCTCTACAATTCAGGGATGTATGCAAAAAATTATTTGATGCTGTTTGAATTTGCGGCTGTTATCGTTTGCCATAGAAAATACTCTTGATAAAAAAACGTTGCTGGTAAACTACCCCTTTCCCTCAACCGATCTTCGCCAAAAACAACAGGTTCTGAGTACTCTACAAATCAGGGCTGTATGCAAAAAATTATTTGATTCTGTATGAATTTGCGGCTGTTATCGTTTGCCATAGGAAAAATCTACAGACAGACACACAGACAGACAGACAGACAGACAGACACACAGACGCTTTCGTAAAACGACTTTTTTTCATGTTTTGAGTGTAGTACAATCAGAATCTGCAATAATCTCGAACACGATTTTTTTTGCCATCACCATACTTCCATTTCCTTAAGGAACATGGAAGTAAATATCGGTATTCTGTTTGAATTTGCGGCTGTTATCGTTTGCCATATAAAATACCCTTGTTAAAAAAACGTTGCTGGTAAACTACCCCTTTCCCTTAACCGATCTTCACCAAAAACAATAGACCTTGAGAACTCTACAATTTATGGGTGTATGCACATAATTTTTTGATTCTGTTTGAATTTGCGGCTGTTATCGTTTTGCATAGAAAATACCCTTGTTAAAACATAAAACGTTGCAGGTAAACTACCCCTTTCCCTTAACCGATCTTCATCAAAAACAACAGGTCTTGACAACTCTATAATTCAGGGCTGTATGCGAAATATTATTTGTTTCTGTTTGAATTTGCGGCAGTTATCGTTTGCCATAGAAAAAATCTACAGACAGACACACACACAGACAGACACACAGACAGACATACACACAGACGCTTTTCGGAAAACGACTTTTTTTCATAAAACATAAAACATAAAACGTTGCAGGTAAACTACCCCTTTCCCTTAACCGATCTTCACCAGAAACAACAGGTCTTGACAACTCTATAATTCAGGGCTGTATGCGAAACATTATTTGATTCTGTTTAAATTTGCGGCTGTTATCGTTTGCCAAATAAAAATTACACTTGATAAAAATAAACTGTTGCCGGTAAACTACCCCTTTCCCTCAACAGATCTTCACAAAAAACAATAGGTCTTGAGTACTCTACAAATCAGGGCTGCATGCAAAAAATTATTTGTTTCTGTTTGAATTTGCGGCAGTTATCGTTTGCCATAGAAAAAATCTACAGACAGACACACAGACAGACAGACACACAGACAGACATACACACAGACGCTTTTCGGAAAACGACTGTTTTTCATGTTTTGAGTGTAGTACAATCAGAATCTGCAATAATCTCGAACACGATTTTTTTTGCCATCACCATACTTCCATTTCCTTAAGGAACATGGAAGTAAATATCGGTATGGAGAACCATACATACATGACTTCCATATTCTAAGATTTATATTTAAAATAATTTTCGAAATGAAATATTACCATAGAAACTACTTCTTTCTACTTACTGCTTCAGCCTTAACCACAGTACTGTGGTCACTAACGTATACCACCTCACGTTATCGCACTCGATTTTCACTGATGATGGAAGTCGATGGCATAGCCGAAACGTCTGGTTTTGTAGAAAACATTGGACTACGGCCAAATATCCCGGGAAGGAATTTAACAAAAACTACTTCTTTGTTGCCGATAACGTTGTACACATATATATCAGTGGCGAAGTTACATGGAGGCAATTGAGGCAATGCCTACCCTAAAAAATTCTGTAGAATAAAAATTATAAATTCGTATGAACTACATAACGTAAAGATTATACATTGTTACTGCGACTGTTAAATTTATTAAACCGAAACGTGCTTTATTGAGCGACCGCTAGATGGTGACAGGTGAGATTCGGCATAGCTCGTTTAAAGCGAATGAGGCAACCTGAACTTGCCTCAGCGTTTTTTGTATACATCGTATGTAAGCAATGTAGTGGTGGATAGGGAAGTGAAGGGAGGGGGGATTGTCCCGCGCTGTACACATAGAGCGTTGAGGCATGCCTCACTTCTGTGGTCCAAACAGTGAAGTTAAAGGGCCTGTGTTGTTTCTAAGTGTGTTTATTTTATGCGGTTATTAAAAGTGTCACTGTTATTCTGCTGAACTAACAGATGAGCAAGATTGTTATTTGAATGATTTGTAACATTAAACATATATATAGAAACTAATCAAGTTTAAAAATTTGAAGTTCAATCAGTTGTATTATTGTGTATGACTAATACAAGGATTGTTCAATAGAAACACGTATAGAGCTGTAAAGCATTTTTTATTCAACGATTTTAAAAGAAGTCTCCAATAACATTAAGACGTGAGTTCCACTGTTGCGCTAACCTGTAGATTCCCTGCTAGTAAAATTCTTACGGCTGTTTGTGGAACCATTCGGTTACAGCAAACTCTACCTCAGCGTCCGATTTGAACCACCGTCCTTTTAGTGATTCCTTAAAAAAAATTTAAGATAAGATTTTTGCCTATCCATTCATTAACTACTAGCTTCGCCACTGATATATATAAAAAATATGCATAAAATTAATGGCTTGTATAAGTTAATGATTGATCTCCATTAAGTAGTGCTCAAGTTTCCAAAGTTTTAATATTATGATGTCCGTAATTAAAACATCAGAGCAGGTATAGTGTGTATGAGGGTACACCATGGACAAAAATTTTCAACATTTCCTATTGAGCGTTGCTTAGAGTAAAGCTGCGAATCTACAGTGTACGTTTCACAGAACAAACACGCGAAAAAGAAGGAGCGCTCCGATGTCACTCATGGACCCTCAGCTTCTTGCAGAGGGTTCATTCCCTAAAGACGAAAAGTCTGTCTATGAATCGTTCCTCTGTAAACACGTGCAGTTACACTGCCCAGCGATCCACAGGAAGCAAATCGCTATACACGCTGGAAACTTTTTCGGCTTGCACGCGTTATGTTGGTATGGGTTTCGGTACTTACCGTTTAAAAAGCGTGCAAATGTAAGAAAATAAACATGAGAGAGGCCAGAAATAACGCGAATTGTGTGTGTGTGTGTGCGTGTGTCTTCCCAGCCTTTTTATTGCGGTAGTCATAATAATAATTAAATGGAAACGAAAACATTACGTAACTGAGATATGCTTGCCTGACACGAATGATATAGATGTTTGTAACAAAATTTTCTGTTTGAACATTTTGAGTGTAAATTAATCCATTATACTATTAACTCATACATGATTTACATTAAAATAAAAAATTATAATTTTATTGCCTGGCAACAAAATTATTTTATTTTTAACAATTATCATTCTTTCAGATATTTTAAATGAATTTTCAAGTACCTTACTGTTTACTGTTGCCGGTAAACCACCCCTTCCCCTTAACCGATCTTCACCAAAATCGAAAAACCTTGAGATCTCTACAATTCAGGGACGTATGCAAAATATTGTTTGATTCTGTTTGAATTTGCGGCTGTTATCGTTTGCCATAGAAAATACCCTTGTTAAAAAAACGTTGCTGGTAAACTACCCCTTTCCCTTAACCGATCTTCACCAAAAACAATAGATCTTGAGAACTCTACAATTTAGGGGTGTATGCAAATAATTATTTGATTCTGTTTGTATTTGCGGCTGTTATCGTTTGGCATAGAAAATACCCTTGTTAAAACATAAAACGTTGCAGGTAAACTACCCCTTTCCCTTAACCGATCTTCACCAGAAACAATAGGTCTTGACAACTCTATAATTCAGGGCTGTATGCGAAACATTATTTGATTCTGTTTAAATTTGCGGCTGTTATCGTTTGCCAAATAAAAATTACACTTGATAAAAATAAACTGTTGCCGGTAAACTACCCCTTTCCCTCAACAGATCTTCACCAAAAACAATAGGTCTTGAGTACTCTACAAATCAGGGCTGCATGCAAAAAATTATTTGTTTCTGTTTTTGAATTTGCATCAGTTATCGTTTGCCATAGAAAAAATCTACAGACAGACACACAGACAGACATACACACAGACGCTTTTCGGAAAACGACTTTTTTTCATGTTTTGAGTGTAGTACGATCAGAATCTACAATAATCTCGAACAAGATTTTTTTTGCCATCACCATACTTCCATTTCCTTAAGGAATATGGAAGTAAAATATCGGTATGGAGAACCATACATGACTTCCATATTCTAAGATTTATATTTAAAATCACTTTCGAAATGAAATATTAGCATAGAAACTACTTCTTTCTACTTACTGCTTCAGCCTTAACCACAGTACTGTGGTCACTAACGTATATCACCTCACGTTATCGCACTGGATTTTCACTGATGATGGAAGTCGATGTCATAGCCGAAACGTCTGGTTTTGTAGAAAACATTGGACTACGGCCAAATATCCCGGGAAGGAATTTTAACAAAAACTACTTCTTTGTTGCCGATAAAGTTGTACACATATATATAAAAAATATGCATAAAATTTATGGCGTGTATCTCCATTAAGTAGTGCTCAAGTCTCCAAAGTTTTAATATTATGATGTCCGTAATTAAAACATCAGAGCAGGTTTAGTGTGAATGAGGGTACACCGTGGACAAAAATTTTCAACATTTCCTATTGAGCGTTGCTTAGAGTAATGCTGCGAATCTACAGTGTACGTTTCACAGAACAAACACGCGAAAAAGAAGGAGCGCTCCGATGTCACTCATGGACCCTCAGCTTCTTGCAGAGGGTTCATTCCCTAAAGACGAAAAGTCTGTCTATGAATCGTTCCTCTGTAAACACGTGCAGTTACACTACCCAGCGATCCACAGGAAGCAAATCGCTATACACGCTGGACACTTTTTCGGCTTGCATGCGTTATGTTGGTATGGGTTTCGGCACTTTCCATTTAAAAAGCGTGCAAATGTAAGAAAATAAACATGAGAGAGGCCAGAAATAACGCGAATTGTGTGTGTGTGTGTGTGTGTGTGTGTGTGTGTGTGTGTGTGCGTGTGTCTTCCCAGCCTTTTTATTGCGGTAGTCATAATAATAATAAAATGGAAACGAAAACATTACGTAACTGAGATATGCTTGCCTGACACGAATGATATAGATGTTTGTAACAAAATTTTCTGTTTGAACATTTTGAGTGTAAATTAATCCATTATACTATTAACTCATACATGATTTACATTAAAATAAAAAATTATAATTTTATTGCCTGGCAACAAAATTATTTTATTTTTAACAATTATCATTCTTTCAGATATTTTAAATGAATTCTCAAGTACTTTACTGTTGTTAAAACGTAAAATGTTGCCGGTAAACTACCCCTTCCCCTTAACCGATCTTCACCAAAATCGAAACACCTTGAGATCTCTAAAAATCAGGGACGTATGCAAAATATTGTTTGATTCTGTTTGAATTTGCGGCTGTTATCGTTTGCCATATAAAATACCCTTGTTAAAAAAACGTTGCTGGTAAACTACCCCTTTCCCTTAACCGATCTTCACCAAAAACAATAGACCTTGAGAACTCTACAATTTATGGGTGTATGCACATAATTTTTTGATTCTGTTTGAATTTGCGGCTGTTATCGTTTTGCATAGAAAATACCCTTGTTAAAACATAAAAAGTTGCAGGTAAACTACCCCTTTCCCTTAACCGATCTTCATCAAAAACAACAGATCTTGACAACTCTATAATTCAGGGCTGTATGCGAAATATTATTTGTTTCTGTTTGAATTTGCGGCAGTTATCGTTTGCCATAGAAAAAATCTACAGACAGACACACACACAGACAGACACACAGACAGACATACACACAGACGCTTTTCGGAAAACGACTTTTTTTCATAAAACATAAAACATAAAACGTTGCAGGTAAACTACCCCTTTCCCTTAACCGATCTTCACCAGAAACAACAGGTCTTGACAACTCTATAATTCAGGGCTGTATGCCAAACATTATTTGATTCTGTTTAAATTTTGCGGCTGTTATCGTTTGCCAAATAAAAATTACACTTGATAAAAATAAACTGTTGCCGGTAAACTACCCCTTTCCCTCAACAGATCTTCACAAAAAACAATAGGTCTTGAGTACTCTACAAATCAGGGCTGCATGCAAAAAATTATTTGTTTCTGTTTGAATTTGCGGCAGTTATCGTTTGCCATAGAAAAAATCTACAGACAGACACACAGACAGACAGACACACAGACAGACATACACACAGACGCTTTTCGGAAAACGACTGTTTTTCATGTTTTGAGTGTAGTACAATCAGAATCTGCAATAATCTCGAACACGATTTTTTTTGCCATCACCATACTTCCATTTCCTTAAGGAACATGGAAGTAAATATCGGTATGGAGAACCATACATACATGACTTCCATATTCTAAGATTTATATTTAAAATAATTTTCGAAATGAAATATTACCATAGAAACTACTTCTTTCTACTTACTGCTTCAGCCTTAACCACAGTACTGTGGTCACTAACGTATACCACCTCACGTTATCGCACTCGATTTTCACTGATGATGGAAGTCGATGGCATAGCCGAAACGTCTGGTTTTGTAGAAAACATTGGACTACGGCCAAATATCCCGGGAAGGAATTTAACAAAAACTACTTCTTTGTTGCCGATAACGTTGTACACATATATATCAGTGGCGAAGTTACATGGAGGCAATTGAGGCAATGCCTACCCTAAAAAATTCTGTAGAATAAAAATTATAAATTCGTATGAACTACATAACGTAAAGATTATACATTGTTACTGCGACTGTTAAATTTATTAAACCGAAACGTGCTTTATTGAGCGACCGCTAGATGGTGACAGGTGAGATTCGGCATAGCTCGTTTAAAGCGAATGAGGCAACCTGAACTTGCCTCAGCGTTTTTTGTATACATCGTATGTAAGCAATGTAGTGGTGGATAGGGAAGTGAAGGGAGGGGGAATTGTCCCGCGCTGTACACATAGAGCGTTGAGGCATGCCTCACTTCTGTGGTCCAAACAGTGAAGTTAAAGGGCCTGTGTTGTTTCTAAGTGTGTTTATTTTATGCGGTTATTAAAAGTGTCACTGTTATTCTGCTGAACTAACAGATGAGCAAGATTGTTATTTGAATGATTTGTAACATTAAACATATATATAGAAACTAATCAAGTTTAAAAATTTGAAGTTCAATCAGTTGTATTATTGTGTATGACTAATACAAGGATTGTTCAATAGAAACACGTATAGAGCTGTAAAGCATTTTTTATTCAACGATTTTAAAAGAAGTCTCCAATAACATTAAGACGTGAGTTCCACTGTTGCGCTAACCTGTAGATTCCCTGCTAGTAAAATTCTTACGGCTGTTTGTGGAACCATTCGGTTACAGCAAACTCTACCTCAGCGTCCGATTTGAACCACCGTCCTTTTAGTGATTCCTTAAAAAAAATTTAAGATAAGATTTTTGCCTATCCATTCATTAACTACTAGCTTCGCCACTGATATATATAAAAAATATGCATAAAATTAATGGCTTGTATAAGTTAATGATTGATCTCCATTAAGTAGTGCTCAAGTTTCCAAAGTTTTAATATTATGATGTCCGTAATTAAAACATCAGAGCAGGTATAGTGTGTATGAGGGTACACCATGGACAAAAATTTTCAACATTTCCTATTGAGCGTTGCTTAGAGTAAAGCTGCGAATCTACAGTGTACGTTTCACAGAACAAACACGCGAAAAAGAAGGAGCGCTCCGATGTCACTCATGGACCCTCAGCTTCTTGCAGAGGGTTCATTCCCTAAAGACGAAAAGTCTGTCTATGAATCGTTCCTCTGTAAACACGTGCAGTTACACTGCCCAGCGATCCACAGGAAGCAAATCGCTATACACGCTGGAAACTTTTTCGGCTTGCACGCGTTATGTTGGTATGGGTTTCGGTACTTACCGTTTAAAAAGCGTGCAAATGTAAGAAAATAAACATGAGAGAGGCCAGAAATAACGCGAATTGTGTGTGTGTGTGTGCGTGTGTCTTCCCAGCCTTTTTATTGCGGTAGTCATAATAATAATAAAATGGAAACGAAAACATTACGTAACTGAGATATGCTTGCCTGACACGAATGATATAGATGTTTGTAACAAAATTTTCTGTTTGAACATTTTGAGTGTAAATTAATCCATTATACTATTAACTCATACATGATTTACATTAAAATAAAAAATTATAATTTTATTGCCTGGCAACAAAATTATTTTATTTTTAACAATTATCATTCTTTCAGATATTTTAAATGAATTTTCAAGTACCTTACTGTTTACTGTTGCCGGTAAACCACCCCTTCCCCTTAACCGATCTTCACCAAAATCGAAAAACCTTGAGATCTCTACAATTCAGGGACGTATGCAAAATATTGTTTGATTCTGTTTGAATTTGCGGCTGTTATCGTTTGCCATAGAAAATACCCTTGTTAAAAAAACGTTGCTGGTAAACTACCCCTTTCCCTTAACCGATCTTCACCAAAAACAATAGATCTTGAGAACTCTACAATTTAGGGGTGTATGCAAATAATTATTTGATTCTGTTTGTATTTGCGGCTGTTATCGTTTGGCATAGAAAATACCCTTGTTAAAACATAAAACGTTGCAGGTAAACTACCCCTTTCCCTTAACCGATCTTCACCAGAAACAATAGGTCTTGACAACTCTATAATTCAGGGCTGTATGCGAAACATTATTTGATTCTGTTTAAATTTGCGGCTGTTATCGTTTGCCAAATAAAAATTACACTTGATAAAAATAAACTGTTGCCGGTAAACTACCCCTTTCCCTCAACAGATCTTCACCAAAAACAATAGGTCTTGAGTACTCTACAAATCAGGGCTGCATGCAAAAAATTATTTGTTTCTGTTTTTGAATTTGCATCAGTTATCGTTTGCCATAGAAAAAATCTACAGACAGACACACAGACAGACATACACACAGACGCTTTTCGGAAAACGACTTTTTTTCATGTTTTGAGTGTAGTACGATCAGAATCTACAATAATCTCGAACAAGATTTTTTTTGCCATCACCATACTTCCATTTCCTTAAGGAATATGGAAGTAAAATATCGGTATGGAGAACCATACATGACTTCCATATTCTAAGATTTATATTTAAAATCACTTTCGAAATGAAATATTAGCATAGAAACTACTTCTTTCTACTTACTGCTTCAGCCTTAACCACAGTACTGTGGTCACTAACGTATATCACCTCACGTTATCGCACTGGATTTTCACTGATGATGGAAGTCGATGGCATAGCCGAAACGTCTGGTTTTGTAGAAAACATTGGACTACGGCCAAATATCCCGGGAAGGAATTTTAACAAAAACTACTTCTTTGTTGCCGATAAAGTTGTACACATATATATAAAAAATATGCATAAAATTTATGGCGTGTATCTCCATTAAGTAGTGCTCAAGTCTCCAAAGTTTTAATATTATGATGTCCGTAATTAAAACATCAGAGCAGGTTTAGTGTGAATGAGGGTACACCGTGGACAAAAATTTTCAACATTTCCTATTGAGCGTTGCTTAGAGTAATGCTGCGAATCTACAGTGTACGTTTCACAGAACAAACACGCGAAAAAGAAGGAGCGCTCCGATGTCACTCATGGACCCTCAGCTTCTTGCAGAGGGTTCATTCCCTAAAGACGAAAAGTCTGTCTATGAATCGTTCCTCTGTAAACACGTGCAGTTACACTACCCAGCGATCCACAGGAAGCAAATCGCTATACACGCTGGACACTTTTTCGGCTTGCATGCGTTATGTTGGTATGGGTTTCGGCACTTTCCATTTAAAAAGCGTGCAAATGTAAGAAAATAAACATGAGAGAGGCCAGAAATAACGCGAATTGTGTGTGTGTGTGTGTGTGTGTGTGCGTGTGTCTTCCCAGCCTTTTTATTGCGGTAGTCATAATAATAATAAAATGGAAACGAAAACATTACGTAACTGAGATATGCTTGCCTGACACGAATGATATAGATGTTTGTAACAAAATTTTCTGTTTGAACATTTTGAGTGTAAATTAATCCATTATACTATTAACTCATACATGATTTACATTAAAATAAAAAATTATAATTTTATTGCCTGGCAACAAAATTATTTTATTTTTAACAATTATCATTCTTTCAGATATTTTAAATGAATTCTCAAGTACTTTACTGTTGTTAAAACGTAAAATGTTGCCGGTAAACTACCCCTTCCCCTTAACCGATCTTCACCAAAATCGAAACACCTTGAGATCTCTAAAAATCAGGGACGTATGCAAAATATTGTTTGATTCTGTTTGAATTTGCGGCTGTTATCGTTTGCCATATAAAATACCCTTGTTAAAAAAACGTTGCTGGTAAACTACCCCTTTCCCTTAACCGATCTTCACCAAAAACAATAGACCTTGAGAACTCTACAATTTATGGGTGTATGCACATAATTTTTTGATTCTGTTTGAATTTGCGGCTGTTATCGTTTTGCATAGAAAATACCCTTGTTAAAACATAAAACGTTGCAGGTAAACTACCCCTTTCCCTTAACCGATCTTCATCAAAAACAACATGTCTTGACAACTCTATAATTCAGGGCTGTATGCGAAATATTATTTGTTTCTGTTTGAATTTGCGGCAGTTATCGTTTGCCATAGAAAAAATCTACAGACAGACACACACACAGACAGACACACAGACAGACATACACACAGACGCTTTTCGGAAAACGACTTTTTTTCATAAAACATAAAACATAAAACGTTGCAGGTAAACTACCCCTTTCCCTTAACCGATCTTCACCAGAAACAACAGGTCTTGACAACTCTATAATTCAGGGCTGTATGCGAAACATTATTTGATTCTGTTTAAATTTGCGGCTGTTATCGTTTGCCAAATAAAAATTACACTTGATAAAAATAAACTGTTGCCGGTAAACTACCCCTTTCCCTCAACAGATCTTCACAAAAAACAATAGGTCTTGAGTACTCTACAAATCAGGGCTGCATGCAAAAAATTATTTGTTTCTGTTTGAATTTGCGGCAGTTATCGTTTGCCATAGAAAAAATCTACAGACAGACACACAGACAGACAGACACACAGACAGACATACACACAGACGCTTTTCGGAAAACGACTGTTTTTCATGTTTTGAGTGTAGTACAATCAGAATCTACAATAATCTCGAACACGATTTTTTTTGCCATCACCATACATACTTCCATTTCCTTAAGGAATATGGAAGTAACATATCGGTATGGAGAACCATACATGACTTCCATATTCTAAGATTTATATTTAAAATCACTTTCGAAATGAAATATTACCTAAGAAACTACTTCTTTCTACTTACTGCTTCAGCCTTAACCACAGTACTGTGGTCACTAACGTATACCACCTCACGTTATCGCACTCGATTTTCACTGATGATGGAAGTCGATGGCATAGCCGAAACGTCTGGTTTTGTAGAAAACATTGGACTACGGCCAAATATCCCGGGAAGGAATTTTAACAAAAACTAATTCTTTGTTGCCGATAACGTTGTACACATATATATAAAAAATATGCATAAAATTAATGGCTTGTATCTCCATTAAGTAGTGCTCAAGTTTCCAAAGTAATTAAAACATCAGAGCAGGTTTAGTGTGAATGGGGGTACACCGTGGACAAAAATTTTCAGTTCCTATTGAGCGTTGCTTAGAGTAAAGCTGCGAATCTACAGTGTACGTTTCACAGAACAAACACGCGAAAAAGAAGGAGCGCTCCGAAGTCACTCATGGACCCTCAGCATCTTGCAGAGGGTTCATTCCCTAAAGACGAAAAGTCTGTCTATGAATCGTTCCTCTGTAAACACGTGCAGTTACACTGCCCAGCGATCCACAGGAAGCAAATCGCTATACACGCTGGACACTTTTTCGGCTTGCACGCGTTATGTTGGTATGGGTTTCGGCACTTTCCATTTAAAAAGCGTGCAAATGTAAGAAAATAAACATGAGTGAGGCCAGAAATAACGCGAATTGTGTGTGTGTGTGTGTGTGCGCGCGCGCGCGCGCGCGCGTGTGTTTGTGTGTGTGTGTGTCTTCCCTGCCTTTTTATTGCGGTAGTCATAATAATAAAAAGGAAACGTAAACATTACATAACTGGGATATGCTTACCTGCCACGAACGATATATTATTTTATACATGTGTATTAACTCATACATAATTTACATTAAAATGAAAAAATTATAATTTTATTGCCTGGCAACAAAATTATTTTATTTTTAACAACTACCATTGTTTGAAAAAGTTTAAATGAATTTTCAAGTACTTTACTGTTGTTAAAATGTAAAAGGTTGCAGGTAAACTACCCCTTCCCCTCAACCGATCTTCATCAAAATCGAAAGACCTTGAGACCTCTCCAATTCAGGGATGTATGCAAAAATTATTTGATTCTGTTTGAATTTGCGGCTGTTATCATTTGCTATAGGAAATACTCTTGATAAAAAAACGTTGCTGGTAAACTACCCCTTTCCCTCAACCGATCTTCACCAAAAACAACAGGTCGTGAGTACTCCACAAATCAGGGCTGTATGCAAAAAATTATTTGATTCTGTTTGAGTTTGCGGCTGTTATCGTTTGCCATAAGAAAAATCTACAGACAGACACACACACAGACAGACAGACAGACAGACAGACAGACAGACAGACAGATAGACACACAGACACTTTTCGGAAAACGACTTTTTTTCATGTTTTGAGTGTAGTACCATCAGAATCTGCAGTAATCTCGAACACGATTTTTTTTGCCATCACCATACTTCCATTTCCTTAAGGAACATGGAAGTAAATGTCGGTATGGAGAACCATACATGACTTCCATATTCTAAGATTTATATTTAAAATAATTTTCGAAATGAAATATTACCATAGAAACTACTTCTTTCTACTTACTGCTTCAGCCTTAACCACAGTACTGTGGTCACTAACGTATACCACCTCACGTTATCGCACTAGATTTTCACTGATGATGGAAGTCGATGGCATTGCCGAAACGTCTGGTTTTGTAGAAAACATTGGACTACGGCCAAATATCCCGGGAAGGAATTTTAACAAAATCTACTTCTTTGTTGCCGATAACGTTGTACACTTATATATCAGTGGCGAAGTTACATGGAGGCAATTGAGGCAATGCCTACCCTAAAAAATTCTGTAGTATAAAAATTATAAATTCGTATGAACTACATGACGTAAAGATTATACATTGTTACTGCGACTGTTAAATTTATTAAACCGAAACGTGCTTTATTGAGCGACCGCTAGATAGTGACAGGTGAGATTCGGCATAGCTCGTTTAAAGCGAATGAGGCAACCTGAACTTGCCTCAGCGTTTTTTGTATACATCGTATGTAAGCAATGTAGCGGTGAGATATGGAAGTGAAGGGAGGGGGGATTGTCCCGCGCTGTATACATAGATCGTTGAGGCATGCCTCACTTCTGTGGTCCAAACAGTTAAGTTAAAGGGCCAGTGTTGTTTCTAAGTGTGTTTATTTTATTCGGTTATTAAAAGTGTCACTGTTATTCTGCTGAACTAACAGATGAGCAAGATTGTTATTTGAATTATTTGTAACATTAAACATATATATAGAAACTAATCAAGTTTAAAAATTTGAAGTTCAATCAGTTGTATTATTGTGTATGACTAATACAAGGATTGTTCAATAGAAACACGTATAGAGCTGTAAAGCATTTTTTATTCAACGATTTTAAAAGAAGTCTCCAATAACATTAAGACATGAGTTCCACTGTTGCGCTAACCTGTAGATTCCCTGCTAGTAAAATTCTTACGGCTGTTTGTGGAACCATTCGGTTACAGCAAACTCTACCTCAGCGTCCGATTTGAAGCACCGTCCTTTTAGTGATTCCTTAAAAAAAATTTAAGATAAGATTTTTGCCTATCCATTCATTAACTACTAGCTTCGCCACTGATATATATATAAAATATGCATAAAATTAATGGCTTGTATAAGTTAATGATTGATCTCCATTAAGTAGTGCTCAAGTTTCCAAAGTTTTAATATTATGATGTCCGTAATTAAAACATCAGAGCAGGTATAGTGTGTATGAGGGTACACCATGGACAAAAATTTTCAACATTTCCTATTGAGCGTTGCTTAGAGTAAAGCTGCGAATCTACAGTGTACGTTTCACAGAACAAACACGCGAAAAAGAAGGAGCGCTCCGATGTCACTCATGGACCCTCAGCTCCTTGCAGAGGGTTCATTCCCTAAAGACGAAAAGTCTGTCTATGAATCGTTCCTCTGTAAAGACGTGCAGTTACACTGCCCAGCGATCCACAGGAAGCAAATCGCTATACACGCTGGACACTTTTTCGGCTTGCACGCGTTATGTTGGTATGGGTTTCGGTACTTACCGTTTAAAAAGCGTGCAAATGTAAGAAAATAATAATGAGTGAGGCCAGAAATAACGCGAATTGTGTGTGTGTGTGTGTGTGTGTGTGTGTGTGTGTGTGTGTGTGTGTGTGTGTGTGTGTGTGTGTGTCTTCCCAGCCTTTTTATTGCGGTAGTCATAATAATAAAATGGAAACGTAAACAATACATAACTGAGATATGCTTACCTGCCACGAACGATATATTATTTTATACATGTGTATTAACTCATACATAATTTACATTAAAATGAAAAAATTATAATTTTATTGCCTGGCAACAAAATTATTTTATTTTTAACAATTTCCATTGTTTGAAAAAGTTTAAATGAATTTTCAAGTACTTTACTGTTGTTAAAACGTAAAAGGTTGCCGGTAAACTACCCCTTCCCCTCAACCGATCTTCACCAAAATCGAAAGTCCTTGAGACCTCTACAATTCAGGGATGTATGCAAAAAAATTATTTGATTCTGTTTGAATTTGCGGCTGTTATCGTTTGCCATAGAAAATACTCTTGATTAAAAAATGTTGCAGGTAAACAACCCCTTTCCCTCAACCGATCTTCACCAAAAACAGCAAGTCGTGAGTACTCTACAAATCAGGGCTGTATGCAGAACATTGTTTGATTCTGTTTGAATTTGCGGCTGTTATCGTTTGCCATAGGAAAAATCTAGAGACAGACACGCACACAGACAGACAGACAGACGGACAGATAGACACACAGACACTTTTCGGAAAACGACTTTTTTTCATGTTTTGAGTGTAGTACAATCAGAATCTGCAATAATCTCGAACACGATTTTTTTTGCCATCACCATACTTCCATTTCCTTAAGGAACATGGAAGTAAATATCGGTATGGAGAACCATACATGACTTCCATATTCTAAGATTTATATTTAAAATAATTTTCGAAATGAAATATTACCATAGAAACTACTTCTTTCTACTTACTGCTTCAGCCTTAACCACAGTACTGTGGTCACTAACGTATACCACCTCACGTTATCGCACTCGATTTTCACTGATGATGGAAGTCGATGGCATAGCCGAAACGTCTGGTTTTGTAGAAAACATTGGACTACGGCCAAATATCCCGGGAAGGAATTTAACAAAAACTACTTCTTTGTTGCCGATAACGTTGTACACATATATATCAGTGGCGAAGTTACATGGAGGCAATTGAGGCAATGCCTACCCTAAAAAATTCTGTAGAATAAAAATTATAAATTCGTATGAACTACATAACGTAAAGATTATACATTGTTACTGCGACTGTTAAATTTATTAAACCGAAACGTGCTTTATTGAGCTACCGCTAGATGGTGACAGGTGAGATTCGGCATAGCTCGTTTAAAGCGAATGAGGCAACCTGAACTTGCCTCAGTGTTTTTTGTATACATCGTATGTAAGCAATGTAGTGGTGGATAGGGAAGTGAAGGGAGGGGGGATTGTCCCGCGCTGTACACATAGAGCGTTGAGGCATGCCTCACTTCTGTGGTCCAAACAGTTAAATTAAAGGGCCTGTGTTGTTTCAAAGTGTGTTTATTTTATGCGGTTATTAAAAGTGTCACTGTTATTCTGCTGAACTAACAGATGAGCAAGAATGTTATTTGAATTATTTGTAACATTAGACATATATATAGAAACTAATCAAGTTTAAAAATTTGAAGTTCAATCAGTTGTATTATTGTGTATGACTAATACAAGGATTGTTCAATAGAAACACGTATAGAGCTGTAAAGCATTTTTTATTCAACGATTTTAAAAGAAGTCTCCAATAACATTAAGACGTGAGTTCCACTGTTGCGCTAACCTGTAGATTCCCTGCTAGTAAAATTCTTACGGCTGTTTGTGGAACCATTCGGTTACAGCAAACTCTACCTCAGCGTCCGATTTGAACCACCATCCTTTTAGTGATTCCTTAAAAAAAATTTAAGATAAGATTTTTGCCTATCCATTCATTAACTACTAGCTTCGCCACTGATATATATAAAAAATATGCATAAAATTAATGGCTTGTATAAGTTAATGATTGATCTCCATTAAGTAGTGCTCAAGTTTCCAAAGTTTTAATATTATGATGTCCGTAATTAAAAAGAGCAGGTATAGTGTGTATGAGGGTACACCATGGACAAAAATTTTCAACATTTCCTATTGAGCGTTGCTTAGAGTAAAGCTGCGAATCTACAGTGTACGTTTCACAGAACAAACACGCGAAAAAGAAGGAGCGCTCCGATGTCACTCATAGACCCTCAGCTTCTTGCAGAGGGTTCATTCCCTAAAGACGAAAAGTCTGTCTATGAATCGTTCCTCTGTAAACACGTGCAGTTACACTGCCCAGCGATCCACAGGATGCAAATCGCTATACACGCTGGACACTTTTTCGGTTTGCACGCGTTATGTTGGTATGGGTTTCGGTACTTACCGTTTAAAAAGCGTGCAAATGTAAGAAAATAAACATGAGTGAGGCCAGAAATAACGCGAATTGTGTGTGTGTGTGTGTGTGTGTGTGTTCCCAGCCTTTTTATTGCGGTAGTCATAATAATAAAATGGAAACGTAAACATTACATAACTGAGATATGCTTGCCTGACACGAATGATATAGATGTTTGTAACAAAATTTTCTGTTTGAACATTTTGAGTGTAAATTAATCCATTATACTATTAACTCATACATGATTTACATTAAAATAAAAAATTATAATTTTATTGTCTGGCAACAAAATTATTTTATTTTTAACAATTACCATTCTTTCAAAAAGTTTAAATGAATTTTCAAGTACTTTACTGTTGTTAAAACGTAAAAGTTGCCAGTAAACTACCCCTTCCCCTTAACCGATCTTCACCAAAATCGAAACACCTTGAGATCTCTACAATTCAGGGATGTGTGCAAAATATTGTTTGATTCCGTTTGAATTTGCGGCTGTTATCGTTTGCCATATAAAATACCCTTGTTAAAAAAACGTTGCCGGTAAACTACCCCTTTCCCTTAACCGATCTTCACCAAAAACAATAGATCTTGAGAACTCTACAATGTAGGGGTGTATGCAAATAATTATTTGATTCTGTTTGAATTTGCGGTTGTTATCGTTTGGCATAAAAAATACCCTTGTTAAAACATAAAACGTTGCAGGTAAACTACCCCTTTCCCTTAGCCGATCTTCACCAAAAACAATAGGTCTTGACAACTCTATAATTCAGGGCTGTATGCGAAACATTATTTGATTCTGTTTAAATTTGCGGATGTTATCGTTTGCCAAAAAAATTACCCTTGATAAAAATAAACTGTTGCCGGTAAACTAGCCCTTTCCCTCAACCGATCTTCACCAAAAACAATAGGTCTTGAGTACTCTACAAATCAGGGCTGCATGCAAAAAATTATTTGTTTCTGTTTGAATTTGCGGCAGTTATCGTTTGCCATAGAAAAAATCTACAGATAGACACACACACAGACAGACACACAGACACACAGACAGACATACACACAGACGCTTTTCGGAAAACTACTTTTTTTCATGTTTTGAGTGTAGTACAATCAGAATCTATAATAATCTCGAACACGATTTTCTTTGCCATCACCATACTTCCATTTCCTTAAGGAATATGGAAGTAAAATATCGGTATGGAGAACCATACAGGACTTCCATATTCTAAGATTTATATTTAAAATCACTTTCGAAATGAAATATTACCTAAGAAACTACTTCTTTCTACTTACTGCTTCAGCCTTAACCACAGTACTGTGGTCACTAACGTATACCACCTCACGTTATGGCACTCGATTTTCACTGATGATTGAAGTCGATGGCATAGCCGAAACGTCTGGTTTTGTAGAAAACATTGGACTACGGCCAAATATCCCGGGAAGGAATTTTAACAAAAACTACTTCTGTGTTGCCGATAACGTTGTACACATATATATAAAAAATATACATAAAATTAATGGCTTGTATCTCCATTAAGTAGTGCTCAAGTTTCCAAAGTTTTAATATTATGATGTCCGTAATTAAAACATCAGAGCAGGTTTAGTGTGAATGGGGGTACACCGTGGACTAAAATTTTCATTTCCTATTGAGCGTTGCTTAGAGTAAAGCTGCGAATCTACAATGTATGTTTCACAGAACAAACACGCGAAAAAGAAGGAGCGCTCCGAAGTCACTCATGGACCCTCAGCATCTTGCAGAGGGTTCATTCCCTAAAGACGAAAAGTCTGTCTATGAATCGTTCCTCTGTAAACACGTGCAGTTACACTGCCCAGCGATCCACAGGAAGCAAATCGCTATACACGCTGGACACTTTTTCGGCTTGCACGCGTTATGTTGGTATGGGTTTCGGCACTTTCCATTTAAAAAGCGTGCAAATGTAAGAAAATAAACATGAGTGAGGCCAGAAATAACGCGAATTGTGTGTGTGTGTGTGTGTGTGTGTGTGTGTGTGTCTTCCCTGCCTTTTTATTGCGGTAGTCATAATAATAAAAAGGAAACGTAAACATTACATAACTGAGATATGCTTACCTGCCACGAACGATATATTATTTTATACATGTGTATTAACTCATACATAATTTACATTAAAATGAAAAAATTATAATTTTATTGCCTGGCAACAAAATTATTTTATTTTTAACAACTACCATTGTTTGAAAAAGTTTAAATGAATTTTCAAGTACTTTACTGTTGTTAAAATGTAAAAGGTTGCAGGTAAACTACCCCTTCCCCTCAACCGATCTTCATCAAAATCGAAAGACCTTGAGACCTCTCCAATTCAGGGATGTATGCAAAAATTATTTGATTCTGTTTGAATTTGCGGCTGTTATCGTTTGCTATAGGAAATACTCTTGATAAAAAAACGTTGCTGGTAAACTACCCCTTTCCCTCAACCGATCTTCACCAAAAACAACAGGTCGTGAGTACTCCACAAATCAGGGCTGTATGCAAAAAATTATTTGATTCTGTTTGAGTTTGCGGCTGTTATCGTTTGCCATAAGAAAAATCTACAGACAGACACACACACAGACAGACAGACAGACAGACAGACAGACAGATAGACACACAGACACTTTTCGGAAAACGACTTTTTTTCATGTTTTGAGTGTAGTACCATCAGAATCTGCAGTAATCTCGAACACGATTTTTTTTGCCATCACCATACTTCCATTTCCTTAAGGAACATGGAAGTAAATGTCGGTATGGAGAACCATACATGACTTCCATATTCTAAGATTTATATTTAAAATAATTTTCGAAATGAAATATTACCATAGAAACTACTTCTTTCTACTTACTGCTTCAGCCTTAACCACAGTACTGTGGTCACTAACGTATACCACCTCACGTTATCGCACTAGATTTTCACTGATGATGGAAGTCGATGGCATTGCCGAAACGTCTGGTTTTGTAGAAAACATTGGACTACGGCCAAATATCCCGGGAAGGAATTTTAACAAAATCTACTTCTTTGTTGCCGATAACGTTGTACACTTATATATCAGTGGCGAAGTCACATGGAGGCAATTGAGGCAATGCCTACCCTAAAAAATTCTGTAGTATAAAAATTATAAATTCGTATGAACTACATGACGTAAAGATTATACATTGTTACTGCGACTGTTAAATTTATTAAACCGAAACGTGCTTTATTGAGCGACCGCTAGATAGTGACAGGTGAGATTCGGCATAGCTCGTTTAAAGCGAATGAGGCAACCTGAACTTGCCTCAGCGTTTTTTGTATACATCGTATGTAAGCAATGTAGCGGTGAGATATGGAAGTGAAGGGAGGGGGGATTGTCCCGCGCTGTATACATAGATCGTTGAGGCATGCCTCACTTCTGTGGTCCAAACAGTTAAGTTAAAGGGCCAGTGTTGTTTCTAAGTGTGTTTATTTTATTCGGTTATTAAAAGTGTCACTGTTATTCTGCTGAACTAACAGATGAGCAAGATTGTTATTTGAATTATTTGTAACATTAAACATATATATAGAAACTAATCAAGTTTAAAAATTTGAAGTTCAATCAGTTGTATTATTGTGTATGACTAATACAAGGATTGTTCAATAGAAACACGTATAGAGCTGTAAAGCATTTTTTATTCAACGATTTTAAAAGAAGTCTCCAATAACATTAAGACATGAGTTCCACTGTTGCGCTAACCTGTAGATTCCCTGCTAGTAAAATTCTTACGGCTGTTTGTGGAACCTTTCGGTTACAGCAAACTCTACCTCAGCGTCCGATTTGAACCACCGTCCTTTTAGTGATTCCTTAAAAAAAATTTAAGATAAGATTTTTGCCTATCCATTCATTAACTACTAGCTTCGCCACTGATATATATAAAAAATATGCATAAAATTAATGGCTTGTATAAGTTAATGATTGATCTCCATTAAGTAGTGCTCAAGTTTCCAAAGTTTTAATATTATGATGTCCGTAATTAAAACATCAGAGCAGGTATAGTGTGTATGAGGGTACACCATGGACAAAAATTTTCAACATTTCCTATTGAGCGTTGCTTAGAGTAAAGCTGCGAATCTACAGTGTACGTTTCACAGAACAAACACGCGAAAAAGAAGGAGCGCTCCGATGTCACTCATGGACCCTCAGCTCCTTGCAGAGGGTTCATTCCCTAAAGACGAAAAGTCTGTCTATGAATCGTTCCTCTGTAAAGACGTGCAGTTACACTGCCCAGCGATCCACAGGAAGCAAATCGCTATACACGCTGGACACTTTTTCGGCTTGCACGCGTTATGTTGGTATGGGTTTCGGTACTTACCGTTTAAAAAGCGTGCAAATGTAAGAAAATAATAATGAGTGAGGCCAGAAATAACGCGAATTGTGTGTGTGTGTGTGTGTGTGTGTGTGTGTGTGTGTGTGTGTGTGTGTGTGTGTGTCTTCCCAGCCTTTTTATTGCGATAGTCATAATAATAAAATGGAAACGTAAACATTACATAACTGAGATATGCTTACCTGCCACGAACGATATATTATTTTATACATGTGTATTAACTCATACATAATTTACATTAAAATGAAAAAATTCTAATTTTATTGCCTGGCAACAAAATTATTTTATTTTTAACAATTTCCATTGTTTGAAAAAGTTTAAATGAATTTTCAAGTACTTTACTGTTGTTAAAACGTAAAAGGTTGCCGGTAAACTACCCCTTCCCCTCAACCGATCTTCACCAAAATCGAAAGTCCTTGAGACCTCTACAATTCAGGGATGTATGCAAAAAATTATTTGATTCTGTTTGAATTTGCGGCTGTTATCGTTTGCCATAGAAAATACTCTTGATTAAAAAATGTTGCAGGTAAACAACCCCTTTCCCTCAACCGATCTTCACCAAAAACAGCAAGTCGTGAGTACTCTACAAATCAGGGCTGTATGCAGAACATTGTTTGATTCTGTTTGAATTTGCGGCTGTTATCGTTTGCCATAGGAAAAATCTAGAGACAGACACACACACAGACAGACAGACAGACGGACAGATAGACACACAGACACTTTTCGGAAAACGACTTTTTTTCATGTTTTGAGTGTAGTACAATCAGAATCTGCAATAATCTCGAACACGATTTTTTTTGCCATCACCATACTTCCATTTCCTTAAGGAACATGGAAGTAAATATCGGTATGGAGAACCATACATGACTTCCATATTCTAAGATTTATATTTAAAATAATTTTCGAAATGAAATATTACCATAGAAACTACTTCTTTCTACTTACTGCTTCAGCCTTAACCACAGTACTGTGGTCACTAACGTATACCACCTCACGTTATCGCACTCGATTTTCACTGATGATGGAAGTCGATGGCATAGCCGAAACGTCTGGTTTTGTAGAAAACATTGGACTACGGCCAAATATCCCGGGAAGGAATTTAACAAAAACTACTTCTTTGTTGCCGATAACGTTGTACACATATATATCAGTGGCGAAGTTACATGGAGGCAATTGAGGCAATGCCTACCCTAAAAAATTCTGTAGAATAAAAATTATAAATTCGTATGAACTACATAACGTAAAGATTATACATTGTTACTGCGACTGTTAAATTTATTAAACCGAAACGTGCTTTATTGAGCTACCGCTAGATGGTGACAGGTGAGATTCGGCATAGCTCGTTTAAAGCGAATGAGGCAACCTGAACTTGCCTCAGCGTTTTTTGTATACATCGTATGTAAGCAATGTAGTGGTGGATAGGGAAGTGAAGGGAGGGGGGATTGTCCCGCGCTGTACACATAGAGCGTTGAGGCATGCCTCACTTCTGTGGTCCAAACAGTTAAATTAAAGGGCCTGTGTTGTTTCTAAGTGTGTTTATTTTATGCGGTTATTAAAAGTGTCACTGTTATTCTGCTGAACTAACAGATGAGCAAGAATGTTATTTGAATTATTTGTAACATTAAACATATATATAGAAACTAATCAAGTTTAAAAATTTGAAGTTCAATCAGTTGTATTATTGTGTATGACTAATACAAGGATTGTTCAATAGAAACACGTATAGAGCTGGAAAGCATTTTTTATTCAACGATTTTAAAAGAAGTCTCCAATAACATTAAGACATGAGTTCCACTGTTGCGCTAACCTGTAGATTCCCTGCTAGTAAAATTCTTACGGCTGTTTGTGGAACCATTCGGTTACAGCAAACTCTACCTCAGCGTCCGATTTGAACCACCATCCTTTTAGTGATTCCTTAAAAAAAATTTAAGATAAGATTTTTGCCTATCCATTCATTAACTACTAGCTTCGCCACTGATATATATAAAAAATATGCATAAAATTAATGGCTTGTATAAGTTAATGATTGATCTCCATTAAGTAGTGCTCAAGTTTCCAAAGTTTTAATATTATGATGTCCGTAATTAAAACATCAGAGCAGGTATAGTGTGTATGAGGGTACACCATGGACAAAAATTTTCAACATTTCCTATTGAGCGTTGCTTAGAGTAAAGCTGCGAATCTACAGTGTACGTTTCACAGAACAAACACGCGAAAAAGAAGGAGCGCTCCGATGTCACTCATAGACCCTCAGCTTCTTGCAGAGGGTTCATTCCCTAAAGACGAAAAGTCTGTCTATGAATCGTTCCTCTGTAAACACGTGCAGTTACACTGCCCAGCGATCCACAGGATGCAAATCGCTATACACGCTGGACACTTTTTCGGTTTGCACGCGTTATGTTGGTATGGGTTTCGGTACTTACCGTTTAAAAAGCGTGCAAATGTAAGAAAATAAACATGAGTGAGGCCAGAAATAACGCGAATTGTGTGTGTGTGTGTGTGTGTGTGTGTGTGTGTGTTCCCAGCCTTTTTATTGCGGTAGTCATAATAATAAAATGGAAACGTAAACATTACATAACTGAGATATGCTTGCCTGACACGAATGATATAGATGTTTGTAACAAAATTTTCTGTTTGAACATTTTGAGTGTAAATTAATCCATTATACTATTAACTCATACATGATTTACATTAAAATAAAAAATTATAATTTTATTGTCTGGCAACAAAATTATTTTATTTTTAACAATTACCATTCTTTCAAAAAGTTTAAATGAATTTTCAAGTACTTTACTGTTGTTAAAACGTAAAAGTTGCCAGTAAACTACCCCTTCCCCTTAACCGATCTTCACCAAAATCGAAACACCTTGAGATCTCTACAATTCAGGGATGTGTGCAAAATATTGTTTGATTCCGTTTGAATTTGCGGCTGTTATCGTTTGCCATATAAAATACCCTTGTTAAAAAAACGTTGCCGGTAAACTACCCCTTTCCCTTAACCGATCTTCACCAAAAACAATAGATCTTGAGAACTCTACAATGTAGGGGTGTATGCAAATAATTATTTGATTCTGTTTGAATTTGCGGTTGTTATCGTTTGGCATAAAAAATACCCTTGTTAAAACATAAAACGTTGCAGGTAAACTACCCCTTTCCCTTAGCCGATCTTCACCAAAAACAATAGGTCTTGACAACTCTATAATTCAGGGCTGTATGCGAAACATTATTTGATTCTGTTTAAATTTGCGGATGTTATCGTTTGCCAAAAAAATTACCCTTGATAAAAATAAACTGTTGCCGGTAAACTAGCCCTTTCCCTCAACCGATCTTCACCAAAAACAATAGGTCTTGAGTACTCTACAAATCAGGGCTGCATGCAAAAAATTATTTGTTTCTGTTTGAATTTGCGGCAGTTATCGTTTGCCATAGAAAAAATCTACAGATAGACACACACACAGACAGACACACAGACACACAGACAGACATACACACAGACGCTTTTCGGAAAACGACTTTTTTTCATGTTTTGAGTGTAGTACAATCAGAATCTATAATAATCTCGAACACGATTTTCTTTGCCATCACCATACTTCCATTTCCTTAAGGAATATGGAAGTAAAATATCGGTATGGAGAACCATACAGGACTTCCATATTCTAAGATTTATATTTAAAATCACTTTCGAAATGAAATATTACCTAAGAAACTACTTCTTTCTACTTACTGCTTCAGCCTTAACCACAGTACTGTGGTCACTAACGTATACCACCTCACGTTATGGCACTCGATTTTCACTGATGATGGAAGTCGATGGCATAGCCGAAACGTCTGGTTTTGTAGAAAACATTGGACTACGGCCAAATATCCCGGGAAGGAATTTTAACAAAAACTACTTCTGTGTTGCCGATAACGTTGTACACATATATATAAAAAATATACATAAAATTAATGGCTTGTATCTCCATTAAGTAGTGCTCAAGTTTCCAAAGTTTTAATATTATGATGTCCGTAATTAAAACATCAGAGCAGGTTTAGTGTGAATGGGGGTACACCGTGGACTAAAATTTTCATTTCCTATTGAGCGTTGCTTAGAGTAAAGCTGCGAATCTACAATGTATGTTTCACAGAACAAACACGCGAAAAAGAAGGAGCGCTCCGAAGTCACTCATGGACCCTCAGCATCTTGCAGAGGGTTCATTCCCTAAAGACGAAAAGTCTGTCTATGAATCGTTCCTCTGTAAACACGTGCAGTTACACTGCCCAGCGATCCACAGGAAGCAAATCGCTATACACGCTGGACACTTTTTCGGCTTGCACGCGTTATGTTGGTATGGGTTTCGGCACTTTCCATTTAAAAAGCGTGCAAATGTAAGAAAATAAACATGAGTGAGGCCAGAAATAACGCGAATTGTGTGTGTGTGTGTGTGTGTGTGTGTGTGTGTCTTCCCTGCCTTTTTATTGCGGTAGTCATAATAATAAAATGGAAACGTAAACATTACATAACTGAGATATGCTTACCTGCCACGAACGATATATTATTTTATACATGTGTATTAACTCATACATAATTTACATTAAAATGAAAAAATTATAATTTTATTGCCTGGCAACAAAATTATTTTATTTTTAACAACTACCATTGTTTGAAAAAGTTTAAATGAATTTTCAAGTACTTTACTGTTGTTAAAACGTAAAAGGTTGCAGGTAAACTACCCCTTCCCCTCAACCGATCTTCACCAAAATGAAAGCCCTTGAGACCTCTACAATTCAGGGATGTATGCAAAAAATTATTTGATTCTGTTTGAATTTGCGGCTGTTATCGTTTGCCATAGAAAATACTCTTGATTAAAAAATGTTGCAGGTAAACTACCCCTTTCTCTCAACCGATCTTCACCAAAAACAACAGGTCGTGAGTACTCTACAAATCAGGGCTGTATGCAAAAAATTATTTGATTCTGTTTGAATTTGCGGCTGTTATCGTTTGCCATAGGAAAAATCTACACACAGACAGATAGACAGACAGACAGACAGACAGACAGACAGACAGACACACAGACACTTTTCGGAAAACGACTTTTTTTCATGTTTTGAGTGTAGTACAATCAGAATCTGCAATAATCTCGAACACGATTTTTTTTGCCATCACCATACTTCCATTTCCTTAAGGAATATGGAAGTAAAATTGGTAAGAATTTTTATCCGTTTTCGTTTCTTATAATTTATTAGTGGTTTTAAATAACTTAATTTTCGTTGCAAATAATAAATAGAAGTTGTTTCGAAGTGCACCAAATATTGCAAATGCTCTCGTTTTTCTTCCAATTACAAGGTAAAATATAGTTATTTTTCTCTCTCTTTTTGTAACAAAAGTCCTTACATTAAAAGTTTTAATTATGGGTTTGTTGCAACATCTGCTGTGCTCCTAAATGATGACAAATTAATAAAATTTTTTTCAGATTTTGATATTCAAACAACTGACATTCATCTTGTAAACCTTCTATCTAAAAAGAATAATTATCTTTCCGAAGAAAAACACTTCTTCTAGACCAGAAATGTAGTAGTAAAACTAACGTTTTTGCATATGCAAAACACCCTTAGTGTCATGAAAATTTAAGAAAACATATCTAGATCATAGTTAAGTGATTATTTATAACACATTGCATTCAACCAAATTTTATTTAGTTATCCAAACAAAACTTAAAAGACTTCGTAATGCAAATCTGCTTCGCTGCTCCGTTTATCCCATTTTGCGGCTGTTGGGTAAAAAGTAAATTCTTTATTCTCTGCACATATAAAATTGCTGACAAATTACTGTAGCAATTTATCGTTACAGAAATGTTTGTTTTCCACTGGAAAATACCCAGCTGATATGGGATATTTATTATTTTTATGTTAATGTATCGTGTATCGCTCTATTTTCGGAATATATCCTTTTATGATCCATAATATAATCGATATGTTTTAACATAAAATTTAATAGACGGCTGTGTAGCTCGTTCTGCACGGCGTTTATTGATAGTGCTGTGCTGTGACTTATCCCAACCTCGTCTACCTGCTGCTGGGGCAAAAGAAATGTTTAGCCGAGACAGTGGGACAACTACACGTACACACACACACACACACTCCCTACTTTGCGTGTGATTAAGCACAAACTAGTTTATCTGTCTGTGGTGTAGCGTGAGTGCAATAGGCTTGAGAGAAAGTGATAAAAATGTGATAAATCGAATGAACAAAATATTGGAGATGTATTTTGTATTATAAGTACAACTGTACATCGTTTTTTAAGTATTCAAATTATTTCTTCTCGTTTCCCCTAAATAATATATTACAAATGTTAGAAAGTGAGTAAGTAAACTATTTTACACGGGTAAGTGACAAAGCGACATTTGCACGAGAAAACGAATCAGCAGCACAATCTGGCCGCAACGTAGCTGATTCACTTGCTGTCGTGTAACGTGGGCTGCAGCATATCAAGGCGCAACAAGCTACTTGTTAATGGAGAAGCTGATAGAAGCTTTAATGAACTTGGATTTTGTGACCTTATTGCCCCCGTAATTTACACAGTAGGTTTGTATATATAACGTAACAATATGACTGTGACTTGAGAAATATTTTAACGAAATTACTCTTGAAGACTAAAGTAAAAGAGAAATAGTTTAATTAACCAACGCTACCTAGTCATGGCTAAACTGCAGGTAATACATTAATATTAAGGGAAAGATATTAGGTGGGTTAGCTCAGCATCGAGTAATTTCAGTTTCACGTCCTGCAGACCCTATTTAATTTTAATATTCTCTAATATTTATGTAATTAAAATAAAGAGGTAAACATTACACGTTAGCCGTTATATAAACACGGATATCTGGTGTTTTAATTTAAACATAAACACGCACACGCGCGCACACATACTTTCTTTATTTTCTCTTTATCTCCCAACTCATACACAGAGATACACAGACACGGGCATGTGTTCCTGCGTGTGAGAAATGTTGCGTATATCAGCTCAGTAGTAGAGCTTGATTATAAAATATTAGCATGTAGGCTTCATAAATAGAATCAGTAAAAAAATATTAAAAGTAAAATTTAACTTCAACCATTTAATTACGTAAAACATTTATGAAATTGAATATAACAATTTACATGACTGAAAGGTTTAAAAGTGTAAATAATGAAAACTCTTTACCAACACAGAAATATAAAATAAACTATATTTTCTGTATATTTGTGATAAGTTTAAGATAACTCAAATCAGACATTAGAGGTTTGAGTCCGGGGGACTTTAACGCGTGGTAATCAATGTATGTCGCTGTAAAGTGTAATGGACTGTACACGTGTAAATGAAACAGGTTACCGTTAATAAGTTTACAGTGTCATTGAACGTTTTCAAAACCGGATTTACTTTTAAAGGAAAACTATATCTACTACACTAAACGGATTGCAGTCACACGCGTGACTTCGGTTATTACCACTGGTCCCTTCTGACCGAGTTATTTTCTACGTAACAATGCAGCGTAGTCTACACTTTAAAAAGTACGATTCTTCAATTTTCTCTGTAATTGTACAAATAAATCTCAGCTGACCGCCTCATAGACGTGATGTTTCACAGGGTAGGATGTAGCAGAAATTTACATAAACATTGATATTAAACGAGTCACTGAATTTTTTAATTTCCGTTAATATATAAGAGCAAGCTGCACACAATCGCTTCACATTTAACTAGAAACAGTTGCACGAGTGTTCACGTATTCCATTATAGTTTAGGGAATGGTATAATTACATCTGAACGTGTTACGGTAATCTTAAACATTATACGTTTACACTTACCTAATAACCAAAGGATAGTCAGTTATTCCTCTGATGAATTTGTTTGAAAACACTCAATAAAATTTTTAAAACGAAAGAGCAAACAGATAGTAACTAATATCATTAAAATAATTTACGTAAACATTAAGTTTTAATTCGTCGAGGAAAACTGAATCTTGAACATTCGTGGTACGCTGGTTGTTCCTTACACATTTTCTAATGCTGCCATAGGACAATAGTATAGCCTATTCTGTGACATTCTTCACAGATGGATACCTTTATTTCCTTTATTGTTTCTTTCAGAGATCAGGGCAGACCAAGCTTTAAGCTGTAGATGAAGCAGCTGTGTCTAGAGGAAGACAACTCCGATGCCACACTCCTTGTCCTCCTTGTATACGTGGCCGGTAGCCAGTTTAAGTAATTAATATACTTGCAGTACTCTTATAAGCCTCGGAAATAGGGGTATAATAAAAAGTAGAATAAAAAGTTATGGGTGTTGTGGGATACACGCCAGAAGTAGAAACTTCAGTGTCGAGTGGCGAGTGAACTGATTCAACGAGAACAAGGTGGCTCGTATGCTTTCGGAGTAAGACAGAAAGAATTACGATTCAAATACGAGTGAACGGATAATTAAATGAGACGAGAGCGTAGTAGTATTTATATGTATTTTAGTATAAGAAATCGATATTTACAAAGAACATGAATAGAATGATATCACACGCAGTTTTAATTCTAAGTTACATATACCGTACAATATGCTAACAAATACTTTTTTTCAGTGTAACAATATGATTTAGGCAATATTTAGTTGTTAAAAAGTAAAATGTGACAATTATTATATATTATATTATATATTCATATTATATTTTATATTTATAATATTTATATTATATTATAATTTATGTGCGCAGTACAATAATTAAATTTTTTCAAATTACACAATATCTAAATTACTAAATCGAATTTTGAAACATAAAAAACTTCCAGCCAAATAGGCCTACAATATAAACACCAGAACGAACTCACGGAACTACTAGAAAACGAACATAGTAAACAAAGATACAAAATTATACTATTTTGACATTTCAAACATGTATCCAAACGTTCTCATTGACGATAATATACATTTTTTAATAAATAATAGGTGTTACTGATTTTGAGTTGATTTATGAATGAAACAATTGGAAAGTTATATACATGTATTAGTGTAATAATGAACTAAGTACAAGAAAAGGATTTCAAAAGTATTCGGCTCGATCTCTCAGCATGTAACTTATGTGCATTTTATTTTATCATACATAAAATTATTTTTTATATTTACGTTACTAAGCGTCTAGAATATGCTTCTTTAAAATATTACGCTTTGCTTAAAGCTCCCATATTTGTGGCAGTGAGGAAATTTTAGGTAGCTATGTGGGGAAAAGAGGTTTGATTGACCTGGTAAAACTGCTTTTTGGTTTATCTATCTCGTTATACACTGAATCAGTTTACTGCCATAGGAGCGCGAAGTGTACGGGAGCGAGCCGGGCACTATAGTGTCGTAAACAAAATTCTCACTTCAACAATAAAAATTATCAATGCATATAAATGTAGATATATGGTTACACCGAATACAATGATTGTTAATAATACGGCTTTGATTTTATTATAAATACGGTAATAACTTTCTGTCTACACGTAACTTATACGTTTGTCAAGGCGAAAGGTACAATGGGTACGAACTAGCGTTGACGTAACAGTTGGTCGTTATTCACGCAACACAAATAGTGAAGATTACGCCGTACGTATTAGCTGTACTGTTGGGCATTAACATGCAAATTAAGCTCACACACATGACTGACTTGTTAGCCAGCGATTTTCATAACAAACATCTTCAGACTATAACTAATTGCTTGCTTAGGAAACAGTACAGTAGCAGGCCGCATACCTGCAGAAACAAAACGTTTCTGCAAGTGTGTTTCACGCTGAGAGTGAAAAGACTACACTTAACGTCACAGTAATAATAGACTTGCTGTAGAGCTTTAATTTTCAGTACGCACGTCATCATGTGAAAGTAATGTTTTAAACAAGTACTATTTTGCTTCAGTTTACGACGAGAGCTTTTTACCAACCTAAAATTGTGTCTATAGCAAATAATGGGTACTGGTGCTAGACATTAAATAATTTTGCAACCGACGACGTACTGAAATCCGTAGCATGTAAAATATTAAAATGTTTAGATTATTGAAACCTGTTTAAACATAATTAATACAACCACTTACCGCCGGTCCGTAAATACAGGGCGGGGGATCCTGTAACGCGATGATGAGGGAGTGTGGAGAAGAAAACATTCCTGAATAAACGTGGCACGTGTGCCTCCTGGATTATCAGAATGGTGACTTCAGCTAGGGAAACTAAGCAAAGCAGAGAAGGAGAAAGAGCGTCCGACGGTATAAAGAACGAAGGAATCTTCAGTATTACACCGTGATTAAAATGCACGTAAAGTGTCTGTCAGGATTAAATGAAAGAACGGAATTAGCAACGGTTTAATTTATAAGAGCCTGTATGAGAAAAAATCTTATGAGTGGATAAAAATACAGGGAACTCCAAGAAATAAGTTATTCGATTATGTGGCTGCTGAAATGGATTACAAGGATCGAGTGATGGCAAAGAATGGGTGATTAACAGTGATCTAACTTCAGGATACCAATCCCCGCCAGAGCCTGGAGTGAGATTGTAAAATGAGGTGGTAAAGCTGGTTTAAGGTGGTAAGCAGATCCCGTGACACAGCTAGAAAATTCTTAATTCTACTAAACATGTTGAGAATTTAGAAGGATATAGAGATGACAAAGATTATGACCGAATTAGGTGTTTTGAGTAATTCATTAGGAATGATTATAACATCATTAATGTAATTAAGTTATTGAAAGAAAATAAATCCTCTCTTAACTTATCACCTATTAATTTATCATCTCTTATTCGGACTGACTACGATAGGAGGATGAATCAGAAATAATGAAATAACAAATACTTGAGAAAAATATGAGCTCTCGAAATGTTAAAAAATTAAGTGTACGTTAGACATACATTTTTTGTTCTTTTTTTCAAATTTTAATTAATTTATGTGTCAGTCTCAAACATAGGATTAAAAACATTACTCGTTTTTAATACAACCGTTCAGTCAACGGTGACTTATGCATATGACTAATGCAACAATCGGAGCAAATTGCGTTCCAAAATGTCTGTGTAAGGTGGTTACCAAATTTAAAGAATGATCACAGCTTAAAGTCTGTTAAGCGTAGAAAAGAAGCGGAGAATAAATTAGCTGGAGAAATCGTGACTGGGTTTGGTTCGAGAATGTAGAGATAAAAGAAAAACCAGACTTCGTTCACAATTGAAGTCACTCATCAAATAATCCTAAACAAATGAAACAAGAATCGCATTTTTAACCGACAAATAACGACTCAAAAGAATTTCATGAACTCATAAAACCAGAAATCATAATAATATGAAGAGTAGACGACACTGGACATGGCACCGAATAACTAGCTAAGCAACACGATTGTCCGACTACCCAGATCTTTGAAACTAACAGGGGAACTAGTTAGAGTCAACGAATGGCTGGGTACCACAACAAATGTCTCAATATGGGTGACAACTATGTGACATGTTTAAAACATGAATGTAATATTATCATGAATGTAAACATGATGAACTTTTGTTTAAAATGTAATATTTTCCCCTGTATTTGTTTTTTTACGAGGTGGCTGGAAGTTAACTTTCGAACAGGTTTTTTACATTAATTAAAGCTTCACAATCACTTTTACGTTTCACACACCATTATCAGTATTACATTAACTGCCATTGTTGTATAATCATTAGGTATCATTATTTCGTAAGTTCAACACACTATGCTTATTACCATTACACAAAATATCAGTTTAAATAAGCAGATAAAAGTCTACCAGAATCTGTAAATGTTTAAGTGGTCCGCATCATAGGGTCTGTCACATTATTACACGAATTATCATCAAATATAATATGCGTTTAGTGAAAAGCAAGTGGCGCCTCGCAATTCTGCAGCCAGTGAACCACTACTACAAGCAGTATAAACATGCTACCCGGCACTCGTGCTAGCAGCCGGTGTTCGGTAATTTAGTCAAACATGTCTTGATAAAGCACAACATTACGCTTTAATATATGCATCTACTGTCTCTGAAGCAAGCAAACTTTAAAGGATTTCATAAAAAATCCGTATCCTCACTTCTGTTAATTATCAATTATCACGTTATTTTACGAGAAACAAGAGGAAAACAAAAGAATATAATTATAAACCAGGATTTAAATAATGGAATAACTCAGATTTTTTGCTCAATGCTGGGTGAGCGCTTAATGAAACCAAGTAATAATCAGATTCTAAACTATGCATTTCAATTCATGCATAATACGTTTATAGATATGTGTTTATGTACAGTAAATGTTCGACTGTGTCTGTGTTAAAATAAAAAAAAAGAATACAGAAAAACATTGTACAATTATATATAAAACAAGGGAAACGAGTATGCTTACGTATTTCTATTACGTAGCAAATTGTTTTGTTGTTCAAAGGTGAGCTGGGGAATGTCTCTTGACTTTCTTCCTTTGTTGTTTCCATCCACGGGGAAGACACTGTTATCTCTAATTTTCTTAATGTATTTTATCCATAAAAATTTACAGGCATTGCACAAATGCAATGCACAGAGAAGGGCATTGAAAATGCTTCAATAAATCATGTTCATTCTTCATTCACCAATCAACGAATTCATTCTTCATTTACCAATGTACAGATTATAAGTTAAATATAGTCGCATTCATAAGCGAAGTTTTATATGTGTACTACGTTATTGACAACAAAGAAGTAGTTTCTATGGAAACTCACCGGTTCCCATTTTCGATCACGCACCAGCGGTCGTTTTCAAATGTGCGACATGTCCTTATAAACATTTTCAATGTTAAAACAGCCTACCATTGAGACGGCCATGACCTTACAAACTTTAGCTGAAGTGACTTCAATACTTTCTGACTAACAAAATTAGTGAGAAGTAAATGAAGTAATTTTTTGTCGTAATATTTTTCCAAGTGTATTGTTTTGACGGTGATATTCTTTGAGTTTTGACCGTAATATCAACTGAACTTCGGGACCATTATCATTTTGTGCTCATAGGGCAGAGGAGTAATGTTAAGGGCGAGTCTTTGTTGTCTTAAAACCCACTATTTTGGATTGAAGGTTGATAATTATGACATGCTAGTTCCTGGATATAATGGCTTGAACTGTAGATCCATTTTCTTGTCTCTCCACATAGATGCGTAACAGAACTGACAAGTTTCATACGAATATGAATCTACATGGAGATGTACTAACAGTCATGATCTACGATCAAACCGAGGAATATATGACAAAAATATGTAAATACGTGATAAAAAAGTGATGGGTATCATAAAAATATTACAGTACTATAAATTACTCTCTAATACTCTTGTACACTAATCTCTAAAAAATGTCACGTCGATGCGATGGAGATCGCCGTCTCGTGGGAACAGACGTGTACGTGTACATAGCGCTTATTCGTATCATTTCTTTTTTAATTTACAGTCTTCTTCTAAATCTCTTTTCTGGGAGGAAAATAAATATAAATGTACCTGATTATAATAATAATTCGAATTATAATTATAATCCGGATTTATACCGACGAAGATGTTCGTACCTGTTATCACGCGAAAATAACGGGTACGGATATGAACGTACAAATAACGCACAAGTTTTAATGTATAAATTCTAATTGGATCAATTGAGGCCGAGAAACATAAAATGAGCAATAAAAGACAGACAACCGCAATTAGCTGATTGAAGTAATTACTTTATAGCCCGAGTGAACAGATATACGTTTATGAGATTACCTTGAGCTCACGCCTCGTGACCGACTTAACGTAATACGCAGCGGTGGCCCTGCGGGTTGCAATCTTGTATTTTGGAGCTTAAACTGAACACAAAAGAGAAGATCTTACTTTTTGTTTAAGCTAATATGGAGGAAAGATTCAGGGAGTGGACAAACCTAATCCACAAGAACGATGACAACTCTGATGTCAATCATCGGAACACTCGCTGTTGGAGATTGGCTAACTTTGATTAAGTTTGACTAGCGTTTTGTTAACAAACAACTAGCATTAAAAAGCGGCTGAAATGAACTTTTTAAAACCAATAACAATTTGCACCAGTCGGGATAATTTTAAAAACAGCCGTGATGGAAGCTGAACACAAGATTTGATAAACTTTGGTGTAAAGTTGTAGTGGTTGTTGTTGCGCCTTGAAATCGCATTAAAGGCCAAAGATGACATACTCTGATGACAGGACAATGTATCTGAAGGCGTTAAATTAAAAATAAATGAGGTCACGGACCGGAATAATTGACAACGTCGTTTTGTCCAACATAAAGTTCAAGTGACTTGTAAAAGTGGATCCTGCACTAATGTTGACGCTGTACATGTTGATATTCTCGATTAAAATTGCTGTTACAGTGCAATCAGAAATCAATAACGTATTTTTAAAACGTACATATTTTGAACGTTTTTTAATGTCACCGATTAGAATTGATAGTTGGGAATCGGTCATTATTCTGTAACTATTGTGTGCTTTGGTTGTACACTAAACTTTGAAAAGTTTATGTATAGTGTTTAAAAAAAGAATGGTTACATTTGTTATGAGACAATCCGATAATTTTTAACGCACACAAAAATAAAGTTTCAACTATCCTAGATTCAGAAGGCTGTAATTACATTTAAAGAAACTTGCCGTTTACCATTTAGTGACTCAAATGGCTCGTAACTACGTAATGTTTTTAATTATAACTACAAAAATGTCAATACCTCTAAATTTGTACATGTTTTTATATTCGTATAGTCAAGTGACTGAAAAGTACTCATTAAAGAGATCGAATTTCGATAGTATGTGATGGAGCCAAGAGGAATCTTTGTATGTGCAAGTCCTTAACCACGTGTGCTTATTCTTACTACGCTACGTGTTTCATGGTTTTCGGGAACCTCTCCCTCATTTGACCCTCCGAGATATTCAGTATAAAATAAACATAAACTTGACGAATCCGACGGATGCGTAAGCTGCGTTTTAAATTGTGTCTGGTCAAAAATGTAAAAAAAAAGTAGGCCAAAATATCAGTTTACCCAAGATGATATTTAGTGTAGTTATTAACAACATAATGACAAACTTAAACTTTTGGCAAACCTTCCTGTGGCTAAGTTACGATAGCCAAGGGGGGGTTGAAGATTCCCAAGCTAATTTATCGTAGGGGATTCTTAGGTGATAAAAATAAATGATCACTGCCAAAACTTGCGGAGGCTGCATTATAGCAGCCAGAAGTGTTGAAGTCAACGGCCTAATTATTTAGACGGGCGTTATTTTAATTTAAAATGACGCTGCTGGGATATTTGACGAGTTACAAGAGACCTTTACGTCCTGCTAGGAAGACGGTAAATCTTTTCGCTGGAATGAGTGAGAAGTGTTGAATCAGCACAGACAAGTTTGAAGTGGTTATGAGTGTCACTTCAGTAACTGTAGTTATCATAAGAAAGGGTGATTGCGTCTTGTTTTCGCGTCATATTTTGATGCTCCGAACGTCGACAGTCTTCTACATTACGGCAGTGTTTATAATGCAACTAATTGCTTTACTATTTTGTATAAACATTGTTTTAAAATAATTAAAACAAAGACGACGTCATTTCTAACACTGAAAGTATTATGTTCCAACTCGTCAAGTACTGTCAGAATAATGGGTCCTGCTGGAACGACGCAAGGCTTCAAAAGTCCTTCCGTAAGGTCCTTCCAACAGGACGACTGCCTGTACGCTCTATCATCAAAAATCAACATCCGCATCCACCTGGACTTGTATTTTCGTAATAAGTCTACGTTCATTGTATGTACATCTCGCTGTATGAAATAAGTCCACTTTATTGTAGACTAATAGATGTAGTGTTTTAAATAGTTTTATCATATTTCACGGTTACTTTTTTAGTTATCAGTGTTTTCCGTTGTATTCGAATTTTGTCATTTAGCAAACGGAAACCCCATATGCAAGGAAAAATGAGGGAAAATGAGAAAAATATAACAGTTAAAAATAACTAAACTTATAAAAAATATGATAAATACGAAAGATACGAGTGAATCGTATTTGTCTGTATTGTTAGAATACAGTGGTAAAGGGACGGGCATGGTACTAGATCTGCTGAAAGTTGGATGCTGATTCCGGAAAATAGAATCAAAGAAGAAGAACTTCTTGGGTAAGACCTTATATGGGCTGGGTAAGCCACTCCAGTCAGATGCGTGTCGTCTACGGGCTATATATGTTTTGCGGTCCCCTCTGGTCCAATTTTACCCAACCATCCATCCCCCTCCCATCCTTTCCACCCCCCCATTACTAAAACGTAAACATTTGAGAAAGGACTATTGAAAAGTCGTTTTGAAAGATAGTGATTTTGGCCAGATTTACTTTACCTTCGCGTATCATACCCTACCATTTACTTGTTCATAAAGATCATGAATAATTTAAATCCAGTTGTAACGTTCCTTGGATGCTGGGTTTCATTTGCAAAGCATTTTAAAATTTATTCTTACATCAAGAAAAATACAGCAGTTTTTATATAGTGGTGTGCAACAGTGATAATTCTGCTTGTGATTTTAACCACTAACACAACTTTCTTCATTAAACTTCAAGAAAAATAATTTGCAAAGCATCTTCCTAAATTTAGAGGTCGCCATGAGACTTTATTTGACTCTACTCATGATACTATGACAAATAGCACGGCAGAAAGAAAACGTTTGTTGGCCCTAAAGAAGATAAAATCTGAAAAAAGATCAACAATGGATGAGGAAAAGCTAAACAGTTTGATATTGTTGTGGACGCAAAGCAACATTACATTGAAAATGGATTTTACCGATTTAATTGATGATTCTGCTAGCACCAGTGACAGAAAGAAGCCCATTTTATAAGATATAAAGTTATAAGTATCAAGTGATATGGTGATAAAGGTATATAAAAAATTATATATTATCTGATAAGTTAGAAATAATTTAGATTTGCAAGTTTTTAGAAAAAGCGTGGGAGGGAAGTCCGTGATACCGTTAAAAGTAAGTCTATATTCTCGCTAACATTACGTGAACAACACAGATTTATTTATTTTTTTTTTTTTTTACGGTTGCCGGTTGCCAGTTCGGGACACGGGGGTCCATAGGTAACGGATAATGGAAAGGCTATCCGAAGGAGGGTTAAGGGAGAAATCCCTCCCAAACCAAAACTGGCAGGCATGCCATTGCTGTTATCTGCTGTTGTTATTGTAAGGGCTGAAAGGTCCTGGTGCGAGGGGGACGGGCGCTTGCTAGCAGTGTGCCCAGGGCGCTGTTATGTCAAACGCACGCCTGAGTAGGGAATCTGCAGAGAGGCTAATGAGTTCAAGATAGGTAATAAACACACTCGAAATAAAATATTCAAGAAAAAGACATTACTTCAGAATATTATATAATTATCTTAAAAAACGTTAGATTTATGTATATTAAAAAAAAAAAAAACTTTCGTGACGGCTGAGACAGGCTGACCAAGTGTGAGCCAAACTGTGAATAAAATTGGCGAATACTGTACATGAGTTTCTTGCTACGGGCTTAGCGTCCTCTCCTGAAATAAAATCCTGAATCCGCAACAGGAACAGTTATTTGTTATCCGTTTAAAAAGAAAAGAGAATGCGCGCCATCTACCGGTGTTTTGTTGTAACACTGCGCGCGTGTAGTTTTACATCTCGAAGGCCGCTGTTGACATGATAATAAACAGAGAATGTCAAGAGGGAAAAATTTCGCAAACGACGAACAGTAGCAGTTAATAGCTTGCTAATGGCACGCCGCGGTGTTGTTATGTGTGAGAGACTCTGTCTTTGCGACACGATACACGTTATCTATATGGCATTGTCGTCTGACGCTAGTCACAACACCGTCTCTCTTCCTCTTTCGTTATCTTCCCATCTCTCTGTATCTTTCTAACGTATCTATCGGTTCTACGGTAGTCGTACGCGTGATCGTCTGATTCACCTGCGTTGCGTCATCGTTGCTTCTTCCTTTCCCGGCGGCCGCCTCGGCAGGTTTACTTTAGTTTGCACCGTTTTTAGACGCTCACACACATGTTCTGTACGGTATGTACTGTACTGTGATGACTCACAGCTCCCCCATGTCGCTTACGACATGGAGACTAGTTACAGTCTCATTGCATTATCAATTGCGGTTCTCGATAATTAGATTGTGTATAACAATAGTATTAATAATGATGATGATGATGATGATGATAATAATAATAATAATAACAACAACTAGTAAGCTTAGTTAGCTAAGGAACTCGTTCACTATTTTGAAATAAATGCATTTATTATTAGATAAATTTCAATATTAGATCGTTTTTAAATTATCAGAAAAATTACGAAATCCTGATTACTAGTTTCTTACTAAATTAACGATTGTAAAGACGACAATCATATAATAAACACAAAACTCCAAACTACTGCATAGTTGTTCTAGTCAAATATAGTATATAATTCAATCCTAGCTTTTACGTTTGTGTGTTTCCATAGATATCTATAGGCCCGTATCTAATACTTTTCACAAACAACAGATTGCAATATCTCTTATATATTGTACTGTATATGTAAATTCTGTAAACACAGCTTATAAATTTTTGAAGGCGATCCAAAATTTGCAAGGGGACTTGACAAATATTAATTCTGTCAAATTGTTACAGATACCGAGTCGTATTTTGAGTAACATTGACTTCCATCATATAGACGTTTACAACTTCAACCAAATTTTGAGTTCCACTTTTGGCCCGTGAAACCCCTAAAGTTAGAAATTTCCATTCGGTCCTTGGTTAAAATCTACTTTAATGTGACACCCGGCTAGTTTTATACAATTAAAAAAAATTGTTCATTTTATTGGCCCTGGTTTCCTAACCTTTTGAAATCTTCAAAACTGTACACTATATTCAGATTCTTGTTGAAATTCTCTTTAATTTGATACTTCACATTGAGTTTATCGATTTTTTCACAGTTTTGATTCCCTCACATTTTTTCATCCGGTCCTCATATTGCCCCTCCCCAATAAACAATAGGGTTAAAAGGATCGACTCAAAAACAATAGGGGCATGAGTAGTGGACAGAAAAAATGCGAGAAGTGAGGGAAGATCGTATGTTATTTTACGAGGTCCATAGCTCGCCAAGATCGGAGAAATAATAATAATAGTGTAAATGCTCTAATTTAAATTGTTGTTAAACAGTTTATTTTATTTTATGTTTTTTATGTTAGTTATTTTATTTCAATGACTTGTGGTCATTGGGGTAGCTAGCATTTTTTTCTAGGGTGGGCCTAGGAGGGGCCAGCCGGTCAACCCGACAAAAAATAACATAGTTACCGTTGGTCTCCAGATCACTGTATATGATTAAATAAATAATTACCTTATTTTATCCACTAAGTGATCTTCTTTTTCTTTTTAATTACTACATGTTTCAGGGCTTATATCCCCATCTTCAGGTAAAAGCAAATCTACCCTATTATTAGGGTTTCGTTAAAAATTCACAACGACACAAACACATAACACACTTAAATAAATTAACATTGAACATTAAATCTGTATCGGAACACGCTACAAACGAAGCGTGAACCAGTAGGCCAGTGCACTGGTTCGTTTGTAGCGTGTTCCGATACAGATTTAATGTTCAATGTTAATTTATTTAAGTGTGTTATGTGTTTGTGTCGTTGTGAATTTTTAACGAAACCCTAATAATAGGGTAGATTTGCTTTTACCTGAAGATGGGGATATAAGCCCTGAAACATGTAGTAATTAAAAAGAAAAAGAAGATCACTTAGTGGATAAAATAAGGTAATTATTTATTTAAAAAATAACAGATAATTTGATTAGTTCACAATTATATTATTTAGTCAAACTTGATAATCAATAATCATATAACACACATAAAATATTAATATGAAACTTGCATTATGAACTTGTAGCTTAACAAACATGATAATCAGCTATTTTTCATCAGTCTGATCCAGAGTCAGTCTTAAACTTTTCTCTCAGAAGTAACTACCTAAGAAATCTGAGTTAAATAAGTCTTAATTTTCTTTTCTTTTCAGCGAATCGGCCCAACACTTTATCAGCAGAAATTTTATTTTTTACAATTTCATTCTCTATGTGCAGCAGTGACACATGAGAGAATCGTTCCTGAAGCATTGTGGTTCTAAGCCACGTTTTTATCCGCCTCATGGCAGAAAAACTTCTCTCACAATTGGCGGAGCTCACTGGAAGTGCTATTGCAACTTGTAAAAGTTTATATAAATTAGGACAGTACTCCTTTTTAATATGTTTTCTTAAATTTCCTTCATTTACTTCATCTTTTTTGGATTGAAGCATGTTTTTCATAATCATCGTTTCAGCGTTTAAAGCTGAAGTATCAATCTTTAAGAGGTTTTTATAATTATTGATGAAATCCTCTCCGTTCTTCAAATCCAATTTCAAAAATGCGTCAACTGCATTTGCCAACGGCAGATTTTCAAATCGTCGTTTTAAATTTACAATTATATTATCTACTACTTGGTAGTAAATGTTGATCTTCTAGTATTCTTAGTGTTGTGTATCATCAGTTGGCAAATCTAATGTGTTGCTTTTGCCCACAGTCGACTCGGTATAGAAATCCATGTCCATTTGTTGACGTCTCCTTTTCGAGACTCTTACAGGTTCTAGTGAAATCTGGTGCTTCTCAGCGAACTGCTCGATATCTTTCCAAATTTTAAACTCATTTCTGCATCTTTGGAAAGTACCTGTTGTACTTGCTATGAGGTCACTAGCCTGACCAAGTGTTGCTTTTGGGGTCTGAAAATATTTACTCAGTACATTTACTATAGCGAGAACTGTGTGAAATGTGTGTAAAGACACGACAAACTCTGGTTTAGTCATAGTCTTTAGCAATCCAAGTGCTTCTACTGAATGCTTGTCTCGGTTCTCAGTGATCTCTTTTTCCAATACCGATTTAATGGCTTCATAATTCGTCAGTACTGCTTTGCAGTTTTCAAAGCGACAACTCCATCTGGTAGTACTTAGGCTTCCCATGTCACGGCTGGTATTTATTCCGAGAGTGTTTTGTAATTTGTTCAGACTCGCATGATGACCAGGTTGTGAGAAGTGGATATACAAAGCTTCGATTCCATTAAAAAAGGTCTTAGCTAATGAAACATTTGCGCATGAATCAACAACCACCAGATTAAGTTTGTGCGCTAAACAATGGATATAAATTGCATGAGGGTGAGCTTCTTTAATAATCGCTTGCAGGCCTCGATGTGTACCAGACATGGCACTGGCGCCATCATAAGACTGCCCAATAATTGGTACATCACCCAGGTGGTGTTTATTCAGTGTGTCAAAAATTAGTGTAGCCAGTCCTTGCGCATCTCTACAGGTAGAACAATTAATGAAACCTATAAATCTTTCGACGATGTCTAGGTCGATTACATATCTTATGGTCATTGATAACTGCTCCTCCTTATAGCATCTGGCCTCGTCCACTCAAAGAAAAAAATCCGCATGCTTTAGCTTCTTTCACAATTTCCTCCAGAGTAAGGTTTGATATCACATCAATAATTTCGTTCTGTATATCTGGGCTGCAGTAATTGAAATGTTTTTCAAAGTGGAGTGAAAAGTTTTTATCATCATACTTAGAAAGAAGTTGAGCAATTTCTACGAAATTACCCCTGTTTTTAGAAGTAGGATCCTCCCGGTGCCCTCTTAAAGGCAAACCTTGACGAACAAGGGTCAGTATTACATCAATAAGTTTAGCTAAGTATTCTCTATTTTGGACAATTTCTTTTTTTTCCTGTTTGATAAGTTGTTGATTAATATCTCCAAGTGTAACAGATAGCCGATAAGACACGTACATTTGGCTGCATTCAGCGTGAAGCGATGATTCTGCGTGTTTTTTTAACTCCCCTGCTAGTTTCTTCCAGTTGTTAAAACCACTTTTTACAAATTTTTCATTTTGGTCTCGTATACTTCCCTTCCTGAAGTGTCTGCATACAAAACAGTAGATTTTGTCTTCTCCTTTGTTGTATTCCAACCAACTTTTATATACTTCATAATATTTGGATGAAAATGATCTCAATTTTGTTCCAAATTTAGTTTTCGGAAAATCTATGAGGGGTTGTGATGGTCCAACTTGAAGGGTGCCAAGGTCGTCATGTTTATAAGCATTTTCAGAAGATCTTGAAGGATCAATAACGACGACATTCGCTTCTACGGCTAAATCGGCTGACTGGGACGTTGATGGTGGCCAGTTTTCTAAACCTTTCGTTCCTTCAACTTCCTTTTCTTCATCGAGGCAATATCCTTTTGTTGAGCTTGTTGGTGGTTCAAGCTGTGTAGAAGTACTAGGTTTCCTTGGAGCTTCGTTATTTTGAAAAAATGATCTGATGTCTTTAAATTTCTTCATGTTTACATCTAGAAAAAGAAGTGTTTGTATGTTATTTTATCTATAATGGATTCAGTTAAAATGAAATGTATAAAAAATTCAGTTAAAATGAAATGTATAAAAGAAATGTTTCACTCGAACTTTGTCTTATCAACGTTCTACATAACTCATGGGCAGATTCAGCAGTTTTGGGGGGGGGGGCTGTATATTTCTATATGAGAAAGCATGTGTACCCTCCCTCCACATATCATCATCAGGTGGAACTGTACATAGTTAAATATACTCAAAAGAATGTTTACATGATAATTTAAACAGACAAACATAAAAACGGTTAGAGATAGAGGCTTCGGAACTGAAATATCGATTAAAATGTTTAATCGATTCAAGTTGGAGGACATTCGTAACCACATGCATAAAAACGGCGAGGTTTCGGAACAGAAAGTTATGACATAATAACTTATAAACCAAATTTACGTATTTATTTTCTTTTAAGTTCGTAGTATTTAGCAAAAAGTGTATGTTATATTAACAAATTATTGCAATAGAATTATTTCCCTCATTTTATAATTAAATATTGTACAATTTTTATTAGTCACTTCAAATTTCATACGAAATTAACATTAACTTATTATTAAAAGTGCTTTAATTTCAATATCTTTCTCTTCATTGAAACGGTAGAACGAATCTGTGAAAATAACCATACACCAAGAGTTAAAATAATAATAAAACATAACTACATGTCATTTCGTACACCTTGTTTCACAGGAAAAAGCATTTTAAAATAAAACAACAGATTTTCTAAAATATTGTTAGATTTCGTGTGTGCCTCTTGTTATATTTATAGGAATTATAATTTTTATTGAATTTTAGATTTGAGTTTTAGTTGCGAAACGTTATTAAGTCGCACGTCGGACGCGTTCTGTATTATAAAAGCGTCGTGTAGCCTGTATGTCCTTACCTGTCCCTTCTCACTCTACTTTTTCCCGATAGGCGCCAAATTGTTTTGCCAGAAAACAATTAAAAGATTCTATCTTAGTTGTTTTGCGGTATTGTAGTGTTGATTCGAATTGTTCGCCAACTGGCTGGAGCTCGAATCTCGCTTGAGTGGGGGAACGTGTTACCAACGTAAAATAATGTTGGTTAATTCTACTCGCTGCTACAAAACACAACATACATAATATTTTGAAAATAATTACTGGACAGTTAGTAACGATTCACACTTTTTTATTTGGCTTCAGAACTTGTTAATTTTCATTAATGCTTATACAAAAATGTGATTAATTATAATATGTTTTAGCCTCGGTTCACTCAGCGGAAGGCTGGGTTGGCAATGCAATGTTTTTTCTGTCGCCACAATAGACGACGTTTCTTATTTATACACAATAAATCTGCCAATGAATTCTTTTAAGTACGACAAAGAAGTTTTAAAAAAGATACTTAATTACAATACTTCAATTTACAATCGTGATAATTAAATATGAACAAGGTTTACATTAGATTCAAAGTTGTGGTGTCAAAAGTGTGTGACGGTGTCATTCGTTTAGTACATAGGTTATATTCAGTTAGTTAGTATGCATAAAATATGTTTTATTTATCAATCTTTGAAAAAATAATACCATCAGATATAATGAGAGTTCACAGTTTAGTGAGAAAGTTGAAAGCGAATATATTTCAGAGATTTAATTAATTCAGCAATACTTATCATCAGTTGCTTTGAAGTGTAGTGTCAGATAGATAATGTAGGTTGGGTTCAGCGATGTTGGTTCTTCATTCTTCAAACATCTTTGGCTCCAGGTACGCCTTGCGTCTTTTTCTTGTTAGTTGACTTATTTTAATAGATTTGGATTTAATTAAGCTGGTCCTTGGCCTGGGTTGAATGTGTCATTCCCTCGTCAGTTAGTTCGGTCCTTCACTTCATGAAATCTGGTCACTTTTACTGTTTTTAAATCAAAATTTGGGCCTTTCACGGCTTGGCGTCTCTCCTCGTAAGCGTCACTATAAGATTCTAACGTTCCTAACCGAGAAATCATCAATATCCTGCTGTTGTCATGGTAACTCAAAGATTCTGATTGGATAAACTCGACTTAAGACCATTGTTAGAAGATTTGAATTTTTATTCAAAAAGGTCACATATCTTCTTATTGCTATTAATCTTCGGTATTCTTTTTTAAGTATTAAATATCATCACCACTGTTTGTATTTTGTTTCAAAGATTAATTTAACATCCCATAAGGTTGGGTTTACTGATGTATTAACATTTGGACAGTTATGTTGATATTATTTAAATACACTGTTTTCTTATTTTACATGATTACTTTAACATTTCTCTCTTAATATGATTACCTAATTGTCCTTTATTATTTACTTGCCTTAGTTTTGCTAATGTTATAGTTTAATTCTTAAAATTTGTAGTTTTTGTTGTTTTACAGTTAGGCATTTGCCTAGGCCTAAACAGCAATTGGCTATTTTTCTTAATTTACACAGATTACATTTTATTTTTCCCTTGTATAGGTTCTGATTTTTTTTATACATGATTTGTTCATTTTTTGAATGGTTTTATGTCTGTTCTATAGTAATTGTATGTTATTTTATTAGTTTCCATATTCTGGCTTGTCTATTGTTATAACTGCTTTTTCAGTATCGTTAGATTTGTCTGAATTTACTTTGTTTCTTATTTACTGCTTTTGTTTGTAATTGAATTATTATTTCTTATTCTCTATTACTTAAAATATAACATTTAGGCTTATGGTCTGTATAATTCCCACAGCCATATTCCTATTCATTAAACATAATTATTATTGCATGTCATTACTCACAATGTTCATTCTCTTCATCTCCTCATATTCTTTGGTGAGTTATAATTATTACATGATATAAAAGATAAAAACATAAACATTAATTAAACATATGAATACAATGATATTTCCTTATAACTAATTCCAAATGACATTAGGTCATTAAAATGAAACTTCAACAACAGTTTACTATATGATATTAAAATCTTTCATAACGATTACCTTATTATTAAATGTCTTTTCATATCATTTTAAATCAATAATATTGGGTTTTACCTCTGTACATCAGAAATCATATATGCTGTGTATTAGCACACTAATAGTCATTTTTGCTTAAATACATTGGTAATAATATGAATTGCCAACTTAGAATACTAATGGCTCACAAATTAAGATATGATAGGTAGTCAATACTACTCCTATCTGAACTCTATTAATTACCTAGTTTACTGCACTTTGGTTCAGTTTGCTATGTACACTTGTGTTCACTGATAATTGCTGTTAATTGCCACAGTCCTTTCTGTGTTTAGCAATTATTAGCTTTCATTCATTTTTACTACTCACTGATAGTTTTTTATCACTCTTAAATCTTTTTCACTGATTTATTAGTGCCTATCCCTATCAATGGGGTTCTATTTAATTTGGTATTTTAACACTATCACCTTGCACTCTCTATGTTTGATTTAAGTGTTACTGGTGGGTATTGCTTACTTAAATTCTCTTTCTCATTTTACAAATGTTCATTATTTCTCTAATTCCCTATCTCTCACTTTACCAGGTTCAATAACACCATTAACAAGTTCATATCGTATTAGATTGATTTATCATAGTTATTCTCTATTCTTTTGGTTAGTGTACCTTTCTAAATTTAAGTTATAAAAATTTAACACTTCTCATTTACATTGCTTGTTTGGGTTTACATTAATAATTATTATTTACAATTATTATTCATTGGTTTCTTTTTCCATTATTTTATTGGATTGTAACATTTCAACCTTTTCTATTATATGTTATTTGTTTGTGTTTTACCATTTCTTTTCATTTCATTTCATTGCATTTATTTTATGGTTTTCACCTTCTCATCTGGTTTCCCTTTATTTGGTCTATCACTGGTGTTCTGGCTGGTTCTACTTATTCACTTCATTTGGTGATGATCCATATATCCTTATGTTAGTGTTGGGGCTAGTTCTAGTTATTCACTTATTTTGTTCTAATTTAGATATCCTTATATTAGTGTTGGGGCTAGTTCTACTTTCTCACTTACCATCTATTGGGTTATTATGGTTAAATCGCCATGTATCATTGTTTTCAACGTTTCGGTCCGTTGCTTGTTACTTTTCTCTTGTCAGAGGTTACTTTTATGATTACTTTCATATGCTTGATCGTATTATTATTTTAATTACCCATTCTTTTATCTCTGACTCATCCCTTTTAATCATAGTGTTAAGTGTTTAATAATTTATTCTTATCATGTTTCTTCATTAGTGTTTGTTGAAGATATGTACCATTACAATATATTCAATAAAAATGCCGTAAGTATAGGCTATACTAGATAGACTTCGACGAGTCGGTCTACATTTGTACATTTCATTCCGCACAACGTGAAATTCAATAAATATCGACGGTCGCGCGCGTCAGATCTTTACAATCTGATCGGATCTTCGCCAATGCTGTAAACACCGTGTAACGAAACAAAATGTTACAAAAGAATAGTAAATAATAGTGGAATCCGATCCAGAGAGGAAACAAGAAATAATAATTGAAAGCAAATTAAAGGAAACCTAGTTGGTTTGACTTATTTAATATTATCAAGAAACCCAGAAATAACCCAGTAGAATAGGGCAGTAAACAGACAAAAATTAAATAAATAAACCTAGTAGGCCTAATCAACTTACCCTGAATAACAACCAAACCCAATAAAGAGTACCTAATCATAAATTAAAATTGTATTAACAAAATTGTATCGACATATTTTAAAGATAGAAAAAGGGACACAAACCTTACAGTTATATGAGTGACATAATATAAATAGTGACACAGACTACTGTTAAACAGTGTTAATTATTTTTGTATGAAAAGTGTTTTATTGTTATTATTAGACAGAATTTTAGTTTATCATACAGACAATAGTTTAGCAGTATAAATAAACTAAAACTGTCAAAAACAATTATTATTATTAAGAGTTTTGTTATATGTTATAAGATTTTATGTCACCAGTTAATTTATGTAAATATATTTATCTCAGGTAGTCAAAGTAGAAATTACAATCAACCATAACAAATTGTTCCACCACATATCATAGAAATTCAAATTAATAAGGTTTTACAGTTATAAACTGAGGCATGTTTAGTATAAAATTGTTTATAATTATCTAATTAATAATTGTATAAACATTGCATGTATCATTAGAGTATAATAATAAAATTATCTATTAAAGGTAATTTATAAAATATAAAGTAGGTAATGGGTGTTGATCCTATAACATTTAACCTGTACATAAATGACCAATCAAAATTTAAGAAATTTGTATGAGTTCTGTGACTAAAAAAGAAGAAATAACACTTAATTGTTAATTGTGATGGAAAACAGTTGAATAGTGCGTGTCTAGATGTAATTAAAAAAATATAAAAATAGATAACCCGTTTGTGAAAGAAGATCTGAAGGACCATCATCGAAGATAATAATCCTTCCATTACAATTTTCATGAACAAGTAATACACACAATCAAGAAAAAATATTCAGAATAAACCAGAAAACTTTCAGAATATCGTCTAGGTGTGTAAAGTATAATTTGACAATATTTTTACCCAACAAGGAACAACCACTAGACAATATAACAATTTACACTAACACTAATCACTAGTAAACATTTTAAAGTGCAACCAAATTCAATATCTAAGCGAACAGTGATTACAAGGAAAACATTTATTGTACAAATTAATAAACTACATTATTTTCTGAAACGGACAAATAGTCATGATGTTGACGTTACTCTAACCTACATGCTTTTACGAAGCGTATTGAATATCGTCAAAACTTGTATGTAACTTAATATATAATTTTTGTAATTTTTTAGATTATAAGTAATATATTGTTTGTAAAGGTACTCTCTATTATTAATTAACATGTAAAGGAACTTTTCGTAGCAGCCACAAGAATTCCCACGAAATATATAAAAATTATTTAGTTATTAAATCCTGAGATAAATATAGATTGTGACAACCGTATGTATCGAATGGAATTTTCCAATAATTTGAATTTATGTTACAGAGATTAAACCATTATGTTATTAAATCATATCCATGCGTTATTATTTCAGGAACGTAATATATTATACCATTAAGATACTACGGGGATGAGTGTCGTATTATAAATTGGCGCACCAACTAGTGAGGCTGAAATTAGGGAATATTATGTGAAGAAATTGAAACAAGCAAATTAATTTCCTAATTTTTAGCTGGCGACTGCTATAAGTTCCAAGAAATAATAAAGATGCGTAAGAGGGCTACATCATTGAAACGGACGAAGGAGGCAGAGAAAGAAGTCAGGATGGAAGAGAAAGAAGTAACATCGGTGGAGGATGTGGAGACGTTAGCAAGAAAGGAAGATAGGGGAGACCCGAATCTTATAAAATTAATGGAATTAATGAATAGTATGAGTGAAAAAATGGACAGAAATAAGGAAGAAACGAATGACAATTTTAAGAAGCAGAAGGAAGAATTCACTGAAAACTCAAGGAAACAAAATGAAATTTTGAGTCAAAACTTATTAAAACAAATGGAGGAAAAATTCGATAACATCAAGGAAGATAACAGACAAACGAAGGAAGATTTGAAGAAAATCAAGAAAGAATTCACTGAAAACTCAAAGAAACAAAATGAAATTTTGAGTAAAAACTTATTAAAACAAATGGAGGAAAAATTCGATAACATCAAGGAAGATAACAGACAAACGAAGGAAGATTTGAAGAGCATCAAGGAAGATCACAGACAAACAAACGAGAAAATAGACGGTATGAAGGAAGAGATTAACGAGAACTCAAGGATACAAAATGAGAAAATGAGTGAAAATTTAATAAAACAGATGGAGGAGAGATTTGACCAAAACAGAGAAGAAACTAATGAAAATTTTAGGAAACAAAACGAGAATAATAATGAGAATTTAAGGCAAATCCGGGAGGAGGATAAACGGATAAATGAGAAAATCGACAGTATTAAAGAAAGTACCAACGAAACCTTAAGGCAAACTATATTGACAATAATAACCAAATGAAGGAAGAATTCAGGCAAATCAATGAAGAGATTTTAAGAAGAATTAATGGGAGGATTGAACAGGTCAATGATACAATTAACCAGAAGATGGACAAAATCGATGAGGAAAGGAAGCAAGAAATAGCTGACACTAATGAGAGATTGAGAAAAGCTAACGAAACCATCACACAAAATAAAGCAGTAATAAATACCAGAATAGACCAGGTCCAAGAAAATAGTCGTATCAAATAGAAGGAATACAAAAGGAACAAGAAAATTTAGTTAATTTACAGAAACAAACCGGAGAAAGGTGTGACAATATTAACACTACGGTGAATAATTTAACTGGTCAAGTACGCCAAAATCAAGAAGAAATTGAGTTAATTAGGACCAGACCAAATAATATTACTCATGTTTCCACAAATGAAACCAGAGAAGGGATTAATTTCAAAAATTATCGTAGAAACCCCATGGAATTCCTGGCCAGAATCGAGGAACATTTTAATAAACATCGAATAACTATCTGGAGCTCGATTAGAGAGATGTTGGATGAGCATTTTAGGGAGATTACGGACAACTGGTGGACAGCAACCAGGAATGAGATAGTGGACTACGCTCAATTTAAAAAACTGTTTAAAGAAAAATACTGGTCCGAAGCGATACAAAATATTCTAAGGGACAACATTTGTCAGGGAAGATATGATGGAAATAGAGGTACATCTCCAACTACTTACTTTTGGGGAAAGGTGTGTTTGGCGAGACACCTAGAGCCAAGAATACCAGAAGAATCCCTAGTAACTAAAATGGCATACCATTATGACACAGGAATTGCCAGAGCACGCCTGGGAAGCCAGATTAAAACGGTCCACGCAATGGCTGACTTATTAGAAAATTATGAACACGAGGGTTACTACAAAAGAAGCAGACAACGAACGGATCAGTGCGGTTCAAAAAATAATAACCATGGTATGAATCATAATTAATATAATAACATGAATAACCGGAATAGTTATGTCAACGATCGTAATTACAACCAAAATTTTACCCCAAATAATAACCAACCAGCAAACTTCAATCGAAACCCAATTAACAATAATAATAACAACAGGCCCAATCAAAATTACCATCCGGGTAATAGAAATAATAATAATTATAATAACTACCGAACAAACCAAAATTATAATAATTTTAGGAGTAACTCAGGAGTTAATAACAATAATAACCAGGGTAATTATAATAATAATCGTCCGTACGGACCAAGAATAAATTATATCAGTGCCGAAGAAGGGGATTACTGGAGATACCATCAACCTCGGAGGAACAGTTTTAATAACAGTTATGATCAAAGTGGAAATCCCAGAGGGATGAGTCACCATTATAACCGAGTAAGAAGTGGAAGCCAGGAGGACTTCCGAGAATCAAGGGGAAGCGAACAATTAGACAACCGAGAGGTTGAACAACCAGGAACCAGCACACCATTCCAGGCAAATCAACAGTCATGCCCGGAAAATAATCATGATAGCCTTAATTTAAACGGAGTGAGGCAGTAATAAACCCTCGCGACCCCTTACTGCTACTAACTACTGGGTACAAAAACCACCAAATTCAAAAATATAGTAATAACAAATTACTACCAACTAATTATGAAAAACCAATTATGGAAAATAAAAGAATTTTGAAGTATAACAACAACCAAAGTTTAAGGACGGATAGTCAAAATCTTACTATTATTTACAATTATTATTTGAAAAATCTTCGAGAAGAACTGTTGGAGGAACCGGTGACAAGTAGAATCAACCAGCATAATGAAATTTTATACATAACCGCTCAAATTGAAGGAATTCCTACACGAATAATGATAGATACTGGTGCAAATGTATCACTTATTAACGACGCTGAACTGGAGAGAATACAGAAACAAATTAAAAATATAATACCTACCTTACCTGTCAATAATGTTATTTTAATAGGTGCCACTGGGCGTCAAAATAAAACAGTGAGAAAACAAGTGTCATTGGAAATAGAAAGCAAAGGTGTTACAATTAATATTATATGTTTGGTCGCAATCGGCCTACTATTCGAATTATTAATCGGATGCGATATGCTGAGGAAATATTCAGCCATTATTGATCTGAGCAAGCAGAAGGTGTCCTTGAACTCAGAAGGTGTTATGTGGACGGCAGAGTTAATAGGAAGCGATGGTGCCCCTCTGAACCGTGCCCATCACCAAGTTAGGGAATTAAATTTTTTAAAGAATGACACCCAATGCAGGAAAATAATCCATAATATGACAAATGAAGACCTGTGGAACAGTAAATTACAGGAGATAAGAGATTTTAGACACCAAGGCACAAATAATTTGACACCAAAACAAGTAGAAGATCTCATTATAATACATAAGAAGTATAAACATGTATTTTCAGAAAAACCAGGAAAAGTAAAAAACTATCAGTGTAGAATACAATTTAAAGAACCACCAGAATTCCACAGAAAATCCTATCCTATACCATATTCATTGAAGGAGGCAGTTAGAGCTGAAATTAATAAAATGTTGTTAAATGATATAATTGAGCATAGCCAATCACCATATACTAGCCCAATAGTAGCAATTCAGAAGATTATAATCAACAATCCATGAAAAAATATCATTAGGAAGAAATGGAAAAATAACATAAGTAATTATGGCCTCACACCTAATGAAGTGTTCAGAAATAATTACTTCTGAAGGGAGGCAATTTGTAACGAAAGAAAATGTTACAAAAGAATAGTAAATAATAGTGGAATCCGATCCAGAGAGGAAACAAAAAATAATAATTGAAAGCAAATTAAAGGAAACCTAGTTGGTTTGACTTATTTAATATTATCAAGAAACCCAGAAATAACCCAGTAGAATAGGGCAGTAAACAGACAAAAATTAAATAAATAAACCTAGTAGGCCTAATCAACTTACCATGAATAACAACCAAACCCAATAAAGTGTACCTAATCATAAATTAAAATTGTATTAACAAAATTGTATCGACATATTTTAAAGATAGAAAAAGGGACACAAACCTTACAGTTATATGAGTGACATAATATAAATAGTGACACAGACTACTGTTAAACAGTGTTAATTATTTTTGTATGAAAAGTGTTTTATTGTTATTATTAGACAGAATTTTAGTTTATCATACAGACAATAGTTTAGCAGTATAAATAAACTAAAACTGTCAAAAACAATTATTATTATTAAGAGTTTTGTTATATGTTATAAGATTTTACGTCACCAGTTAATTTATGTAAATATATTTATCTCAGGTAGTCAAAGTAGAAATTACAATCAACCATAACAAATTGTTCCACCACATATCATAGAAATTCAAATTAATAAGGTTTTACAGTTATAAACTGAGGCATGTTTAGTATAAAATTGTTTATAATTATCTAATTAATAATTGTATAAACATTGCATGTATCATTAGAGTATAATAATAAAATTATCTATTAAAGGTAATTTATAAAATATAAAGTAGGTAATGGGTGTGATCCTATAACATTTAACCTGTACATAAATGACCAATCAAAATTTAAGAAATTTGTATGAGTTCTGTGACTAAAAAAGAAGAAATAACACTTAATTGTTAATTGTGATGGAAAACAGTTGAATAGTGCGTGTCTAGATGTAATTAAAAAAATATAAAAATAGATAACCCGTTTGTAAAAGAAGATCTGAAGGACCATCATCGAAGATAATAATCCTTCCATTACAATTTTCATGAACAAGTAATACACACAATCAAGAAACAATTTCAGAATAAACCAGAAAACCTTCAGAATATCGTCTAGATGTGTAAAGTATAATTTGACAATATTTTTATCCAACAAGGAACAACCACTAGACAATATAACAATTTACACTAACACTAATCACTAGTAAACATTTTAAAGTGTAACCAAATTCAATATCTAAGCGAACAGTGATTACAAGGAAAACATTTATTGTACAAATTAATAAACTACATTATTTTCTGAAACGGACAAATAGTCATGATGTTGACGTTACTCTAACCTACATGCTTTTACGAAGCGTATTGAATATCGTCAAAACTTGTATGTAACTTAATATATAATTTTTGTAATTTTTTAGATTATAAGTAATATATTGTTTGTAAAGGTACTCTCTATTATTAATTAACATGTAAAGGAACTTTTCGTAGCAGCCACAAGAATTCCCACGAAATATATAAAAATTATTTAGTTATTAAATCCTGAGATAAATATAGATTGTGACAACCGTATGTATCGAATGGAATTTTCCAATAATTTGAATTTATGTTACAGAGATTAAACCATTATGTTATTAAATCATATCCATGCGTTATTATTTCAGGAACGTAATATATTATACCATTAAGATACTACGGGAAAGAGTGTCGTATTATAACCGATGTGCGCACAAACGCGACAATACAAGTTTAACGCGAAACACGCGAAAAATGCGAATATACCGTCAATCGTGCGTTCCATAGAAATTCACGTCAGGCCCCACTTCCGGACATATTAGTTAACAAATAAGTAAGTTTAGTAACAAAGAAACATAACCTTATTAACCAACATGTATAAACGTGCTTCTGTGTATATTCAAGGACCGTGTCGTGTAATGCAATCACAAATTATATTGTTACGAAAACAAAAATAAACAACCGAACAGGCAACTCGTCGTACGTATGTCGTAAGTTACGGATAACTGAGCTGGCTCTCTCGTCAATCAGTCGAGCAGAGTCGCGTACAAGGCAAGTTTACATTAGATCGCTTTTTTTGGTGCTGGGGGGGGGCACCGCACGTTCTGGGGGGTGCCCCCCCATAGCTACGCCTATGCTTGTGGTAAACAATACAATAGATAACTTTGTTAAATCCAGGGGACAATTTAATGAAAGCGTCAGTTCCAATTTAATTTCTATTTTATTTCAGTTTGTATTTATGTGTGCTTATTATTTAATATTCCTGTATGTTCCTTTAAAGAATATTTAATATTCTTTGTTTTTCTGTTACTGTATCCTCGTTTCCTTAGTTTAATAAATCTACAATCTTCAGAAACTCTTTCTTTCTATGGTTTTTAAGTTTCTCGAAACAAGATAAATAAGATTATATATACAATGATTAAAAAAAGCTTTTCAAATGTTTGTTCTAATGTTATACATACAAAGAAAGGCTTAAAAAGGATCTATATGTTGCAATATAACAAGCATTTCATCTAATATGTAATAAAGGAGGCCTGATTTATTATGGGTCAAACTCAGAGTTATCTTTGACGAAAGTGCGATTGAATTAGAACTTATCAACAGTTGGTTAAACACTTATATTTAACATGGTATTAAGACGTTAATCACACTAAACTATTTGTTTTGTGTTTGTGTGTTAGTGAAATTGTGCGTATGTATAGGCTACTAGTAAAAGCACTGTGTTCAAGAGTAACGACATTGTATACATTCATGGACACGCTACTAAGTCATTTTAGCGGCAGAGTTGTAAAGAGCAGTGTAGATGAATAATTTAAGCTTCATTAAAATAAAATATTATTAATTATATTCGTGTATTCAAATGGATGTAATGTAATTCGTTATTCAATGTTTTCGATAAAGTGAAGGTAAATGTTTTTAACACGTAGTCTACACCAGCGATTCCCAAAAGGCGGAGAACTGGTAAAAATATTTATATAAGACAATTTTTATAACTTATATTCGATTTAGTCTACTTTCTTTTTATTTTGATAAAAAATAATTAATGGTAACCATTAAAAAAAATTATATTATGCCAGATTAATCTGTACGTAGAGCAGTTACAGACAGGGCCGCCGTCAGCTGAGCCAGGGCCCGGGGCAAAATAATACAGCGGGCCCCCTCCCACTCAATATTTCATGTGTTTTATTGTTGCCAATAATATTAATATGTGATATGTGGATAAAGGTTTTATGAAAACGAAACGAAACTACTACATTATAATAACAAGAGTTTATTGTTTTACAAGAAATTAATACAACACAATTTTTTTACAAAATTACTTAATAATTATAGTATAATTAAATGATAATTACTTAAGTAAAGTGTTCATAATAACAGATAAACTACATAGTAGAGTAACACTTGAACTATTTTTTATTTACAACACTTATTCACAACAACACTCTTCTTGCCTTCTTTTCTGCGAAAGTTTGAATAATCGAGTCAAAATTCAATGTTCTTGCTAACCTAGACTCAATAGACAACACTCCCAAATCGGATAATCTTTGCTGTCCCATAGTCGATCTCAAACAATTTTTGATTCTACTGAGCACACTAAACGAGCATTCTGCCTGTGCTACCGAAACGGGCAGGGTGCAAAATATACGGAGTGCTATACACACATTTGGAAATAAACTAGTAATTTTTAACGCTGATAGTTTGTTCAGCAGCTTCAGAGGTGGCAGTGGGGTGTCCGAGATGTTGCTCTTTGTAATTGATTTTAAATATTTGACCTCCTCCGTTAATTCGGGGCTGACATCCACTGCGTATTCATTTGAGAATCCACCACATACTTCTTCAATTTCACCGTCATTCATTTCTTGATATTTCCACAAGAATGAGAATTTTTTCTGTATTTCTTGTAGGGCCGTAAATCTGGATGTCAAATTGGCCACTAGGACGTCAATTAATTTGTAGAATACTTCGATTCTAAACCGTTCTTCGGGTTCAAACCTGGGTTGGTCAGATTCCGTCTCTCCGTGAAAACTTTTCACCCTTCTTGCACGGACAGCTGGAAACTCCGCTTTTATTTCATATGCAGCTGCAACCAGTTTTGCTTCTGACAGAATTTTTTCAAAGTTGTTCCGTAATGAAAGTAAATCACCAATAAGACTCTCAATATTGTAAACCTCAACATCTAACGTTGCATTTATAGATTGTAACAACTGACTTCTGTAATTGATCGGGGTTAAAATCTTTACCCAAACAGATGCCATGATGATACACTGAAACGACTGGAGGTATTGTAACAATCCGTTGATTGTTGCTCTGGTTTCTACGGGGATATTTAGCTTCAGTAAAGATGAGACAGCCTCCGCGACCTTACCAGTGTGTGCTGCTATTGGTTTCACACAATCAACCCTAGCACTCCATCGTGTATCCGATAATGAATGCAAAGAGGAACCCACCAGACCTTTCAAAATTTCCCATCTCTTAGGACTACAACTGAAGAGATTATATACATGATGAACCATTCCAAAGAATGTCTGTACTTCACTACAACATTCTGCAGCACTTACACCACATAAGATCAGGCTGTGGCATCCGCAGGGAGAGTATTTATCCAGAGGATTCAATTTTAAAATAAGAGCCTGCACACCTTGATATGCCCCACTCATGTTACTGCCATTATCATAGCCTTGGCCTCTGCACTCCTCTATTGGAATATTGCTCTTTTCAAGAACTGATTTGATTAAATTTGCAATATCTTGCCCTGTTTTTTCATTACAATCAGTAAATTCCAAAAATCTTTCCTGTATTTCATATTCATTTGAAATATCATTTAAACCAACATATCTAATTACAAATGATGTCTGTTCTACATGGCTTGAATCTGGTGTAGCATCCACAATAATCGAATAGTATTTTGAATTCTTCAACTCGCCTAGGATGATTTGCCTTACATGATCAGCGCAACAGGATATGAATTCATTTTGAATTTCCCAGGATAAATAATGAGCTTGTAGCTTTTTTTGTGACTTGTAGGACTGTTGAACTCGTTCTAGATGTGTTGCCAAAACAGGATCGTAATGACTTAAAAGTTCAAGCAATCCCAAAAAATGCCATTATTTGAATCCCCAACCTTATTTGACACACCTCTAAATGGCAGGCCCCGCTCACTCAAAAACAACGTTACATCAAGAAGCCGATTTAAATTTGTTTCCAGTTAGAGATTTCATCATTAATTTGTGTTTCCAAGCTTTGGAAAATGTACCTCTATTCTCAAACAATGTTTCCATATTTTTCCATTTTAAATAACATTCTTTGTGGCCAGAGCTATTTTGGTGTTCAGGGATTTTATCATAGAGGTTTTTCCATTTTAAATCTTTTGAGTATCCATTTATTGAAGCAAATCGAGAACGAACGGATTCTGGCTGAAGAGAAAACAATCTACATGGAAAGCAAAATAACGCTTGCCTATTATTACTCCAAACTAGCCATTCCCTGGGTATTACTTCATTATTAGGCATTCTGCAGCTCAGCAATGATGTCGAGAATAATCGCCCAGTAGAGTCAGAAGGAAAATTTGTTGGGCGTAGCTCTGGTCCCGAAACCACAGCACTTTCTAAATCTTTTTTATTGGGTTGTAAATTAGTTAGACTTCCGATGTCAAATTTTGTATGCATACACTTGGACGTGTCTGACGCAATATCACAACTACCAACGGCATCTTCTGTATCTGTATGAACTGTTGCGATATCATAGCAAGTTTGTTTACCGTTCCTAAAATTGGATGTTGACGGCTCACAATCAACAGCTAACACATCTTTGGTAGGGGTTTGTGGTATACCGGACTCAATCTCATAGTTTTCTAAATCTTCATTGTCTTCTTCAACACCAATATCTTTCTTTGAAGAAAAAAACCCAGTAAGTTTTTTTGACCTTTGCTGGCTTTTTCATATTTCTCCCGTTTCTCTTTTCGTTTCAGAGCCCCAGACTTGTGACGATATTCCATTCTATGTCCTAAAAAATAAAAATAAAAAACCATAAGGTTAATCGCAAACCCAAGTCCAAGTGTCCAAGTCCAATATCAAATTAAACATTTCAAGATTTCAACGGCCATAAGTAAATTTGATCATCCGGACCAATTAATTATAACATAAAACTGAAAGACTGAATGAATGAAAAGAAATAATAACACTGATATGGTAAAATTTTCAATTCCATGGATTCCAGCCTAATCAGAATTTATGTTTTTCCTAAAGCTCAGTAGTAGTTCAGTTTCAGTATTTATCATCCATCTGAGATAATTGAAAAACAGTGAAATGGGTGATTCGTTGGTGGTAATATACTTTCTGCTACGCGGTTTTTCCGCTCAGTAGACTTTCTTTGGAAGTTTAGAAGTATAAAAAAATAACAATCCTTTAAAAATAATTTTCATTAAAGAAAGTAGAGAAAAAAATAAATTCTGATTAGGCTGAACTGCTGAACGATACAAATTCAATATTTCTCTTCAAACTTTCAATAATTTTGTCAAAATGAAGTACTGACAATATTTATTTAATGAATCGGTTGTCTGAGATAGCTATAATTATATGATAAAATGCATTATTTGTTAAAGTGAAATTAAATGAGGAAGTGATATCTACAATTTACGTTCTTAACAGCAGTCCGCAATAAAACATAATTTAATACGGGAGGGTCTACTTTAAAATTCCTAAATGATATAAATTAATTCATGTTCCTAGAATTGAATAAGGAGAATTCTGTCTCGTACCTTTATTTAAATTAAAGTAAAATCAAATGCACCAATAGCTTTAAACAAACTCACCTTAATTGAACTTCGTTAAAAGATATTTCACTTCTGGGCCGCCACACAAATTCACATTCACTATTCACACAATTGATTAATAATAAATAATTCACTAGTCCACTTCTAGAAAAATGACCTGTTACATTCAACACTTTGAACAGCACAAAAGGAACTGAGAAGGATTGTTTGTGTAGGGTAGTAGACTACTAGACTTGTAGAGAGAAGAGAGAGAGTGACAGCGTTGGCACTGAACATAAACACGAAATATTTCGTAGCGCCCGGCGTAAACACATTTTCGTGTTTATGTTCAGTGCCAACAGTTGAATTCACCGGAAAAATCGGTGATAGCGTTAGCAAAGTCGCAGACATCGTTTCTTGCTTCTTACCACGAGAGGCTCACTTGTACTTACAGTGCTCCGGGTTTTCCGTGTATGATTAAATTACGTGATATTATTCATTATAGATTGAAATGATTTTTTTATTTGCATATATTTGTTCAACAAACGTTTTTACTGTATACATTTTTTTAGTCAACTGTTATTTAAATCGGGCCCCCCGGAAGGCCGGGCCCCGGGGATTTTGTCCTCCCTGCCCCCGCTGACGGCGGGCCTGGTTACAGTAGGCCTAAGGAAGTAAGTAGCACAAGTAACTAGTCGAGTCGAGCTTAGAGGTGTGGTGCAGAGCGCGCTGCCATTCCCTCCAGCGCCACAGCTCTTCACGCCATCTCAGTAAGTCGACAACCCATAGTTGAGTTTACATTCGTGCTGTGAAGACGTGGCATTTTTCTGTATTTCCTGCGTGATTTGAGAACAAAATATGGATCGTTGGTTAAAAAGTGGATGTTTTAAACGTAAAAGGACAATAAGTGATGTTGATGTAGAAGATGAACAGACTTCATCTTACGATGATATTGAGCCTACAAATGAAGTTCTCACTTCTAAAGTTTCTAACCTTAACCCTAACGTTAACAGTGTGCCGACAACAGTGAGTTCTGGTTCAAAAATTAGAAATTATGACAGTGAATATTTGCATTTAGGCTTTACATATATTGGATTTGAAGATAAGCCGAGGCCTCAATGTGTCATTTGCCTGCAAGTTTTGTCCAACGAGGGTATGAAACCCGCAAAATTGCGCCGCCATCTGGACACCAAACATCCTGAATGTAAAAGTAAGTCAGTAGAGTTTTTTAAACTTAAGCTAGTTGAGTTAAAAAAAATCTCGAAATGTTATGAAACAAACGAGCTTGAATATTAATGAAAATGCAACCTTAGCTTCTTACCAAGTTTCTGAGCTTATTGCCAACTCTGGCAAGGCACACACAATTGGAGAGGAACTAATTCTGCCTGCTGCAGTAAAAATGTGCCAAATAATGCTTGGGGAATCAGCAGCTAAAACAATTGGTACAATTCCCTTATAAAATAATACGATTCAAAGGAGAATTTCAGATATGTCAGAAAATATTCAGGAAAATATGTTCCTAAAGTTATGTATGAGCGATATGTTCGCTTTACAAATAGACGAAAGCACTGACATAACCAACAAATCCACTATGCTCGTTTTTGTTCGATTTATTTATGAGTTTCAGTCGTACTTTTGAAAAACTTGTTAAGATTATAAATTTCATAAAAACAAGACCTCTTCAATCCAGGCTTTTCGAGGCCCTATGCAAGGATATGCAGAGTGAACATGTTCAGCTTCTGTTGCATACCGAGATATGATGGCTCTCCCGGGGCAAGATTCTTAAGAGCTTTTTTGAACTCAGAGATGAAGTTCAGATATTCCTTTTAGAAACAAAATTTTCAAATTCACTTAGTGATATTTCTTGGCTTTGCATAGTGGCTTATTTAACAGATATTTTTGAGCATTTAAATGTGCTGAATTTGAGTTTGCAAGGAAATTACTTAGAAATAGATATCTTCAGAGTTGAAGATAAGATTGAAGCAACCATTAAGAAGTTTGAAGTATGGGCCAAACGAGTTGAAAAGAATTCGTTTACAAACTTCCCAACTCTACAACAGTTTTTGGAATCTAGTTGTGAGAAATTACCTGAACAAGTGAAAATTGAATTATCAGCGCAGCTCAACACCTTGGCAGGCAGACTGAGAGAGTATTTTTCTGCACCAGATCTTAAAAACAATTGGATTAGAAATCCATTCACCAGCAAAATTGAAGACCTAAATTTGACCGAAGAAGAGGAAGATCAACTTATTGATTTATCAAGCAATGGAACGTTGAAAACTGTTTTTAATACTGAAAAAATAATAGAATTCTGGCTGATTGTACAACGGGACCAGAAGAAATTAGCTCTGAAGGCATTAAAACATTTAGTTCCATTTTGCACAACCTACACATGTGAGTAGGCTTTCTCAACGCTCTGTTTCATGAAAAATAAATATAGAAATCGGCTCAACGTTCATGATGATTTCCGTGTAAATATCTCCAGAATGCGGCCCAATATTGAAGAAATTTTGAGTAAAAAAGATAGATTTCACCGTTCACACTGAACAGTTGTTACATGTACATAGTGATTATTTCAATACTGAGACTTATCATCACTAAAATGTTTGCTAGCTTTTTAAATATTGAATGCTTAGTTACAAAGTATTATTGTCCAAGTGAAAATTGAATTATCAGTGCATCTCAACACCTTGGCAGGCAGACTGAGAGAGTATTTTCCTGCACCAGATCTTAAAAACAGTTGGATTAGAAATCCATTCACCAGCTGATGCGCATTTTTCAGAAAATGCGTATGGCTATTTCCTAAGTACTGAGTAATTGCAAAGTGTTCTAGGACTAGGAGAACTGTGTGTTCATTTCAAGTTTAGTTACATGACATAAGTTTTTTTAAATTGAAGAAAGTGTTTCTTGGGATACCAACTGTATTTTTAATCTTTGTACAATAAAAGCAATTTAAGAAATATTGGTAGTTATTTTATTTCCAGAAATTTTGCTTCAGTTAGGCGTTAGGTCGTTAGGACACACTGAATTAGCAAAAATTATATTATATACTATATTATAATTATAATTCACTTGGGGGTCCGTGACTGACTAGTATTTGGGTTGGGGGTCCGTGACTGACTGGTATTTGGTAATCGCTGGTCTACACGTGGTTAGAAAACTTTTGACAAATTTTGGGCGTAATTACACTGTCTTATTTGGCAATGATGAATAGAGTAACGAGAAAAAGTTTGTAATGAAAATGAATGTCATGAAAACTAAAGTAATGGGAGTTGTCAAATAAAAGAATGAGGTAAATATGATATTAAAAGATCAGACGTTGGAATAAGTAAATTAAATCAAACACGTTGCGAGTAAAGTCTTTGGAAACGGAAGTTGTACAGGGGATATTAGAAGTATAATATGCACTTGGGAAACGAGCGTTTACTAGAGTAAGAGACCTTATTGTTATAAGAAGAGTTGATGTGAAGTCACGGAAGAGATTTTCAAAGTGTTTTGTATGGGGCATTGTAATGTATACATCGGAGACATGGACGATTGGAAACAGAAAGACGAAGTATCTGGAAAGCTCAGAAATGTGGATGCAGTGAAAAATGAGAATGATTAGCTGGGTGGGAAAGGTAACAAATAAAGAAGTGCTTAGGATAATAAATGGAGAGAGAAGTATTATAAAAGCCATAAGAAAGAAAAACAAATGGGATTGGTCATAGTTTGAGAAGGAACTGTCTACAGAAGTTTCTGTAATAAGGGAAAGATTCCCACAATTGAGGGAAAGATTAAAGGTAGGAGAGGCCGAGGAAGAAGATATGAGAGTTGACAAGGCAGGGTAAGGGTTGGAGGGGGATGAAGATATGATGTGTTGGCAGATTTGATGATGGAGAGAAATTATAAACATGTGAAGAGAGCGGCAGAGGGTAGAATAATGTGGAGAGTACAGTTCAGCTGAAACCTGTTTTAGGAGAGCTTCACCACTGGTAGATTTGGCAGTCAGATCCAATGCGACATGAGGATCATGCAGCATTAATAGTGCTTAATGAGACAGCATTTCAAATCCGATTCAAAGGAAGATCAAGAAGATCCTGTCTATCCTTGTCAAGTCTTCGAGCTACTGTTCTAATTCTAAGGTCTACGTTACCAACACAGATGTGTGAAGTCGTCCGCAACTGCCCAACTAACCGCAAACAGAGGCAAGATCTACAGGGGACAGAGGGGCATCCGAGTAAGATATGAGACCAGGAAGGCGTGTTGAGATCGTCAAATGACGAAACCGGCTTCACTGTGTAGCATTCTGAGTCTTCGACTTCAGAGAAGTGCAGAACTAATTTATTCGTTAATATTTTATAACAGACCATTTGAAGACAAATCATTAAATTTACAAGACATGTTTGTTAGTCAACAAAATTCATATTTATGAACATTATTAAAAGACACTAGATATAATAGAATTCATATTACGTATTTGTAAATACGGTAAAAACGTATGTTTTCATTCTCAAAATGTTTTCAAAGAAGCTTTTCTGTAAAAAAAGTTATTTTATTTAAATTCAAAATAAAAGCATAAAAGAGTTGCGATTTTATTTCAAGTGTATGAAGACAACAGTTAATAAAAGTTTTTTGTTTGTAAAATTTGACGTGGCAATAAATGTATTAACTTCATTTATTGTCCTAAATAATGTATTAACAATATTTACACTCGTCCTAAGAAATTTTGCAATTTCTGTACAGTTCTTGTCCTGTCGTGTTGCAATATTTAAATGATTTTATATAGGATCAAAAGACAAAAAGTTGGAATTTCAATTCACTGACGGGTAGAAGTTGAGAGAGAGAGCGAGAGAGAGAGAGACGCGCGCGCATACAAATCTGTATGAATGGTGAACTTAGATCGGAATTTTTATTAAAATGTACATATTCATTTAACAATAATTTCTGTATGCGTAAAATATTTATTACAGTTTATTTGTAAACAAAACAAGTACGTTTAGTATTTTATGGACTCCAAGTAGCGCAGTATAATGTTTGAGGGCTCTGTTCTCCTAGCTCATTGTAGGGGGCCATGACTTCTGCTGCCTCCAAACTCTACGGATATATTCACGCACACACACACACACACGCGCGCGCGCACACGCACACACACATAACATGTATATTCAGTAAGCACATATACTGTAAACATATGTTACATATATTCCTATATAAAAACACCTGTGTTTAGATATAGCCTAGGACTATATGTACCTACATATAACCACATATCTATATTTTGTTTTATCCTTTAGTCCTAAGTTGACTATAGCTCAACTTGTGAATCGCTTAACAAGATGTAACACAAATATCTTTTTACAACCATATGCTTATTGGCAATAGATTTTGTTTGTTGATTGAAGAAAATATCAGGGTAAAACTGGCGCTCGTCGCGAAATTATCAACATATTGAAAACATTATTTGACTGCAGTTAGATCTAACAAACGTTTCCATAACACACATACCATTGGGCCTGTTTTATCCTTACTGATTGCAGATTACACTTAAATCAAAATTGAGCGTCGTCAATGTATGCATCGAAAACAAGATATTGTACAGTATTAATATGTGATGACATTTCGAAAACATATGTTGTCATCATTCTTCGTGTCAATGTCAATAAATTTCAAAGACAGCGCGTCTATATAAAATAATAAAATATTTTAAGCACTAAAACATTTATTACTGTTGGATAATTATTTATCATTAGTTACAGACGTAGTGTCACGCGTAAAGTCCCACGCTTCGACTTTATTACTTACGAAGGAGAGGAAACCACATCTAGCAGATAAAAAGTGAACCGCCCGCCAATGTTACCGAGTGTCCGAACTTTACGGTCTTGTCTTTAAGATTACAGGTATGCGTTTATTGATTCGTCCTCTGTGGGAACGTAACGAAATGCTGTAGTCATTTTTGGAAAACGTTTACTCTCTCTCTGGCAGTTTCTATGTGAATGTTCCTGATGTTCCTGTGGAGTCTGTTCTCTCCACAAATGTGAAACAAATTACGAATTTGCAAAATGACACTCAACAACGTCCAAATGCTAGTGACTATTTTAAACAAAAATATTAATTAAATTTATAAAGTAAATCGTGATTCAAGAAACAAGTTATACATTTGTTCGTATTAAGGCCATGATTTGTGCAGCTGAGACATTATATGTGTGAACCCAGTGTGTTTACTTAATTAACATATTTTTATATGATTGCTTATAGATTAACTGGAAATTCGTTCAACTATAAGCGAAGACGCAGCTAAAAGTATAGCCAAAGTCACCCTGTGAGACGTGAATTATCAAAAACTCGAACAGAACCACTGTCGGTCTGCGGTCAGTTCTTTCCTGATCAACTCAGAGACCGTAGTCAGCGTCCCTTTATGTCTTTTAGCCTCCAATCTAGAGCCTTCGTCCCCACCTTCCACCGTCATGCTTACTCAAAGTTTGGCCCATCTTCATTTAATATTGTTAATTATGTAAATTTATTTATAGGAATTATAGAAATGTATCTGAAGGAATTTATATGCACGCACACACGCACACACGCACACACGCACAATTAATTTCGACAAGAGTCCTTTCGTCTCATCATCTTTTATATCATTATCATGGTATTATTTTTCTTATTTTTCCATGAGTCCATATTTACGATGTTAAGAAGAACGTGTCCGTTTCCATCCTTGTAAAGCACGTACACAGGAAAATTTGTTTATAAGCCTATTAGTGTTACTTATCTATAATTTGTTGTTACGTGTTTCTAAAATAAATTACCATGTTACGTTACATATCCTACTTCGATTCGGAGTGTACGACTGCAGTATTCTCATACGGAAAGTCAAAGTATATTAGGCTACTGCTTGATATGTTATTTTGTACCATGTATAAAATGCTCTCAAAAAATGTTTTTTAAGAAAATGGCTTTTGAAGAGAAAATGCTGGGTTGAAAAGAGAAAACGAAGCTGACATCGACGCGTCAGGTGTGTTTAAAGTTTGGTGGTACCCAAGGCCGGACTTGTGGCATTTAAATAGCACCGGTCGCTCGACATTTGTGACATTTAAACACAACAATAACCAGTGATTCATTGGTTATACCGAGTAGCAGATTACATTGATACTCACTGTCTCTATTTACATTTCCCACAACTTCTACTTCTTTCTTCTCAAGTCTCCGTACAAATTGATTCTTACTACTATTTCCTCCACAATTACCGACCGGTACTATTTTTTAGTCAATGTAAGAATAACAACACCAACAATGTAATAATAAAAGTAATAACAAGAAGAAGAAGAATAACAACAACAACAACAACAACAACAACAAACAATTGTATGGGGAATACATACAATTGCTGAACCATGAAAACAAACAGAATTATATGAGGAAGTATTGGTTAGTCGTGTTGTGAAAAGTTTGTGAGCCATTTCTGAAACCGGAACAAGCAGCCTACAATTATCTCGTTCTTATGCGCCGATGATGAAGAGTGATAACGTTTGTATATTGCACATAGGCCTACTTTATCATTCGTTTCTGTGCCCACAACGCAATTAGGACGAATGTTTTAAACAAGATGCAATCGTAAAATACCGCATTCCTATAGAAATCAGTTTTCTATATGATGAGTGTACATAAAATAGTGGGAATCTTAAGTGAAGAACAACTGAAAAAGTAAACGAAAGCAAAACGAATGTTTATGTCCCATAAATAACATCGTTCACAGAATAATATAATATATTATTATACATACATGGCTCACGATAATTGTAAATTTAACCTGTTTATAAAACGCTAAATGCTGCTTTTTTTATTGTTAAAAAAGGTTGTCTCAGTTAAGCTGAGAAAATCTAACCGTTTTGTAAAATACCTAAAGACCTTTAGCGTTATTAGAATAGAAACCCACACAGGTTGCCGTCTTGAAAAATCTCATCAAACAACGTTTCACAATTTTTCACAATCAACGTAAACCTATAAGGAACTCGTATAGGTTCCTTATACCTCGCGTACAACTTAAACAAAAATTAAAATTATTTTAAAAGTTCGAACGTCTTATTTATTCAGGCACCGTAGGCTGCATTAAAATTATGTCATATCTTTCAAAATTGGCGTTAGAATTAACATTTAGAATCAACAAACAGATGTAAGCGTAGGTAAACGTTTTATTGCTTATTGACTTAAATTTGTTTAATTAACAATGCATTTTAAAAGTTATCAAATTTAAAGTTTTCAAATCAGGTTTAAAAGTGAACAATGTTATTTTAACCTGTGGTTAAAAAGGATATCTGTAAGTCACTTCAGAATGGCTGAAAGCTTATATTTTTGTTCTCCACCCATTGTTTCAACATTGAAAATATTAAAGGGCAAGACTTTAATAAGTAGAAACTTTCATTTTATTAACGCCATGTTGACTTACATAACAAAAAAATGAGAGGTAAAATATAACATACATTTTATTATAATCTTTATTATAAAATTTAACTGTAAATTATAAATTTACGTCTCACGAATTTATTGTAAAATACTATATGGATGAATTAATTCGTATACTGCCGGAAAGTAAGTTACTTTACTGAATGTACATTTTTTTCTATATTCTTATATGCGTACAATATTGGTTTTATTATTATTCCGTGAACGTGAGTTTCAGTTTGATTATTATGTGGTGAATTATTAGATTATATTGTTTATACATGCATAAGTATTAAGTTTTGATTTGTTATGAGTGAATGCGACTTACACGAATGAAAAAATATAAATCAAACAACGATCTTTTAATAAGAGATTCGATTACAAACGAGAAAAATCTTTATTGTTATAGTGATCCCTGTTAAGCGAATTAAAAAATAAATAAATAAAGATTGGACCGAATGACTGACAAATGAAGGTTGTGTTGGTTAATTTTTGACTCATGCAAACGAATAGGAACGTTTCTGAACTCGGATAGATATCAACTGTCAGCGCCAAATGTCACACTTTCTCTCAATTTATAGCCATGATGTATACGTTGAATGGCGCAATAAAACTATTTTTATGGATTTCGAATCACAGAATCGTTGACGAAACGTTCTGTTGCCTGATTTAAACTGACTTCTTAACAATACACGCACGCTTAAACACATACACACACGAGCGCATGCGCACGCCCAAAAACAACTCGTACAATAATCTCGTTTAAAAAGCGTGAAAAGCAATTTCACGTCAATCAAGGTTGTCAGCATAACCTTAGCGGCGCCTACAAAGATTTTTTCCTTTCATTGTTGATCAGGTTAAAGCCTTGCCAGTGAAACAAACAACAATGAACTTAGCAAAACAATGAACGTATCCAAACAATGAACTTACTACGCTCCAGTTTAGTATTCAGACGACCTTCTGGGCATTACTTATCCTTCTTTCCTTCACCGAGGTATCCGTTTTGTTTACACACCTTTTTGTTCTTAATCTCGTTTAAGTAATACATGTACCGTGTCGGTGTATTCAACTGTAGATATTCATACAGAATTACATGTATGCAAGGGAAAACTGGCCCTACGAACAAAATAAGACGTCCACGATTGAGAATCGTTGAGAATCCAAAACATATTTTTCTTTGTAAAATTCGTTTGTGTTCGCTATATTAATTTTATAGATACCTTCACTACAACCACCACCACCAACACTACCGCCAGAGACGTAGCCAGAGGGAGGTCCGAGGGCTCTGGACCCCCCCCCCAAAAATATAACTGAAAATGCTGAAAGCTATTATAACGCTTAGGGTTAAGTAGTCAGTAGCGTACACAGGAAGATGGGCTTCAGGGTTATCACACTTTCATTATGTGCATGTTTTAATGTTATTTTACGAAACGCCCACAGGGCGCCATTATGCAAACGTTGTTTTACAGATTACAATTTAGAAACATAAGAGTGTTTAAAAATTTTTTGTATATTTTAAATTGACAAAATATTAAACGACCGTAAGTGTTGCTTTTATTGTGTTATTTCTGTTTCTTTAAATCCAGGGTTCCAGGATGCCCTAAAAATTGACTTTACAGTCCTTATGTGTATCTTGCTCTGGCAGAATATCTGGACCTCACCATACCGGAAGGAAACATTGCGGAATGGGTATTCTCTTTTCAGATTCCACGCCTCCCATCCAAACTGGTGGAACCCCCCCCCCCCACAAAAAACAAAATGGCTACGTTCCTCACCACCATCACCGATACCATCGTTATCACCCCACCGTAAACCATATATATCTGTGTTGGTATGGTAGTACCACATACATTGTGATCACATACAATAGTGATCACATTGTATTGGGGATTTTGATGTCTTTTTTCTCCTATTTCCGTGGAGGTCAAAGCCCGTAGGTTGTTGTTACGCATGAAACCAGTTGTGGTAATTAAACAAATGGAGCAAATAAACCGTGCCCTGCATTTATCAGCTAATGTCAAGATACAGGAAAATAACAATTTATTCCAATCACAGTCACAATCAAACCAGTTCCAACGCCCACACACCTTTTTCGCTTGCAACCACGCTGGCTAAACTAAAAGATCGAGGTTTTTACTTGTCACGCGCGCGCGCACACACACACACACACACACACACACGTTTATTTGTATATTTAACATTTATTACATCGTATGATAATAAAAAGAGATTTATTTATATTTTGTAATCTTGAAATGTATTTAATTGGGACAATTTGCCTAATGTCCTTATAAATATGAAGATTTTATTCATAGAGATTTATATATTGTTAATTTATATTGTTAAATTATATAATTTATATAATTTATGCATATTACATAAGTGAATTTTCCTGATGAAATGCATATGAAGTGTACAAAAAGTTACTACCGTAAGATTAAGAAATATTATGGCGATGGGGAAGTTGGAGGTACGAACAGAAAACTAATAAGCACTATCAATATTAATAAAAACGTATTATTATTACAATTATTAGAGAGAGGAGGGCACTGGTGACAGAGATCGGGGAGTTCACGCCAGAGAAAGTGGTTACGATTATGCTTCGTGGTAAAGAGGGATGGGACCGCGTTACTACATTTAGTTAGTCGGTTCTGCAAGAAAACCTCACCAATAGGCCCAATTTTCACCACTCAACCGGGGCAGTGGCATATAAGACACAAATTAGAAGGAGCCCGATAAGTGAGCAATAGACTTCATCTTGAAGTAATACGCTGAGTGATTCGAAGGTAGGTTTATCAATGATCAATGCCTGATAAGAAGTGAGGTTTTGAGTGGTTGAGAGTTAAACAACACGGCCCAGACTGTTTACTCTGAAGGCTCATAACGCATTTCCCCCTCTTAAAAAAATGTATATAGGGTGATTCAAAATTGCACGGCAATCTCTCGGAACCTGATTCTGTAGCTAAAAATAAGAAAAAAAGTTCATATAAACATAGGTCCGAAAACGGTTCGTTAGCGAGTTACGGCTCGCGAACCAGTTCACCCTGATTTCAGCTCCCACGGTAAAATGACGCCATACTGAAATTCGTGGGGTATAAAGTGAAGGGTAAATTTGGTGGTTTCTTCTAGTTTATGATCTGAAAAATTGAATAAAAGAGGTCCCAGACCTCTATCTTAATTAGTTTTTAATAAAAACTGGGTAAAACACAAACATTGGAGTCGAAAAACACACATTTTTAGATTTGGGATCAAATAACTTCCTTAATTTGCCAATAAACAAATACAAATTTCTATCTAAATTTGTAGAGAATTTAATTATGAGAAACTTATATGTAGAATGTGTATTAAAAGAAAGTACAAATTTGAGAAATTTGACTTTTTATTACAAACAAAACAGGCCAAAATGCGCCAGAAAAGTGTTACAATTTACAAGAAATGGCATTGTAAACTTTCGAAACACCTACATTTAGGCAGACGAAAACCAAAAAGATTGCCCCCAAGACATGACCAACATACTTTTTCATTTAATGTGTGGTTCGGTCTTCTTGGTGATAATCTCTTAGGTATTTTTTTTCTTACCACCAAGGCTTAATGGAAGACAATACTTACATTTTTTGCAAACGCATCTGATGGAACTCTTGGAAGATATTTCATTTGCAGATAGAATGCAGATGTGATTTTTGAAGGACGGTGCATCTGCTCACTACTGTCATGATTTGATGAACCATTTAAATAATACATTCGGTAAGCGATGGATTGGTCGAAACGGACCAGTAAAATGGCCACCTCGATCACGCCAGCAAACTTTTTTCCTTTTGGGGTTGAATGAACTCGTTAGTATATTCCGCTCGTATTGGCACACAAGAAGAATTGAGACACGGATAATATAATCTGGAGCTCCTGTTAAGAATAATCCTGATGCTATAAGACATGCCCGGTTAGCAAGGATTCGCCGAGCTGAACTCTGCATTCAACAAAATGGCCACATTGAACAACCCATTGTTCAGTAGATTCTCGTTTATAAACACAGTAAAAGTTTAATTTGAAATATTCTTGTCTGCGCATGCATTGTGTGATGTCTGTAGGCGAGATGGAACCATTGCTACAAGATCATGTAAGAAATAAATAATAATATTAACAAATATACCGAACATCAGTGAGAAGGCAACGATTGAAGAAACGGTAATGTCGATTGCTGGAGATACCGTTCAGACTGTGCCAGAAGACTTACAATTCCAAATAACTATCCAGTCAGACCAAATGTAGGTATTACATTACCGGACTGTATGCGCCAGAAACAAACGCTAGTAAAGGGCTCTCGGAAATAGAAAAGAAAGAAAGGAAATTTCTATGGAATATCGTGGGACCCAGAAAAGTACCAACGAATATGTTTACACTTTATTTGAGATCAAATAAGAGTTGTGTGAAAAGTTTAAGAAAATTTCAAACACGTTGAAGAAAAATGAATGTTTTTCACCTTCGACACCTTCGAAGAATGGAAATAGAAATGGTAGCAAACAAGATCGTCATCTTTCAGAAGAATAGAAAGATATATCTAACATGAGAACATCAGGATCTAGACACATGTGGAGCTCGGAAAATAGAGAAGCGTTCAAACGGAAAACTACGGGGATAAACCAAAGAGAACCAAAAGGCTGTTATCCGAAGAAGAGCGAGCAAGAACAAGCCAAAGAATTAAGGAATATTGCCGAAGGTGGAAAAAACTTCAGAAATTGATGCAACTTTTTTAATCGTAGCTCACAGATGACTGAGGCAAGAAAAAGCAAACGAAAGGAAGAGTAAATATGATTTTTATAATTATAATAGTAAATAATAATTTTTTGTTACGGGGATGTAAAAAATCTGCTAGCAAATACCTGGAAGGTAGAAGGTAGCAGCGCACTTCAAGGCTAAATAGAGTTACTACAGAGTGACCCACCAAAAAAACATCCTTTCTCAAGGCATCTGAAACATCGCGGTACTAAGGTGATGATAATAATAATAATAATAATAATGCAGTTGTTTATTTAGAATTTAACCGCAGTGGACGTATCACAGTCTTAGCTAAATAAAATCGGTTTTACCTCGCTTACTTTAACGGATATGTAGCTAAGACAAAAACAATTACTAAACTCATAAATCCTATTAGGTTTTTTAATTTTGTCATTTATCCTTCACAGCATTCCAGCTCATTCTTTTCTGTTTCCCTGTCCTACATCTCTTCCTTTTTATTCAGATTTTCCTGTCTTGGGTAATGATAAATTCTAATGGCATATTAGAGTTAAGACTTAAAGACAAAGTTAATTAAGCAGTGTCACCATTACGTAAAAGGTACAATCCATTTTCAAAGTAGCCAACAATTGTGAACACATTTTCTAGTATACGTAAATTAAAATGTCCAATAATTCAGGGCGTTGATTACATTCATTAACGACAGTTAGTAAGCAACATTAGTCACGAGATAAACCCGTAATCAAACGAAGGTTGCGTTCGTAGAAGTTTAGACCGGTTTAGCTCTACATTGTGGCACTAATTGTTTTCTTCCTCCGCACAAATACAGTGTGCTGACAAGGAAAAATAATGACGATACATATAATTTATTTTACAGACGTCAGATCCGCTATTTTATTTCACTCTGTAAATAACAGAATCGTGCGTCACCGATGTATCTATTGTTGCGGGAACGTCATACCGGACGCCACTGCGTACGCACGCACACAATATGTTCTGGAACTCGGATTTATGTGATTTTGTCCTCTAATTGTTATGTCGGATCATTAATGTCTGAATTACAGGTTTTGACGAGTTCATACTTGCATAACATAAGATACTCCGAACATCTCGGAAATGAACAGTTAGAGATAGAACTCTGTCCTTACTAAAGGCAACAGATTTACCGTATCGGCACTGACAGTCGTGTTTCTTGTTTTTCTATGTACGAATTTCCATTTTCACTGATAAGCTAGTAAATGAGTGAGCAACGAAAATGAGGTGAGCATTCCCCCTAGTTGCCTTTGTTGAGCTAAAGGGGCAATTCCCCTAAACATAACAAAATAATAATAATGAATTTAAGACAATAACAAAAGCCAATACGTCATTACTACTGGAATATAAAATATGAGGCAATGATCGGAAAGACAGAATATGAATTACAAAAGGGTTGTATAAACAATAAACAATAAATAACAGTTATAGGGCTATGTATTAAAAAACTTCACTCCCACAACAAAGTTTATAGCTGTCTCGAGAATGTGAAAGAACACTGGAACAAACAGGGCAGCGTAAATATTTGGATTACATATTACATCCCCTTCGTGTGCAGCGAAGATGGAGTTCAAACAATTGGAACCGTTATAATATCGACACTATCAGCCGAAATATTAAATGTAAAACAAAGAAGGACGCAATTTCTTTAAGACATTAGTAAAGAATATTCACACTCATGTAGGGTAGCGAAACTCGGATTTCAACAAAACCGTAAGACCTAGGAGCTAAGAACAATAGGTAAGATTTATAGAAACCGTTAAAGGTATAGTAGAAACATTTATAGATAGATGACGAGGTTATTTATGAATAGAAAACGATGTTACAAGCTAAGAGCTTCAAATACTTCACGCAGATAGAATGATTAAATCGAAACGTCTGAATGAACAATAGAAGGCAAGATTGTAACTAATGGGAAGAAGACATAAACCGGAAGGAAGCATGAAGATGCCTAGATAAACCGACAACTGCGTAATACGTAGTGCGGCGATGAGTAGCGCAGTGCTGCAGACGAGATACAGTAAATTGTCTTTCTTCCAAACAGTGTATTCTTGTAACATTCTATTTATATTTGTGATCATTTCTAATTTGATGTACTGATCAGCTAATAACATCGCAGTTATTGTCAAACAATCCACTTTTCGTTCACCAAATCGAAGTCTGACAGGCTGATCTGTGTGTACTCGCGTGGAGCCGCGGGGTCTGGTGCGAACCCTAGCTTTGCGACTCCTATAACTTCCCCTCCCTCCATAACCAAACGACACCCTCCTCAAACCACCCTTATCATTCTACACACCGCCGTCTTGAAGTTCTAAAATAAAGCTATCCTTTTGAAATTAAATACAAATTCACCAAGTCAGCATGTAATTCTAATCTAAATAACTAGAAAAACGCTTCTTTATTATATAATCTTATTAATTACAAGATATGTCGAATAAATGTAAAAACATGTTCCCTCTGTTTCTACTTTTTGTCCATTTATTATTATTTTTTAAATCCAGAGTCGTATTTACAAAACTTGTCAAGAACTCTAGACTTTGGTAATACACACACGAGCTATAACCACACAGACAGTTAATTCGCACAACACACACTTTGTTACTAAACACCGAGCTTACTAACAGAGACAATGCTACAGTACGAGTGATAGTTGTTCATATGTGTCTCTCCTCACGAATGGTTCGGTTCTGTTGAAGGCAGTATGCTGTGGTCGATGAATACTAATTGTGACAACACAACGGCAACGGGGACACAAAACAATAATCTTATCTTACTAACGGTGAAATCTAGTGCACAGAGACAGTTCCGGGAAGTGCTGCTCAATGAAGCTCAATGCTACACATTGTTGCGCCAAAGACTTCCAAAAATTTATCTTTTGGCCGTTTTTAGTGGTACATACTCTATTGTCGGAAAGAGAATAATTGATTTGTACAAGGAAAATATCTTTGTTATTATAATTCTTTAATTACTTAATCCCACAATGATGTTTTTATTTGGTTTCATTTTATTACACATTTTGGAACAGTATGGCAAAAATAAGAACGAACGCGGAACAAAGAAAGAATTAAATCTCCAGTCTTTCAGTACAAACGAAACACAATGAAATCACTAGTTATATGCCTCGGACGCAGTGTCAGCTGTTTAATCTCTTGAAACTGTATGGGTGTTTGTTGAACGATGTGGTTTGAACCATTATGTTTTATTAGTCAGAACGTTATAATCTGCTGCCGATGTTTTAGTAAATAAATATATGTGCAACAGCTGATATTTGAAAAATTAAACAGGGAAGATTTTAAGCGACGAAGTGAGTAAGAACAACTGAAAATAAGAAATTCCTCTCTCTCTCTCGCTCTCTCTCTCTCTCTCTCTCTCTCTCTCTCTCTCTCTCTCTCTCTCTCTCTCTCTCTCTCTCTCTCTCCCTCCCTCTCTCTTCCTCATTTTTCCTTTCCTTCTTAATCAGTGAGAAGGGGGTCCTTTGCGATCACACCTCTCGCACACCCGTAAAAGACCAAACAGTTCGTACAAACAGGAGAATGTTACAGGTATTCATGATATATTTCCCAAGTGGTTGTTAATGTAGACCTATAATTCTGACATCTTTGACATGTGGTTTTCTCATCTGATTCAGTTCAACTGCACGAAAATCTACTAAATTAAGAATTATTCTAACTGAAACTATAATGCGTCACCGTGAAAAGGTCAAAAGGATATGACTATTTAGAAACAAGTATTTAAGAAGGATAATAATAATTTATTTAGAAATAACAGAATATATGCTTTCGTCCGAATCTTAAGGCTGTGCAAAGTCTTTATATGTATGTGTTTAATCCTCATTTAAAGGTAACATTGAGACGGTATATTTATTTTAATTAAATCGCCCTTCAGAATTAAGCAGAGAGTTAAAATAATTATTTAATTAACATAAGTTAAAGTTAGAAGCGTGAGACAGTTTTTATGTGCGGCTAGGCGACATATAAGGTTACCAGTGATGACGGACATCGGTTTCATTATTGAAACAGATTAATGTGACCTTATCATTATTAAAACAAAAACTGACAGAAACTGATGAAATGGAGTTTTAGGTATTTTAATTAACTAAAAATTTATTTTTTTTAGAAAACAAGAAACTGAGTTTGCAGCTCGTGGCACTGTTCTCCTTGGTCTGTGATTATGTAACAAAAACGAAGTTAAATGTTAAACCGTCTGCAGAAAACAACAAAAAACTGAACGGTACCCGTGCTATAAATGTTAGACTTACAAGGTATCAGTTTGTTTTGCGTTAATTGGATTAGCAAAGTATAGTTATGAAACGATTTCATGAAACGAATTTTTTTACCATTCATGAAGTAATACTATAATTTCATTTCACTGAAACGTAGCAAATTCGACAAACCGATATTTCTTATCGTTAATCTGAAGAAATCGATTCACATTTTGATTGTAAGTGGAAAAACCAGGGAAAATAAAATAGAATGCTAGCAGGCAAAACAAAAGTCAGGTGAACTTTATAATAATTTATTTTGTGAGCTCGCTTATAAATTCAAACGTATAGGAATGACTCGCATGGTCAAGTACTGAAAAACATGACATCAAGAGGCTTGATTTTACCCTATACATTAAATTAAATTTTTAATGCTTACTGGCAATCAGAAAACAAGACAAAAAGATGACTTTTGTCTGGGCTTCAATGACGTGAACATAGTATCGCGTATATTTAAATGAAAATGTACATCAGAAGATCGAAAGCGTATTAAGTGAAGCGATCTGTCAATAAAATATTTGTTACAGCGATCTGTAATAAAATGCTGTAAAATATTTTGACTAAAATAGTAAAATAGAATGACCTAAACATTTTTGTTCAACAAGTTTAACTTTATAATCATTTGTTTATAGGACAATGTGCTTCAATTTTATGTAGGTTCTACACTATATATTTTAATCTTAACTCAGCAAGGCCTGCCAGATTGCTAAAGCTTGAGACCCTGTATTATTCATTTAATATTTGTCTTTCATAGTTACAAACTAGTTCTTCGGAATCCGGATCACTTTTAGTATGGAGAGAGAGAGAGAGAGAGAGAGAGAGAGAGAGAGAGAGAGAGAGAGAGAGAGAGAGAGTCGCGCCCGACTCGCGCTCTAGGCTATGACCTCTTGTAAACATACTTTTCATTTATATACACTAACATTATATATGTGCAATATAATTTGTTAGTACGTTACGGGTAATGTAAAACTTAACACTATCTCGGCCATAATCGGGACGATTCCTCTAATTTGTAAGTATTTATAGACAATACACACATCTGTTTATTTTGCGAAAAAGCAATACAAACTCTTCTTGCCTCAATTGCAGTTTTGCAGGCTGCCATTGACGTGTAACCGCAGTTTACAAATTGTTGTAGGCCTAACAAATAAATTCATCTGTTACTTTTGTGTTACATATACATATAAGTTAGTTGTTCCGGTCATATCTTCTGTGTCTGAAGTTCATTGAAGGCATGCATTTTTCTTTCATACTGAATTTCTATTGAGATAGAAATGACAATTATCGAAATTACAAGTGCTTTTTTTTAAAAAACAGTCATGGTGACAGTACTTTAGACGAGACCACAATAACTGATACTGAGGTGTTTGCTAAGAACCGTCCGCTGAGTTACTCCGCGGGCTACAGTTGAGAAACCCATATCTCGTTCCTCAACTCCAGCGGACGGAGGGTTGGATCTCTCCCAGCCCCATCTTAAGGCCTAACGTTGTCTTAGTCTCCAGTCATTCATAGTGTCCACACATCAGCACATACAACAGCGAACCACGTGATCTTATTCGGAGAACGTCGGTTAAGATTTAACCTCGTTCAGAATTCGAATACAATGGTACTTCTCAATTCTGTACAGCGCTAATCAGGGTTGGATGTCTAAATTTTCTTACGTTTTGTAAATTTGACTACAAAACGGGAAGCAAACTGCTAGGCCTACTTGTTATTTGGCTATCGTGAGTAGATAGGAGATATATTACGCATGCTTGTGGTATGTTGGTATGAAAATCTTCCCTGCCGTAAAATTTTCCTGAGTAAAGCCAAGTCTGGTATAAAATTACGTTGACAGTACATTGGTAAGTCCGGAACAGGAAAACCAGCAACAGTAGTAACTGCAGACGACTTCCACGTATTGGAGCTCCAGTGAATTATGTAGTAAACACTGTTTTCAAACTCTAGCATTGTAGCCGACCGAAGACGGAGATCGCTGTATGAACTTGTGTTGTAAGCGTGTACAGAGTTCGAGACAATGTGACCCACATATCTGAGTGACGTCACTTGACCTCGGGAATCCCCCAGCACCTCTCTCTCTCGCGCGCGCACACATACGTTCACTATTTCAGCGCTGCACTATATTATGCATTCACAGAGCCAGGTAACAAAAAAAGTAAACACGGGGTCATTATAAGGAAGTCGTGACGCACCTTCATGCCATCGTCTGCCACGCAGATGTTGGCTGGGCGTCTGAGTAAGGTAACGGGCCCGCGGTCTCGGCAAAAGTTGGAAATAAACGATCGCTGATAATTGTACGTTTGCAGTGTAATGATAAAATAGTAAATGTGTGTGGGTGTAGTGAGTAGAATACATAAAAATACAATGTTGTGTTTATCTTTTGATGTGTTGTTATTTCGTGTTAAGTTCTGTGTATGTGTTCGTTTGTATTAAGTAAGGAAATCAATGTATGTATAAGAATGACTATTTTTACTCGTACAGAATTATACATTTTCTATACAATCAACTGCAATGCACCTCTCTTATTTGTTTTATAAACGCCCATATTCGATACATCCACTGTAGAAGGAGCATAACAAAATGATGGAAAAATACGAAAATACGAAAATTATGTTCTTTACCATTTAAAATTAAATTTTACGGATAATGAATTTTATAAGCTGTTTCAAATGCTCTTAATAGAAGCCAGCAGAGTGTTGTTCTGAACTGTCACTAACTCAACATGTTTCCTAAGAATAAATATACATTTTTCTTAAAAAAACGAAAATTAATATTAGTTAATGGAAAAAATGTCTGCTATTTAAAATCGGTTGCTAATACTCTAAATCGTTTTTCGATTGATAAATAAACTTCAGAGACTAACTGAAATTTTTTTAAGGTAAAAGCGAGATTGTTTTTACGTGTAAAATAGTATTCCGATTAACTGGAGCTCGGACAAAATCACTACAATATAGGCTATAGTACCGAGCTGTACTGTTAGTTCTTTGACAATTTTATCTCAACTCTGGTGTGACACAATCTTAGTTCACTGTATTATATATTTTTAACGCTCTACAGTTATAAGTAAAATTGAACAATATGATGAAGTTATTGGGAATTGCCATGGTGTAGTGGGTCGCGGGTAGGCTCGAAACATCACGCGGGTTGGTTTGATTCCGTCGCGGATAAAAATGTACGTACTATTTCGACGGAACCGTAGCTCGTTTTCTCTACATTAGGAAAGGAGGCTGTATTCTTGTACTTTCACACACACAAACTAGTTAAAACTGTCATTACGTCCAGAAATTGTGCCTGTAGGACATAAAGTTTTAATTGGTTGAATGACGGTAACCTCGAAGTGCGCTAAAACGGTTAAAGGTACCCATCTATCTTATTACTAACTGACTACTTAACATGCTTTTAAACCTCACCGTTAGCTTTTGTGCAGACTTGACTGCTCAAAATCATTGCATTATGAGTTTCATGGGGGCGGCCCGTGCAAATGTCACTAAATACCACGCAATAATCAAAACTTGAGAACGGTATCCCCGCTTAGTAATACTGTACTGTCCCTCTCCAAGTACACAGCCATCGCGGTGTATGCAGAGATTTGATTAAAGCGCAGCACTCGTATAATCTTGACTAATATTGTTGTGTAATTGCATTATTCTGTATTGTCTTGATTGGTATGATATATTTTACAAAATTAAAAAAAACAAATGTTATGTTTCACGGCGTTGTGCCTCAAAACGCAAATTTTACATTTGTTTTGTTAGAAGTATTACGCGACTATGAAATATATTTAAATGCATACAGTCAAAACGTGGGGAAAGAAAGCTCTGAGTATTAAGATATTGGCACATGCATTATGATGTTCGGTTACATATCACGGCGTATTACCTTGTACTCTCAATCAACGGCTACAACAAAACAGCAATCTGTTAATTGTATACACTCCCAGAGCACCTATTTAATCAACGTAAGATTTAAAAAACATTAATATAGTAAAACAACTGCAAATGCTTATTACTGTACATGGCCTTTCATTTAACTAAAGCCGATAATAGATTTCTAATGAAATACATGCAATTTAGTAGATATCGGTCCAATGTATGTGTATTATAAACGGTCAGCTGCATGATTGAGATAATGCAGCACTGACTAACGTTAAGTGGCATTTACAGCAGTGTGTATGAACAATTACTAATACATGTTGACATTCTCACCTGCACCAACTTGCGTAGGCGTGAAGCTGCAACCCATTCGACACGCAAGCGTTCACAGTGAGTCAGCCTGGCCGGCACACAGTGCATTATCTAAGTAAGCGAATGGAAATGAAAGTTTTTGTAATATCGTAACAAAGCCGTATAAGATTCTACCAGACAACGTTTAGTCTTCCTTATGCTTTTCCTAATTGATTTATACATTAAATTCTATATTAGAGAAGAAAAATAAAATTTGAGTTAAACGTTGTAAAGGTCGGGAGTTGTAAGGTAATATTATATATGATGATGCATTACATCCCGTAGAGTTGGATACTGTCAAGACGGATGAAGATGAAAAGCAGAATGTAGGCATTTGAAATATTTACGTTGGGTGGAATGAGTCATTAGAAGAACCAAAAAAGGTACACAGGAAAAAGAGAATTTAGATTGAGTTAGCTCAAAGATATAAAGTAGGGTTTGGCAATAGTAGAAGCAAATACACTGTCAAAGTGCAGGGCAAATGGTCCAAGATTGTAAACATTAGAAAAGAAAGAATCTTAACCTGATACCGAAAAGTATAAGGTTTTGATCAATATAAATGTATGTATTTTCATAACTGTAAACGCCAAAAGTAATAAACAAAGCTTTATTTGATGAAGTAGTAGAATGTGTGTGTGTGTGTGTGTGTTTGGACATAATTACAGGTTACTTACTTTTGATAAAATATGCAGCACAATGCGCAACAATAATCTAGCGGCAGTTCAAAAGTTGCTTATACACAAAAATTATAAGAAGGGAACTGTTGATCCGACTATGACGAAATCATATCAAACTTGCAAAATTTATTTTTATTTTTCTGCAGACGGAATATCAAATCATGAAAATGAACAAGGCTTAAAGAAAGCTCTATGTTTATACAAATTACTAGATTATGTAATGCTTAAAATTAAAAACGCTCTATGAATTTGCAAACTGATTTTAGGTTTACTAGGTTAAATGCCAAAATAATCTTTTTAGAAGTTTTTATGGCACCAGCTTTAAGGATTATACCTTTAATAAAAAAGTCTTTTCTCAGGAAGAGGAAAAGAACTCTTTGGGACAAACATTTATATTTTCATATTAATTTGCGTTCAGCGGCTGATGTTCATCGTAGCATTGGTGAAACGTTTTACAGTTGCAAAGTTATATTTCAGCGTGTAAGTTTAATTTATTTAACATTCCGCAATTGTGTATAATGTTATGTACTTTAATCGATACGCGTGGTGTTAGACAATATTTCGTTATTTTAATAGTTCTGCTTAGTGCTCTTCTATAAAAGATATGTGTACGTATAAAACTAAATATGTATTTAGGTCACGTGGTACTAAAAATTGAACAAAGGGTAATTGTAATTTTCATATCAACCTCGTGAAAACGAATCTGTTTCGATTATTAATACACGCCCTTTTCTCGAGTGTGTCTGTTAAATATTTAAACGAACGTCAGCAATAATACATCAGCTGCTCATCATAAAGCTTGATCGGTCTCGGCCAGTTGGGACTCAATGAGGTTTGTACTTGTTCTTACCCAGTCAGTTGCGTCCCGGACTTTCACTTGGTCGTAACTCATCGAATCCGTGGCAACTAGTAGAAACGCTACTGTTCCAAACTTCGATGACGTTTCAATTCTGTAACTTTTTCAACTGTGTGAGTAACTTCTCATTCTTCCAATATTTTTGTTTGGTCAAGTTAGGTTGTTTCCTCCGTCTAAAAATAAGATGGATGCTTATGATTTAGTGTACAATGGGAAAGTAGTTATTACATACATATTACAACGAACAGTAGAGATGCTGTGAACAAGATGTCCTAGCAATTGTTGAGTTATGTAACTACTAGTAGTAATGGTGTGACGAAATGTGTTAATGTTGTTGGTATTGGTGATAAGTTTTGTTACGCGCTGGACCCACATATAATATCCTCTAAGCTGCGTGCGGAGCGAGCAGAAACGGCTCGTAAAACGGCCAAGCGTTGCGATCTAATGCTTCGATATCTCTGACACACGAGTGATGTTTTTAGTAACTCGCAAATCATTAGACGGCCGCAGGCCACCGTTTCGAACCCTATGTATGGCGAACAAAGCGAACGCAGAGGTCTATCATGTCACATACGGACAGAGGTTTCTCTCACATATGCAAAGAAAAAATTAATTGGTAGCAACAGTATGCCTATATAAACATTATAAACAGCCGTAAGCACTACTCCAGGCCTAAGCCTTCATGTAATGGCTTTGATAGGCGGAGTCTGTGTCTGCAGCTGATAGGATGATGTTTTCGATCGCAATTGGCCGGGTCCCAATTGATCGGATTCAAATTTTCACCTCGCTCGCAACTGACCGCGGTGCATCTTGATGACGTTATAATTTTTTAGAAATTTTCCCGCCCAGTTACGCCACATATCATTTAATACATCCTGTATGTTTCATACTAGTATGAGGGAACAAAATTGATATAAAACTGTAACGAAATTAAATTGTGTGAGAACAAACTTCTGTTTCTTAAATTTTGTTACCGCTGCTATAAACATGTTCATATCACAGGTAACCAGTGGCGAAGCTAGTAGTTAATGAATGGGTAGGCAAAAGTCTTACCTTAAATTTTTTGTAGAATAGTTCAACACGGCGAGTTTTCTTGCTTGCAAAATTGTCAACTACACGGTCTTTGAACAACTGGTCACTCATCAATTCCTTCACAAATTTTTTTCCAATAGCAATGGTGCTAAGAGAGTTAAGTCTTTCATTAATCATCGTATTGCGCAAGTAGTTTTTTATTCTTTTCAAAGTACTCATACTCATTTCCGAAGAAGCCGTGGTAACAGGAAACGTTAAAATCAAACGAATTAATTTTGAAACTTCCACGTACACTGGTTCTAAGTCATTAAGAATTATAAAATGTAAAAGTCTTTGAGGGAACAAATGTTTTCCAGTATCTGAGTAAATGTTTTTTAATTCATTTTCCAGTCTTTCACTATTGAAAAAAGGGTATTTATTTATAAGGCTGTTCAGTTTAGAAGAAGGAAAACTCTCTTTGTAAGAAATGAAGTGATTTGGATCCAACAACTCAACAAACTGGATACTTTCGAAATCACTGAACCGTACCTCCAGCTGCATAATCAAAGTGTCAAGAACTTCATAAGTTAACGTTTTCAGCAGTTTCCTGTTACTGTCATCTATATTTACCTGGCTGCTTATTTGGTGACGTTTTTCAATACAAGACGACACATTGTTTTCTGATCTCATGTCCTTGAGGATAGCAGTAGTTTTCTTAATTTCAGTGTTGCATAGAATTATATCGGAGATAGTTTTGTGTTGCAGTAGAGAAAAGAGATGGTCAGTATAAACGAATATTTCCCTATAAAAACAAAGTAAGTAAATGAAATGGGTCTTTTTGAGTATGTTAAGCAATCCAACAGCAGAATTGTACGAATCACTATCCCATCCTTCATCATTCTCTGTAATGTCCTCAAAAATTTGTCTGAAGTCACCATAGTGGGAAAAGATGGTATGAACTGCTCTGGAATGAAAGTTCCAACGGGTAGTGGATGCTTGTGGAAGTTTAAATCCTCTAGATTCTAAAAGCTGTGATCTCTTTGAGGATCTACAAAAAAATGTGTGAAATGCTGTCAAATTGTGAATGAAGAGCCTAACCGATTTTATTGTTTTAGTGCAATGTAGAAGTACTAGGTTTAACTTGTGAGCATAGCAATGTAGAAATAATGCTCTTGGGCAAGTCTGTTTTACAAAGTGCTGAAGACCTCCATGATTTCCAGCCATTACAGAGGCTCCATCATATGTTTGACAGACTACCTTCTCAGTTACACCCCATTTTTTCAAAACGTCAACAATTAATTCTGATAAGCCTGATGCAGTCTTATCTACTGAAACATCATAAAACCCAATGAGCCTTTCTATTGGACCTTCTTTTGAACAAAATCCAAACATTATGCTGACTTGAGATCTACTTGATACGTCTAAAGTTTCATCTGCCTGAATTCCAATAAAATCGCAAGAATCTAACTCCGCCTTAATCTTCTCTTGAATTATATCAGTTACAGATTCAACTAATTCATTCTGAATATCGTTTGATGTACCTTTAAATCCTGACGTAGGCTGGAGATGATCTCGAATGTACTGCTCCTGCTTAGAAAGAAGATCTAAAAATTCTAGATAATTACCCCGGTTGACTGAGTCTTCCCCTTCGAAATTACCTCGAAATCCAAGCTCCTGTTTCCCGAGAAAATACACAATATCAACAAGTCTTTCAACAACAAGCCTATTTTGTTTCACGGCTTCATTATGTTTAAAGCTTGAATTCTAGCCCCTTCAGAGAGAGTATGTTTAATCCTCACGCGTCCCAGCAAACTTCATTTTGAATATGTTTATTTGAATTCTGGTGTCTGTCTGCCTTTCTAAGAAAGTTTTTTGTTACCGTCACTCCATATAAAATCCATTCTTTTTCACCAGAAAACAAGATACATGTATAACAAAAAAGTCTGTTGGTTTCGGAACAGCCTGTCAACCACGAATATCGCTCGTACCAAGAAAACTGAAATTTTCTAGATACTTTACCATAAAAATGTTTAATTTCTAAATTAGGCGTAAATCTCTTGTTTTTAACACCACATTTTTCTTCGTAACTTCAAGAAGTAAACGGCTTACTTTTTAATAAGTTTAAAAGACCTGACAAAGTATTAAAAGGACCGCGTTCACTCATTTCGGGCGACACACTCATATTCATACATAATAATATAACTAATTGAACTTCCAGATTTATAACTTGATTAGTTTCTATATATTGTTTAATGTCACAAATAATTTAAATGACAGTGTTGATCGTCTATTAGTTCACCGGAATCACAGGCACACTTTTAATAACCGCACAAAATAAACACGATTATAAACAACACAGCGCGCTTTAAAACTCGCACAACTGCAGTGAGACATGCCTCAACGCTACAGTGTGTGGAGCGCTGGTCAATCCCCCGCTCCCCGCACTGCCGTGTCTCGGCCAACACATTGCTTACATACGATGTATACAAAAAACTCTGAGGCAGGTTCACGTTGCCTCATTCGCTTTAAACTATGTCTGCTGTCACTTGTCACCGTCTAGCGGTCGCTGAGTAAAGCATGTAATTAGTAAATTCGACAATTACAGTAACAATGTATAAATCTTTGAGTTACATACTTCATACGTATTTATAATTTTTATTCTACAGAATTTTTTAGGGTAGGCATTGCCTCAATTGCCTCCATGTAACTTCGCCACTGCAGGTAACAGAAACTTTTTACTTCCATTCAAACCGAGTAATGCCTTCGGCAAAACCATCGAGAAACATCTACTCGATGTCTTCATTTATAGCTTTCGTGCAGGACCACTCGCAAAAGCAAGTCATCTTCATGTAAGGATACTTACAGTTGTCACTGTCTTCCACCCACAACCATTATCTCTGTCTGACCCTGACTTCCGAATCTCCGTTTCTAAGGTTACGTCTTTCCATTGTTCTTTCTACTTGGTCTTCAAGGCCTCCGAAGCTTTCCTTCACTGACCTATTTGCTTTGGAACATATTTAATTATCCTCGTTGCCCACCTATTATTGTTAGCTCTTTTAAAATTTCCATTTCCACATCAATCTCTTTTCCTTGACAAAACTTAAGATATTTTCTTGGACTCCTCTTCTTCTCGTTACACCCTTCTTCACGATTCTGTCTATACGGGAAAGCCTTCAGTTTCTTCTCCAATAGTTATCCTCTGCGATGATGTCATTTCTAAATTTTTTGCTTAATGTCAAATTTCTCGATCCATCTTAGTCCTCGCAATGACTTTGAAAATATATATTTAGACACTGTGAGTAGTGTTCCTGTTCCATAGAATGTATAAAGTACATTGATACAAGTTAATATTTTCGTAGCTTGTTTTTAAAGTCTTCTTTTGTTTTACTTCAGAAATTATGAATCTAATATATTTTCATCTTTTTTATTAAATTTTTGCAACGGTAAATATCTGCCACAAAGCAAGCTAACACCTCAAAGGTAGGCACGTAGGCAGACTTATTATAAGCTATTTCTTCTTCTTCACACATTCGTGAGTGACACGTATATTTACATATTGATACCTTCACAGACTCTTTACACATCGCACGAAAAAGCCGTTTCGAATGTTTCAAAGAGAAACAAAGTTGGCAAGTTAAACAAATGTCAGATGACTAGAAGGCACAAGACAACAATCTGATAAAGTTGCACAACGTTCGTTGTACCTGTCAGCCAAGATCGACAATGACAAGCAGAATTCTAATCTTCATAATTGATTATTATAACAGGTACAGCGTTTACGCAATGACTCGCCTCGTTTGGGTGTCGAATGCATAAACACGGTTACCCAACTTAGTTGCTTTGCGTAGCCGTGTGCAACAAAGTGTAGATAAGGGCTGCTGAGGAAATGAAGGGTAAAGAGGCTCTTGTAATTTCGGAGAATAGGAGATAAAAGCACACACACACACACACACACACACACACACACACACACACACACACACACACACACACACACACACACACACACACGCACGCACGCACGCACGCACGCACGCACGCACGCACGCACGCACGCACGCACGCACGCACGCACGCACGCACGCACGCACGCACGCACGCACACTTATACATCTATAAGTTCACTGTTACTGCGTGACGGCCGTAGCCCATCGACCATCTTTAACTATATTTACTTCTCGTCTGATGAGTAACTCTTGTAAAATGAGAATGTATCTTGACAAGGTGTAAAGTGCTCACAATTTACACTTTCATTAATTAATCGTGTGATAGGCCTACGTGGAGAAATCTATATCTGTCTTATTGTTCCCTGTTTACCTGTGTTAATGTACAGGCCTATGTTTCGGTACTATATGTACATATATGGTTGTCAGCGACACTACTTAATATGCTTTGGAGGATGTAAAATGGGATCGTGGAATACAAGGCACAACAGCGCAGAAGGCGGCGCGGTGGCGTACGTGGTAACACCAAGAGATAGAGACGATAGTACGTGGGGCAGTCAAAGCGTTACTTGCAGTTGCCCATATTTTTACTTTGGTAAAAGAGATATTTTGATAAAAGTTGTTAGCAGCAGTCAGGTGCAGTAATGTTTCCCATTTGGTAGGAACGGTTAGCCGTAAAACATGTCTTGTCATTTGGATGTAGCGTCAAATTAAAAATCCGCGCAGTGACTCGTTTTCTCTATGACGCTATTGAAATTCATCGCCAGTTGAGGGAAATGTATGGTGACGTAGAATTTTCACGCCAGGCCATCGCAAAATGGTGCAAGTTATTCAAAAATGGCCACAAGGTTATCAAGGATGATTACCAGTCGTGAATACCATCAACTCCGACAATGGAAAACAACGTTGAACGCGTTCACCAGCTGTTGCTAGCAAATAGGCGAATCACAGTAGACGAAACTGCAAGTGAATCGGTCGTTTCGCATGGAAGTGTGGACTTAGGCATATCTGAGCGTCTGCAATGGCGAACAATTCGCGAGCGTCTCGAAGGAACTCCTTGAAAACTTTGCGTGGAACAAGTGGTAATGGTCTTCTTACAGTCTTGACCTTACCCTATGTGATTTCAGTGGGTTTGGTTGTTGCGAAGCGGCGATATCACCCTGACGAAGAAATCCAAAATGCAGTGCGGGAATAGTTTTTGGATGTTGGACGGGAATTTTTTAGCAATGGCATCGAAAACGTGTTACGTACTACGCTATGTTAAATAAACTTGGCAATTTTGTAGAAAAGTAAATCTTCATGTATAGGTCTACTTTCAAATAAGTAAATGAATTTTCATAAATATTGGTTTTTCTTTTAAAGCTAGTGCATCTAACTTTATAGACTCCTTTTCCTCGTAGATAGGCACATGTTAGGGGTTTTGAGGTAATAGATAATCCAGAATATAACAAAATTTATGAGTGTGAGGAGAGAGGGGAGAAGACCAGCCAGGAGGAAAGACAGGAGATAGGACACCAGGAGAAAGACCGGAGGGGAGACAGGAGACCCTATCGTACGGTTAAAGTAGGAGAAATTGGTTGATTTAAGGATAGTGACAGGAATCAAGATGATAGAAGATTAAAATCTGTGCAGAGAATCAACGTGGCTTACGTATTCTGCAGAACCTAGATAATTGTCAGAGCCAGTAAACTGTGGATGATTATACTATTGGTGACATACGCAATGCGACGATAAGCAAAAGGAGAAGAGAAAAGATTGAGGATATTTGAGACCATACCTGTAAGAGGGATATACGGACTAATAAGAACGAAGATGGAACATGTAGAAGATTATCATATAAGGAGGTTGAGGAGAACTTAGAGGGATACGATATTTGTCGTGCCCTTTCCGCTTCACAGTTTCAATGAGGGTCCCACGCTAAAGGGAATGTATCGATACAACATTCTAGCTATGCGATTCTACACAGGTGGTCTTCGCAAATTGCCTTGTATCTCTGCATTTTCTCTTCTTCTCAATTTAACTCAACTCAATTCTAGCTTGTTTTCATATATCCTCTAATTCTTCTGAGAAACTTCATCTTCTACGTTCGGGGTGAAGATGTACAAAGATTCTTTATCTTTATAGATGTCAATGTTTCACTCCCGTACAAGACTAGAGGAAGAGCCAAAGTATTGTACAAGCGGACTTGTGTGTCTAATCTAGTTTTGTTTCTAAACGCCTTTGCTATTTTCTCCACATACGGCTTGTTATTTACTAATTTTGTTGGCATGTTCTCTATCGTGCTCGTATGCGATATCACAGCCAAGATACTGAAAGTGATAAACTTATTCCAGGGGCCCATTTTTGTTCAAACAGCCTCTTTCCCCCAGTGAGCCATTGCCTTTGATTTTTCTGCTGATATCCTTTCTCCATACTCTGTTACAACTTAATCTAAATAGAAAATCTGTTTCTGGAAGTCGTCTTCAGTTGGTGTAATTAGTAGTTGGTGTAATCATCAGCAAGTAGCAGCATGTTCAGGAAATAGCCTTCATTAATTTTGAACCCTCGTGGAGCCACGCGCTGTCATTCTATTATTATTTGATTAATATACATATATAAAAAGTGTGGGTGATAAAATACATCCTTGTCTTATATCTCTGTTTACACGTTCAAACGTATTCTTTCCAGCCACTTTAAAGCTTGTGCCTGATAGCAGCTTTGTATTTCTCTGATTAAATTTGCCTGTTTTGCCTATGTACATAATTAAAGACTTTTTCAAGATCAATAAAAATCATTTGGTTTTGTAGGTTATATTCCTTTGTTTCTCAATGAGTCGATGAAATCCATAAACGTTGTCTATGGTAGACCATCTCTTGCAGAAGAACGTCCTCTCTTTTCTTCAATCATTAAATTTTCAACAATTCCTGGACCTTTCTACATATTACCTTAGCAAAGAATGTATTGTTACGACGGTCTACTTGATCGTCGTAGGTACAGTGGAAACAAAATACAAGACACCAATTAAGACACTAATCACCAGCTTTAATTTTTACACTTAAATAGTTCGTAATTAACAACACAGTCTCTTATAACAAATAAAATAAAAATTGTTCACACCCAAATAAATGTCAACTAATATTAAAACACAATTGTATTACAATATACCGTCCGATTATAGAACACAACACTTGACTAATAACCACTTGAACGCGCACAGTAATATCGCCCGATAATAACTCTCGAACCGCACTGTAAATATATCGCAGCTATACTGAAACTGAACATCGTTGAGTACTGGTATTTATATCTCCCCAAATTACTAGATTATTCCATAATGCGGGATAGCGCCAGTATAGTTACGACGTAATTACTTGCGGCCTTGACACAGTCCGTGCGCCCGGGCGAAGTCTGGCACAGTCTAGAAAATCGTCGACAAGCACGTACGCCACACACGTTACATTCCGGATCACTCTGGAGCATTCGATAAACACGTAGATTGTTCTGTGATATCGTAACACTCCCCCTCCTTAAGCCTGTTCGTTCCGAACTGGCAAACCGTCTCTGAAGTAATATTTAGCTAGGCGATCTAGGTGGACGACCTTGAACTTTCGCTGTCCTTCCTGTTGAATCCGATAAACAACAGCGTTGATTTTTTTTTTTCACAGTATAGGGTCCTTCCCCCAGTTAGTTTGCAACTTAGGCGAGCGACCACGACGGCGCTTTGGGTTGAACAACCAGACCTGATTTCTTTCTTGGAAACCCACACTATTGCTGCGAATGTCATACCGAGTTTTCATTTTATCACTGGCAATCTTCAACCGTCCTCTTATTAAGCGATTCAATTCTCGTAGTTGGTTTTCTAATTGCGAGGAATAGTTCTGTGACTCTTAGGACTGAGTCTCAGGTGATCCGAACATCAAGTCCCCAGGAAGACGAATCTCCCGCCCAATCATCAATTTTGCTGGTCATGCCGGTTGTGACATTTACTGATGATCTATATGCCATGAGGAATAGTGGAATACGTGGGTCCCAGTCTGTTTGGTTCTCGTCAACAACCATCGAAAGATGCTGCTCAAGTGTCCTATTGAATCTCTCAACCATTCCATCTGAATGAGGATGCAGAGGCGTTGTCCTGGTCTTTCGAATTACAAGTAGACGGCATAATTCTTTAAACACTCCTGATTCGAAATTTCTCCCTTGATCCGTATGGATTTCCATATGGGCTCCATAACGGCAACAGAAGTTGTGAACTAACTGCTTTGCCACAGTGGTAACCTCCTGATTTGGAATTGCGTATGCTTCCACCCACTTAGTAAAGTAGTCACCTACAACCATGATGTACCGGTTTCCATCGTCAGTAACTGGGAATGGTCCAGCAAAATCTATGGAAATTCTCTCGAAAGGCAGTCCAACTTTATACTATCTCATTTTTCCCCTGCTTCTGGTTTGTGGGCCCTTGCTTGCAGCACATATTTCACACTCCGAACCCATTCCTCTACGTCGTGGCGAAGGTGAAGCCAATAGAATCGCTTCCGTATTTTGTCAAGGGTTTTGTTAACGCCAAGATGGCCTCCAGATATTCGATCATGCATCTCCTTCAAAACAGACTGCACTTTACTTCGGAGAACTATCAATTGCGTGACCACGTCTCGTCCATCTGCACTTTCTCAAGCCCTTTTCATTCTAAGGTAAGAGATTCCCATTGCGACCAGTAGCCCTTCAGCACTTCGGAACCATGGCAGATATCTTGCCAATCCGGGCGGAGACCTTCCTCTTTTGCTGTCAAGATTGGTCCAATGTCTTCATCAGTCATCTGTTCTTGTCGACAGTCTTGTGTTTTCCAGCCGTCTGCCAGGAAATCTACCGTGATGGCTTGAACATGTTCGCTTGAGTTTTGTTCTTCCTTTCTGTGGCAATGTCGGCAGTCTTCCGGGCACGGTCTTCGTGATAAGTCATCTGCATTACCATGCAGGCGCCCCCGTCGATGTTGTACCTTGAAGTTGTACTCTTGCACACGTTCAAGCCACCTTGCCAACTGTCCATCCGGATTTTTAAATCTCAAGAGCCATGTAAGCGCGGCATGGTCGTCGGTACGTAGTGAAAACTCTCTTCCACAGAGGTATTTATGGAAGTGCTCCAACGCTCGGACGATTGCCAGCAACTCTCTCCTTGTAACGCAATAATTTCCCTTCGATTTAGAAAGCGTCTTGCTGTAATACGTTATTACTTGTTCTTCACCGATTTGCACTTGAGATAAAACTGCTCCTAGACCAGTATTGCTTGCGTCTGTGTCCACAATGTACTTCCCTTCGGAAGCTGGGAAAGCGAGAATTGGCTGCGAACATAATGCAATTTTCAAAGTCCTAAATGCTTGATCACACTCTCTCGAGCACTGGAAGTTTCGTTTATTTCCCGTTAGCTCATGTAGTGGTTTAGCAATAGTAACGAAGCCTTTCACAAAACGTCTGTAATATGAGCATAACCCCGGAAACTCCGAACTTCGTGTTTACTCTTCGGAACTGGCCAGTCTTTTACGGTGTCTACTTTATTAGGATCCATGCTAACACCCGCTGCCGAAACCAGATGGCCCAGATACTGTACTTCCTTCTGGAATAGAGAACACTTCTTCGGGCTCAGCGTCAGTTGGGCGCACCGTGAATTCTAGTTAGAACCTCCTTAAGGTTTTCCAAATGGTCTTTGAAAGTCTTCCCGATGACTATGACATCGTCTAAATAAACAAGGCACGTTTTCCAGGTCAGGCCTCGGAGTACCAGGTCCATGAATCTTTCAAATGTTGCCGGTGCATTACAGAGTCCAAATGGCATGACGTTAAATTGGAATAAGCCACTTGGGGTCGAGAAAGCGGTCTTTTCCTTGCCTTCTTGATGAAGACCCACTTGCCAATATCCACTCTTCAGGTCCAATGTGGAAAACCACTGTGCTCCGGACAACGTGTCGAGTGTATCGTCAACCCGAAGTAATGGATAGCAGTCTTTCTTTGTAACGTCATTTAACGCCCGGTAGTCTACGCAGAAACGCAATCCACCATCCTTCTTCGCTACCAGCACTACAGGAGAAGACCAAGCACTTGACGAAGGTTCGATTACTCCCTCTGTCAACATGTCCTGTACTAACCGAGACATTTCCTCTTGCTTAGATAATGGAGGTTGGCGTATCGGTGTTGTGTCCCCGGTATTGATGCGATGTTGCACAGTTGCACAAGAGAGGTTTTTCCACGTGACTGTCCCCGAACTGCAAAACAATCTTTGAATTCATGTAAAAACTGTCTGAGTTCTTTTACCTCATCACTTGAGAGGTCGTTAGAAGATCTGTTCAATAATTCCTGCAGTTCCTCTAGTAATTTGGAAGTATCCGAAGCACTGGATATTTGTTGCGTCATTCCGGCTACCCAAGCCACAGGAGTCAATTTGCCTAGGAGCGTATTGCTTTGTAAAGTGACAGCTTGATCCAAAATATTCGCCACTCTAATAGGTACATTTCCGGTTTCGTCAGGTTTTACTAAACTTCTGGCAATTAGTATGCTCGGTGTGTTGACTACCTGGGGTTCGAATATAAAGCACTGGTTGCCCCTCCAGAATCCAGAATCTACCTCGGTTCTAACCATGATGATCTTTTTGGAGTTTGGCGGAACAGAGACGGCCACTTGGTTTATGACGTCCATCGATTTTTCTGATGTCGTCAGCATTACCTCTTCTCCTCCGATTCTCAAGACATTGTTTTTGAAGTCGACTATAAATCCGTATGCGTTCATAATGTCCACACCAAGAATTGCTTCATCCACAATGTCTGCAACCAGTACTTGATGATTAAACTCAAGTCGACCGAGGCGTAGGCGTATCTCCACTTTTCCAAACACTTTTACAGGCCGTCCAGTAGCTGTTCGCAAGCTGCAAGAGCACCAGATTGGCTTAAGATCTTTCACCACGTCGGGCCGCACAATGGAAACTGTTGCACCTGTGTCAACTGTAATCGAGGTTGGCCTTTCTTGAACGAATCCGGTAACCACTAAGCTCCCGCTGTTTTTCTGAAGTGTAGAAATTGCGTATTGTCTAGGGGCTTCGTTCCTCCAGTTAGTCAGAACACGCCCCGTTGTACCGACTATTGCTCGTTTCCCTGCTGCTGAATTCTAACCCGACAATCTCGTTGTAGATGTCCAGGTTTCTCACATCTATAACAGATGTCTTCCATCCTTTCTTATTTTATTTTGTGGCGTCGACCGTCGAGTCCCTGTTCCTTGTTCTTCTTCCTCATTTTCTGTGCCGTCGCAATCTTTTAGCGCGCACTTTATGACTTGTCCAACCAGACGCTGATTTGGCGGCCTCAAATTGCAAAGCATATACCAAGGCGTCCGCACTGTTCTGGTGTCTTGCCATTCATAACACTTGCTGTAGTTCGTTATCTCGGGCACCGGCAGTAAATGTCTGCATTGCAAAACTCGTTCGAAAATTTTCTGGCGCTTCAGGATAGGCCAGTCTAATTAGTCTGTCGATACTTGCTTCAAACTCGTGAAGACTCTCCCCGGAACGCTGTCGCCTTGCTCTCAACTGGGTGCAGTACACATCTCGCAAATATTTATCACCATACCGTAATTCTAGAGCTTTTATCAACTCGGCATAGATGTTCTGGCTGTCAGGTGGCACTTTCTGTAGTAATTCTGCCACGGGTCCTTTTAATGCGAGAACGACTGAGACCGCCTTGTCTTTCTCTGTCCAATTATTTGCGCATGCAGCAGCTTCAAATTGGCGGAAGTACGTTGCCCAGTGACTGCTTCCGTCAAAGGTTGGAGCTTTGAAATGAACTGTGCCTACTGCAGGCAAAGTGACTTCTTCTATTAACTTATTTTCTGCGTCTTTTTCTGTCTTTATTATTTGTACACTCTGTTCACAAAGTTGTTTTGGTTGTATTTTCATGAACTGTTCAACTTCATTTTTAATTTGCTCTTTTATATTCGTCATTGAGTTTTCTACTGCAGATATTGTCGTTGACATAGCTTCTTCCACACTCAAGACAGATTTTTCTACTTCAGCTACCTTATTTGACATGGATTCTTCTACGTCAGACATTCTGGTAATCTGCTTATTAAGCTCACCTCATAATTCACCTACATCACCACGTAGGAGACCTAATTCTGCTGTAGTATGTTCTTGCATCTGCTTTTGCTCTTGAATTAACCTTTTGATGTCATCTGTTTCCTGCTTACGTTTTTCATCCTGTCGTTTTTCTGCTTTTTCCGCCTCCTGTCGGCGTCTTTTCTCTGCTTCCTCTCTTTCTTGTCTTCGTTCTTCTTTTTGTCGTCTTTCTCCTTCTTCCGCCTCCTGTCGGCGTCTTTCCTCTGCTTCCAGCAGGAGGGTTTTCTGTCTCTTTTCCTCTTTCTCTGCACCCTGTTGTCGTCGTTTCTCTGTCTGCAACAACAGCGCCTGGAAATTTTCCATCATCTGACTGGCATCCATTGTTTTCCGATTAATTACGAATTACACTCGTTTTGTACAAAGTGTCCACTCTTTCCACTGTTAACCGTTCTATTCCAGTTCTGACACCACTGTTACGATGGTCTACTTGATCGTCGTAGGTACAGTGGAAACAAAATACAAGACACCAATTAAGACACTAATCACCAGCTTTAATTTTTACACTTAAATAGTTCGTAATTAACAACACAGTCTCTTATAACAAATAAAATAAAAATTGTTCACACCCAAATAAATGTCAACTAATATTAAAACACAATTGTATTACAATATACCGTCCGATTATAGAACACAACACTTGACTAATAACCACTTGAACGCGCACAGTAATATCGCCCGATAATAACTCTCGAACCGCACTGTAAATATATCGCAGCTATACTGAAACTGAACATCGTTGAGTACTGGTATTTATATCTCCCCAAATTACTAGGTTATTCCATAATGCGGGATAGCGCCAGTATAGTTACGACGTAATTACTTGCGGCCTTGACACAGTCCGTGCGCCCGGGCGAAGTCTGGCACAGTCTAGAAAATGCGTCGACAAGCACGTACGCCACACACGTTACATTCCGGATCACTCTGGAACGTTCGATAAACACGTAGATTGTTCTGTGATGTCGTAATAGTATACTCAGCATCGAGATATGATACTGTGAGGATAATTAAAATACGTCTACTGAAATGTGTATATGTAAGAAGATGGAAGGTCGAAGATGAGGTAGCAGGATTCGATCATAGAAGACATCAAGAGGATAGGCGTGAACGGATTGAGGGGAAAATGAATGATAAGAATAAGTGGATGAGGCCAAGGAGAATGGAAATCTGTGAGTGGGAGTGACTACCACGGAGGTTGATGAGTCAGAAGAGCTCGAAAGAACGACTAAGGGAGAAGGAGTAGATTTTGTGTGGAGAAACTAGACCCATGGCTTCTAAATACATTCTATTTTTGCTGTTTTGGTTCAACGTTAATCTAGATGTTGTTACTATTAATAGGATGAAATTGTCGTTAAAGCTATTTGTAAAATAATATTAACTTATTTTACATACGTTATTTATAATAATAATTTAATTAATATTTTTGTAATTATTTCCTTGGTGAGCATTATGTCTTGTTGGTTATTTCTAAAGGACTATCTTATTTTTTTGAATACGCATTTTAAAGCGTGGCTTTAGCTGTAAGTTTCCTTGGAAAGTTTTTCGCTGTATAAAAAGTGAGGGAGATTTAATTGTTTAAATCTCACCTACAAGAAAGAGTCACTAGAATCCATTATGCAAATAGAATGACAAAACTGTTTCCTGTTACGATCAGGGATTCCCAAAGATTAATTCTGGGTCGAATAGTAACCCGCTACATACAGCTGACGCAGGGGCGTAACCAGTATTTCATATTCTGGGGGGCTAGATATTTGTGAATAAAACTAAGAGAATTAAAAGAAAAAGAACTCGTTGTCTGCTATTTATTTTGTTGTAATATTTAAGATAAATGCCTAAACATAAGGGTTACAGGAAAAATATGCATTTAAAATTTAACGAAATCATGAAACAAAATGTATATGACATCGATACCATACGTTGCAATACAAATAAAGTAAACTATACCAGAAAACTGCCACAAATTGTTTCCAAATTTCAGCACACCCTGGTAGTGTTACCTACATGATTTGCACGAATGTTTTAAAAATTGCCTTAGTGAGTACAAGTGTTTTTGCAAAAAAAAAACTGAATTACATCGGTCTACTTGTTTTGCCACATAAATGAATCGAAGATTTTTACAACATAGACGTTAAAGCCTCTCAAAAACAAACATGTAAAAATTGCGCTAAGGGGTGTGCAAACAGGCCTACGTGGTTGGCCGCAAATATTGTTGAAGTGATGAAGTTCACCGGTAGAGATTATGGAGCGCTTGTAAACGACGAGGAGTTGCGAATAACGCGTTTAGCCTTAGATTTACATAGCCTATATACGACGTAACGGACAGGTTGTAAGATTTTAATTGTTGATTTGTTTTCAAAATGCTTAAAATTAAAGCACTAAATTAAAAAAGCACAAATTAAGTTGTTTTTTAATACCCTACATATCCAAAAACCGTGTACAACAAAATGCACATCTGTAGGCCTACAGGTAGAATTCGAGTTGCAGAAAAACTGTTTAGTATCGAAATTTTATTAGTTGCTGCAATACAAATTACTGTAGGCCTACAATAATATCCAAAGTGGGTACACTGCGGGCCCATGAACAAACATTTGAAGGCTACCGCTGTCCTATTCGCCAGAAGAACATAGCCTCAAAAGTCAGGAAGTCAGGATCAAAATTTAAACTATTTCTCAACCATCAGACAAGTTGGGACGTTTAGTCGTCGTGATTTCGTACTCAGAAAACCGTCATAGCCTATCGCAATTAAAAATGTTCATACTCACTTAACTAATTTTCATAATTATTTAATTCGATTTATATTACTCATTTTTTACAGGCACATTTTTTAAATTTTGGACACTTTCCTTTTGTCCGCATCCCTCTGGGGCGGGGGCTTAACTACCAATTTTGGTAATATGATGACTATAACGTCTATGAATGATTCTGTGATCTTAGCCGTATATGAAAACCTAATATAAGCTTCTATAGCAATGAAAATAATTTTAAATAAGTACAAACATCCGAATAAAATACAGACTTGAACGAAACGAAATTAAATCGGCACACATAACTTTCATTAAATGTTACGGTAGGCCTATAACATTAACAGTACACACAAATGATAAACTCCTTCCTACAAGTGGGCTTTACCTCGATAAGTGGCTGACAGAGCGCCCACAGATGTGAGAAAATTCTTGACACTAAATTCTGCAACATTCCTGCCTTCTGGAGAAAAATCACAGTTATCACTACGTAATAAACTGTTGGCTTATAAGACATATTCAAGCCAGTGTGGTCTTGCGGTGACAGGTAAAACGGCGCGGCGCCGCGTCCAGTTCCAACAATTCTGGGCCTATATTTGAGAGAGGTTTCAAGCAAAGATGTCACGTGGTTGTCACAGATTATGCACATCTGTAATGATTTTCAGATAACTACGATAAATGAAATCGTCGTACAATGTGCTCAAAGGTACATTAAATGACTTGAAATACATCCAAATCCATTGACCATAAACCTCATAGACAACGTCAGCAGGCAAGAACCAACAATCCTTGGATTTACCTTTTGTTCGGTACATGACAAAAGTACAGAAATAAGTAATGCGGTGTAAATTACGTAGAAAACTAATCACTGCGTTCGTTTCCTTCATGTTCATGTCCAATTTTTAGTCTTCATATACGGTTATTGCTTATTTGTAGACAAATGGATAGAAAAGATGTAACCGTTTAAAATATAAATCAAACCTATTAAGACTTGTAATAAATTTTATTATTTATCTAGGTTATGTACATTATATAGCAAAATTACATAAATGTTTTATTAAATTAATCTAGGTACGCTGAAAATGTTTAGTAATTGGCCGATTCCTCCGACTTGCAATCCGTTTTTTGTAAATCCGGCACTTCTGTTCGGCGGTGTGTGTGTGTGTGTGTGTGTGTGTGTGTGTGTGTGTTGAGTGACGAAGGACCTATTGTTCTACATAATCACAAAAAAACTGGTAAAAGGTTACACTCGCCGACCACCTGCGTATCGGCGATTTAGATAAGATAAAATGTTTAAATAAGTCAAATCTAATGTAGTAGTTGACTTAAAAACTCACGGTCCAAAAAATAAATAAATAAAATAAACTATAAATTTTACACCCAGCGTTTGGAGAACAATAACTATATAATTATCAGTACATCAACAGATAATATTCAATGCCATATAAACATTGTATGCGTTATTGATAACATCTGTTTATGGGCAAATATCGAATTTGATTGCAATCTACACGGGACTCTGACAAAGTTATTACTTGTGGCTTACAATGCGTCCGACGTCAGGATTCCAATGTCGTCTAGTGCTACTCTTGCTACAAGAGTGAACTGTCAAGCAATTGTGACCTCTATAGAAGTTTTTAGTATTTTGATTAACATAACTTTACACTGTATACAGTACGGAACACTTTGTGCGCGTTAAAAGTAGAAAAAGGAACTTTATACTAAGAGAAAGAAATCTGTTTAAAATTGGCACACTTAGTCCGTAATTTAATAAATTTAATGTGTTTGACTGTTCTCAGAAATAATTAGAACGAACTCAGTTAAATAAAAAAGCCAGTAAGTAGAAGAAAAAATATTAAACTTTTTTTTTCAAGACAGCACCGAAAGCACCTTATTTACAGACCTTTTTGGAAAAAGTTTCCATTCAAACAAAATAAGTGTGTGAAGAAGCCAAAACACTATTCACGACTGAATAAGCGTAACTTTTACAATCAGTAATTTTAATAATATTCTGCGTGGCGTAATGGCTGACATTCTCGTGTCTGGTGCGAGAGACGTCACGAGGTAAAAATGGGAAGAGCATCCTGATGCGTATGTAAAGGGTTTTCCATGGACTAGCTGAAGCCTCGGTAATAGGCCTACTGTCATGTTCAAATTATTGTTATAACAGTAATGAGCTAGCACATGAAATATCAGGTGACACTAAACGTGAAACGTGAAACAGTAAAATAAAATGTCCCTAGAAATTTAAAATTCGATGTGGCAGGTTAAATAAATTTCAATTAGGTCTATGATAGAATGCCTTGCGCACGGCTCCTGTACAGACCACCAGAACAATGGCTTCATTCCGACAGTGAATGGTTAAGCATTACAACAGAAAACTATAAGATAATAATCAAAACATGTTTAAGTATTACAACAGAAAACAATGTATATTCTTTTCCAGAGTACATACACTACAATAATAGATAATGTAACTACTGCTATTGCTGAAGTCTTTTTATTTATTTATATTGTAGCGTGACAGAAAATCCACTACTTATTAATTCAATTAAAATCATAAAAATTAATTACATTACTTACACTAATATAATATCGAATGAAATTTAATGAATTCAAAGGAATAAACCACAATAAAATAAAAATCCTCATTGCGTTATATAAAAACCACTGTTAAAAATCAAAGAAATTATTAAAAGCAACTCATATTATAAAATCAGGAATTTACCCAGGAAGTTAGGAGCAGTAAACAAATTAAAAACCACAAAATAAAGAAGGAAGAATCAGTTTAAGAGTGGTGAAACAACAAAATACCCCAAACACAAGAAGAAGGAAGAATAAAATTTATGATCAGGAAGTAAAGAATACCCTGAAACCTTTAGCGAAGAGCAAAGTCAGTGTCAGAAAGTAAATTAGATACTCCAAACAAACCATCAGTCAAGATAACACGAAGTACCTTGGTTTACCCAAGAGTGAAGACAAGAAGAAGGAAGACCAGAAGAAAGACAAGAGTGAAGAATGAAGACAAGAAGAAGGAAGACCAGAAGAAAGACAAGAGTGAAGAATGAGGACAAGAAGAAAGAAGAAGGAAGACCAGAAGGAAGACAAGAAGGAAGACCAGAAGAAAGACAAGAGTGAAGAATGAAGACAAGAAGAAAGAAGAAGGAAGACCAGAAGAAAGACAAGAATGAAGACCAGAAGAAAGACAAGAGTGAAGACAAGAAAGAAGACAAGAAGAGAGGAAGAAATAGTATGAAAGAAACACCGTTATAAAACCTATTATTAACTACCATGAACCCCAAACCCATAAAGACAATTAAAGAAAGTATAACATCCCAAAACCCTATAAAATGTAATTATTAAGAAACCAAAAGTGTTGTATAGTATAGTAAGAAGTGAACCAACTAAAGCTATTGTGTGAAAAAAAAAAATAAACAAGTCTTAACAGTCCATGATTACTAAAGGTCTGGTCTGCGATAATAAGACTCGAAATATCAGAACCACCAGTGAAAAGTGAACTAGTGCAAGTGTTTTTGGAAATACAATAAACTTAAAGTTGTAGTGATACTATGACTTATTAATATGCTATATAACAACTTTTATATTCAATAATACACATCATCATAAAATAATAAAATGGAAGATTTCCAGTATTTTATTATTTTAATGTAACTTTGTTATTACAAGACATTTGTAAAAATGATAATAACTAGAGTATGGGTGGACATGTTTACTGATGAAGGGGATAATAAATAATAATGGTTTAGACCAGAAAGGACTGGAATTAATTTAAGTATTCATAGGTTTAAAATGTTTAAAATGACTATTTGTTCACAGCCATAAAATCCATATATTTGTAAGAGTTTTTAGTCAATAAGATATATATGTGTTTAAAATAAATTATGTTTGTTAAATAACAGCTTAAATACCATTTAAAATGTTTCAGTAGGTATGCTGTGTTAATTAAAAAAGGAATTAAATGTATGTTATCAAACAATGTCAGCAATATGTCCAATTGTACAGAATGCTAAGTAATGTTCATTATTATTTTTATATAACAGTAGTATTAATCAGATACTACACATCACAATAAGTTTATAAACCATTTTATTTTTATGTCATAATAACTATGTAAAGTCAGAGGAGGAGTAGGATTAAATTTATTTGAGAAAGACAGAAATGTTAAATTCTAAACTCTAGGCCATTTGATGAATTCACAGAAACCATATAAACCAGTTAATTCACTTATAAATCCTGTAAACTGGAAAGATTTATGTAAGGTAAATCAGTTAACAACTACTGTGAAGGAACCTATGAGTTAAAATGATAATATGGAAATATACATTAGATTATTGTAAATTTTTGAATTATATAAATTAATTATTTTTAAAGAGCAATGTCAAATTCAGAGATTAACACAAAAAAACAGTTCAAAGGTTCAATTGATATGTAATTAAGGAAAGGAAGAGAAATATGACTATTTGAAATTTATTATAATAGTATTAATAACAATTAAAATGGCAGAAAAATTATATGAAGGCGGAAACCAGTTTTTGAGCCTAGATTTCCAAAAAGAAAGAAATTTGGTAATATCCACAAAAATGTCAACACATATGGACTATAATATATCAATTCAAATAGAATGAGATAATTAAACCAATGATAAGGTTCATAATTCATGAAAGGACTGGAATTAGTTAACAACTACTGTGAAGGAACCTATGAGTTAAAATGATAATATGGAAATATACACTAGATTATTGTAAATTTTTGAATTATATAAATTAATTATTTTTAAAGAGCAATGTCAAATTCAGAGATTAACACAAAAAAACAGTTCAAAGGTTCAATTGATATGTAATTAAGGAAAGGAAGAGAAATATGACTATTTGAAATTTATTATAATAGTATTAATAACAATTAAAATGGCAGAAAAATTATATGAAGGCGGAAACCAGTTTTTGAGCCTAGATTTCCAAAAAGAAAGAAATTTGGTAATATCCACAAAAATGTCAACAGATATGGACTATAATATATCAATTCAAATAGAATGAGATAATTAAACCAATGATAAGGTTCATAATTCATGAAAGTGATGAAAAACTAAATAAATTTCATATATAATGTATTTTTGTATCATGTGTATGGGAAATCGAAATATTTTAACAATACTTTTTCAAAGATTAACTGGGCCAGATTTTGACTAACGTGAAGGAAGTCAGTTAGTTCTTTGTTAATGATCAAACTGAACAGTTCATGTAATATAACGTTCCAAAAAACCGTGTAGAAAAGAGTAATAAGGTTGTCTAGTAAATTCAGTGGAACGGGAGTTACGTTAAACAAACACTTTTACAGTAAAAACAAATTAAACTTTAACGACAATAGTGAAACATAACACCACACTACAAGATACAAGTGATTTAAAACAGTAAAACAATATATTTGTGATAATTCACGCTACCACTCATAACCGTTTTTGAGTAGTTAACCAACAGAAGTGAACACAAATAAAATAACATAATTAACACCAGTATACACGGAACACTCCTTCAGAACACCCCAAACAATATATTAGACAGATTACACCAGTGCGGGGACATTTAAAACATACAGTATATGAAGTTAATTTGGCAGTGAGATTTTCTCGCGACGACATTGGCGTTTAACCTAGTCATCCTTAGGAGCAGCCATCTTGAATAATGCGAATCAGTGCCCACCTCATCGAGTGACGTCATAGTCTACATATGGTTTGACAATTCAATTTTTTAAACATTATATAAGGATTATTAAAATATTGTTAGATAATAATTATTGAAATCACTTTATTTGTAAATGTTATACTTTCTCGTTTACCCTTCTCTGACTATTAATATAATCGCTCCAAGAACCTTTTTTATAATACTTGTAAAAAATTATAACCTGTATGAACAACTCGATTATTTCCTGAGACGGAGTCGACAATTGCTCACAATCGATTAAACATCGATCCTTTCTTAAATTTGTTAATAAATCCATTTATTTCAATTGTTTGTATCTGTAATTTATTTCACATGCTAATTTAAGGTTATTTATTAATGCAACGAGACTTCAAGAAGAAGAAAATATTTTTTTACAGTGAGATATCAGACCAGCACGAAAAATCATAAATCGATTGCTGACCGGAGTTAATCTGATTAACTCCTTAATTTGTTAAGATCTTCAAGAAGTGCTAAATAATTAACAAATACCTTATTAATTATTAAAATTTTTACCAAAGCATTGGAACAGGATTATTTCTTAATTACAGACATCAATTAAAACATAAACAAAATTTTTTTTTAATAAAATTTTTTCTTTATTATCTTTATTTGTAAAGACCGTATACAGGGTCTTGTTACAAAGTGGCGTCCAACTTAGAGGGCTTGATAAGTTAAGCCTGGCAGCGGTTATCCAGTCAGGAAGAAGGGCAACAACGATAAATCAAAATGGCAGAACTTACAGAAATGGAGATGATGAAAAAGACTTTGGAAATGATGATGGAAATGAGAAAGGACATGAATGAAAATAGTAAGAAATTGAGTGAAGACTTGAATAAGCAAATGGAAGGAGTCAATAAAAATATAGAATCCACTAACAAGAAACTGGATGATTGGGCCGAAGAAAGGAGAGAGGACAGATTAAAAAGAGAAGAATTAAGAAAGAAGAAGACCGAAGAAATAAAAAATGATAGCCAACTAGAACCAGAAGAAATACCAAATGACAAAAACAGAGGATCCAGTTGAAGTGTTACTTGAAAAGAAAAAGAACGGAAACAAAGAAAATACTAAAGATATGGAAGTGGAACCAAAGGAAAGGAGGAAAACGCTTCCAAGGAAATTAATGAAAACCAAGGAAGAAATGGAAATGATGAACCATGGTTTAATGGATGTCAATAATATTCCGATTACCGACCATGAAGAAATCAGGAATTCCAGAAATTACGGAAGGAGATTAAAAGTAATCTCAGAAATAATGTACCAACAGACAATAGTTTACCAATGGGAAAGGACCAGAGGTAAACGGAATACGACATGTGGACCAGATCAGTTTCAGTGCTGGACTGGACAGTGTATTCCAGGAAGATGGAAATGTGACATCTTATCAGACTGTGGTGATGGTACAGATGATTCATCAGAATGTGTTCCATTAGGGTACCATCCAGGACAATTCCGGTGTACAGTTACACAAAGATGTATTCCTTCAGGGTGGATATGTGATGGTGAACCAGCTTGTGGGGCTTCAGATAAGCAAATAATTGATAGACCAGATGAAGATCCTCACAGATATTTTTCATGCAATACCACATATGGACCAGAGACGTATTGGTATATAAAACAATATGATAAAGGAAACTACATAAGCTTTGTGGCCAACAAAGGAATAACGGCTAGAAGAATGAAATACAAGGCAAAGGCTAAAAATGTCACTGGTACCGGAACAAGTATGAAGACTATGTTCATCCGGACAATGAGAGCAACTGAAATGACAGACTATGGTTAAATCAAATACCACACACCTCCACTAAAAGGGACTGATGTCATGATAACCGACAACGGCAAAAACTACAACAAAGAAGAAGAAAATAATTACCAATGAGGAGAAATAATAAGAAGAATGAACGAAGAACCAAAACGGTGGTTTAAGAAAGAAAATTAATCAAGGAATTACACCTTACAAAGGAAATATGAGCAACTGTGCAACCTAATAAAAATAATCCACCTGGGTATAAAAGAAAAATAATAATAAGCAATACTTTTGAAATAAAGACAAGAAAAAGAGTCATACAATATTTATGAAACTAATATGATATGTTTACCACATAAAATGAAAACTATTACAATTATTTATGAAAGGTATCATGAGAAATGGAACAATATAAAACAGAATTTGAATTAAACCATTTAAATTCTAAAACAAGAGTAAGCCCATCTTACATACAATTTATTGGAGAAAAACCATTTGGAAAAAATAATAAGAAGAATTTTGACTTAATCCTCTAAATTCTAAAAACAATGTAAGTCCATCTTACATACAATTATTTAAAAGAAACATTTTGGAAGGAGATAAAAAGAATTTTGAATAACCGACTAAATTCAAAAACAATGTAATACCATATTACATACGAAAAATTTGAGAAAATTTATGGAATAATATAAGAAGAATTTTGAATAACCATCAAAATTTAAAAATAAAATGTAAGCACACCTTACAAGCCAATTATTTGTAAAACACTTTGATGAAATAAAAAGAAGAGAATTAACACCATATTTATGGTAATCATAAAATATATTTACCATGTTTATAAAGGATCATAATGAGCAGAATAAAGGAAACAGACTTTAGAATTAAAACAAATAATTCTGGAGAAGTATGGTCATGTCCAATTTCAATATAAAGTGTAAAAAACTTTCCATAAAATGATACGAAAGGGAATAAACCGTGTGATACGATTTGGGTGATTAAATATAATAAAATACAGAAATTTATGTGGAATTATGAGGTAATAAAACTTTGAAGTGTTATGAGGAGAAATTATGACCTCATTGTCAAATTAATTAAAACATTCATTCAAAAGAATAATAACCATGACAGGAGTAATGTGAGAATAATATCAAAATATGATGTAATTAAACTAATTAATATGAAATGATAATGAATTAAATGTCAATTATAATAACAACAGTTATAAGAAAGTTCTTGAACATAGAACAAGTGGAACTAATAAAAACAGAGCAATAAAATAAAAATGTCATAAAAATATGCTACTATAAACCAATGCAGCTTGTAATAAAAAACCAGAAAGTAATAAAGAATTTATAACCAAAAACTTTATATGATAAGAAAAGTTGAAAAATGTACTAATAGAAGAGCTTCCTACCATAATATCAAATGAATGAACCATCAAGTTAAAGAGTCAGAAGAACAACTGAGATAGGAATATTAAAATCTCTGAGCAATATAATAAGTAATAAGTGAAGTATCCCAAAGATATTTTTTAAATAGTAACAAATGTGTACTATTCTGAATAATTTTTTAATCTGTCTGTAGATAATTCCAGCAGTATTAATATGTTTTTTGAGCAGAGATGATTTGCCTCTGTACTCAAATATGTGTGAAGTATTGGACAGCAGAGGAAGTAGCGTACAGTGCCTCTCTGAACTGAACCAGCTCACAAAGTAGGGAACGATAGGGAGGAAATATCCCAAGGAGAAAATACTAAGAAGAAATATGAAAATAAAATAATAAATATGAAACTCAGATGACTATTACTATCAAGGAAGATCAAGTGAGAATGAGAAGGACATAAGCTCAAAAATAGATAGGAAAATTTTTAAAATGGAAGGAAGTCAAGAATAATAACAAACCTAGAATAATTATCATAAGCAATTGTTTCAGACAAAGCAAGTATAGTCTGAAAAAATCACTTCTGGAGAAGGGCATTCTGTAGCGTGACAGAAAATCCACTACTTATTAATTCAATTAAAATCATAAAAATTAATTACATTAATTATACTAATATAATATCGAATGAAATTTAATGAATTCAAAGGAATAAACCACAATAAAATAAAAATCCTCATTGCGTTATATAAAAACCACTGTTAAAAATCAAAGAAATTATTAAAAGCAACTCATATTATAAAATCAGGAATTTACCCAGGAGCAGTAAACAAATTAAAAACTACAAAATAAAGAAGGAAGAATCAGTTTAAGAGTGGTGAAACAACAAAATACCCCAAACACAAGAAGAAGGAAGAATAAAATTTATGGTCAGGAAGTAAAGAATACCCTGAAACCTTTAGCGAAGAGCAAAGTCAGTGTCAGAAAGTAAATTAGATACTTCAAACAAACCATCAGTCAAGATAACACGAAGTACCTTGGTTTACCCAAGAGTGAAGACAAGAAGAAGGAAGACCAGAGAAAGACAAGAGTGAAGAATGAAGACAAGAAGAAGGAAGACCAGAAGAAAGACAAGAGTGAAGAATGAGGACAAGAAGAAAGAAGAAGGAAGACCAGAAGAAAGACAAGAATGAAGACCAGAAGAAAGACAAGAGTGAAGACAAGAAAGAAGACAAGAAGAGAGGAAGAAATAGTATGAAAGAAACACCGTTATAAAACCTATTATTAACTACCATGAACCCCAAACCCATAAAGAGAATTAAAGAAAGTATAACATCCCAAAACCCTATAAAATGTAATTATTAAGAAACCAAAAGTGTTGTATAGTATAGTAAGAAGTGAACCAACTAAAGCTATTGTGTGAAAAAAAATAAAATAAACAAGTCTTAACAGTCCATGATTACTAAAGGTCTGGTCTGAGATAATAAGACTCAAAATATCAGCACCACCAGTGAAAAGTGAACTAGTGCAAGTGTTTTTGGAAATACAATAAACTTAAAGTTGTAGTGATACTATGACTTATCAATATGCTATATAACAATTTTTATATTCAAAATACACATCATCATAAAATAACAAAATGGAAGATTTCCAGTATTTTATTATTTTAATGTAACTTTGTTATTACAAGACATTTGTAAAAATGATAATAACTAGAGTATGGGTGGACATGTTTACTGATGAAGGGGATAATAAATAATAATGGTTTAGACCAGAAAGGACTGGAATTAGTTAACAACTACTGTGAAGGAACCTATGAGTTAAAATGATAATATGGAAATATACATTAGATTATTGTAAATTTTTGAATTATATAAATTAATTATTTTTAAAGAGCAATGTCAAATTTAGAGATTAACACAAAAAAACCGTTCAAAGGTTCAATTGATATGTAATTAAGGAAAGGAAGAGAAATATGACTATTTGAAATTTATTATAATAGTATTAATAACAATTAAAATGGCAGAAAAATTATATGAAGGCGGAAACCAGTTTTTGAGCCTAGATTTCCAAAAAGAAAGAAATTTGGTAATATCCACAAAAATGTCAACAGATATGGACTATAATATATCAATTCAAATAGAATGAGATAATTAAACCAATGATAAGGTTCATAATTCATGAAAGTGATGAATAAACTAAATAAATTCCATATATAATGTATTTTTGTATCATGTGTATGGAAAATCGAAATATTTTAACAATACTTTTTCAAAGATTAACTGAGCCAGATTTTGACTAACGTGAAGGAAGTTAGTTAGTTCTTTGTTAATGATCAAACTGAACAGTTCATGTAATATAACGTTCCAAAAAACCGTGTAGAAAAGAGTAATAAGGTTGTCTAGTAAATTCAGTGGAACGGGAGTTACGTTAAACAAACACTTTTACAGTAAAAACAAATTAAAATTTAACGACAATAGTGAAACATAACACCACACTACAAGATACAAGTGATTTAAAACAGTAAAACAATATATTTGTGATAATTCACGCTACCACTCATAACCGTTTTTGAGTAGTTAACCAACAGAAGTGAACACAAATAAAATAACATAATTAACACCAGTATACACGGAACACTCCTTCAGAACACCCCAAACAATATATTAGACAGATTACACCAGTGCGGGGACATTTAAAACATACAGTATATGAAGTTAATTTGGCAGTGAGATTTTCTCGCGACGACATTGGCGTTTAACCTAGTCATCCTTAGGAGCAGCCATCTTGAAAAATGCGAATCAGTGCCCACCTCATCGAGTGACGTCATAGTCTACATATGGTTTGACAATTCAATTTTTTAAACATTATATAAGGATTATTAAAATATTGTTAGATAATAATTATTGAAATCACTTTATTTGTAAATGTTATACTTTCTCGTTTACCCTTCTCTGACTATTAATATAATCGCTCCAAGAACCTTTTTTATAATACTTGTAAAAAATTATAACCTGTATGAACAACTCGATTATTTCCTGAGACGGAGTCGACAATTGCTCACAATCGATTAAACATCGATCCTTTCTTAAATTTGTTAATAAATCCATTTAATTCAATTGTTTGTATCTGTAATTTATTTCACATGCTAATTTAAGGTTATTTATTAATGCAACGAGACTTCAAGAAGAAGAAAATATTTTTTTACAGTGAGATATCAGACCAGCACGAAAAATCATAAATCGATTGCTGACCGGAGTTAATCTGATTAACTCCGTAATTTGTTAAGATCTTCAAGAAGTGCTAAATAATTAATAAATACCTTATTAATTATTAAAATTTTTACCAAAGCATTGGAACAGGATTATTTCTTAATTACAGACATCAATTAAAACATAAACAAAATGTTTTTTTAATAAAATTTTTTCTTTATTATCTTTATTTGTAAAGACCGTATACAGGGTCTTGTTACAAAGTGGCGTCCAACTTAGAGGGCTTGATAAGTTAAGCCTGGCAGCGGTTATCCAGTCAGGAAGAAGGGCAACAACGATAAATCAAAATGGCAGAACTTACAGAAATGGAGATGATGAAAAAGACTTTGGAAATGATGATGGAAATGAGAAAGGACATGAATGAAAATAGTAAGAAATTGAGTGAAGACTTGAATAAGCAAATGGAAGGAGTCAATAAAAATATAGAATCCACTAACAAGAAACTGGATGATTGGGCCGAAGAAAGGAGAGAGGACAGATTAAAAAGAGAAGAATTAAGAAAGAAGAAGACCGAAGAAATAAAAAATGATAGCCAACTAGAACCAGAAGAAATACCAAATGACAAAAACAGAGGATCCAGTTGAAGTGTTACTTGAAAAGAAAAAGAACGGAAACAAAGAAAATACTAAAGATATGGAAGTGGAACCAAAGGAAAGGAGGAAAACGCTTCCAAGGAAATTAATGAAAACCAAGGAAGAAATGGAAATGATGAACCATGGTTTAATGGATGTCAATAATATTCCGATTACCGACCATGAAGAAATCAGGAATTCCAGAAATTACGGAAGGAGATTAAAAGTAATCTCAGAAATAATGTACCAACAGACAATAGTTTACCAATGGGAAAGGACCAGAGGTAAACGGAATACGACATGTGGACCAGATCAGTTTCAGTGCTGGACTGGACAGTGTATTCCAGGAAGATGGAAATGTGACATCTTATCAGACTGTGGTGATGGTACAGATGATTCATCAGAATGTGTTCCATTAGGGTACCATCCAGGACAATTCCGGTGTACAGTTACACAAAGATGTATTCCTTCAGGGTGGATATGTGATGGTGAACCAGCTTGTGGGGCTTCAGATAAGCAAATAATTGATAGACCAGATGAAGATCCTCACAGATATTTTTCATGCAATACCACATATGGACCAGAGACGTATTGGTATATAAAACAATATGATAAAGGAAACTACATAAGCTTTGTGGCCAACAAAGGAATAACGGCTAGAAGAATGAAATACAAGGCAAAGGCTAAAAATGTCACTGGTACCGGAACAAGTATGAAGACTATGTTCATCCGGACAATGAGAGCAACTGAAATGACAGACTATGGTTAAATCAAATACCACACACCTCCACTAAAAGGGACTGATGTCATGATAACCGACAACGGCAAAAACTACAACAAAGAAGAAGAAAATAATTACCAATGAGGAGAAATAATAAGAAGAATGAACGAAGAACCAAAACGGTGGTTTAAGAAAGAAAATTAATCAAGGAATTACACCTTACAAAGGAAATATGAGCAACTGTGCAACCTAATAAAAATAATCCACCTGGGTATAAAAGAAAAATAATAATAAGCAATACTTTTGAAATAAAGACAAGAAAAAGAGTCATACAATATTTATGAAACTAATATGATATGTTTACCACATAAAATGAAAACTATTACAATTATTTATGAAAGGTATCATGAGAAATGGAACAATATAAAACAGAATTTGAATTAAACCATTTAAATTCTAAAACAAGAGTAAGCCCATCTTACATACAATTTATTGGAGAAAAACCATTTGGAAAAAATAATAATAAGAATTTTGACTTAATCCTCTAAATTCTAAAAACAATGTAAGTCCATCTTACATACAATTATTTAAAAGAAACATTTTGGAAGGAGATAAAAAGAATTTTGAATAACCGACTAAATTCAAAAACAATGTAATACCATATTACATGCGAAAAATTTGAGAAAATTTATGGAATAATATAAGAAGAATTTTGAATAACCATCAAAATTTAAAAATAAAATGTAAGCACACCTTACAAGCCAATTATTTGTAAAACACTTTGATGAAATAAAAAGAAGAGAATTAACACCATATTTATGGTAATCATAAAATATATTTACCATGTTTATAAAGGATCATAATGAGCAGAATAAAGGAAACAGACTTTAGAATTAAAACAAATAATTCTGGAGAAGTATGGTCATGTCCAATTTCAATATAAAGTGTAAAAAACTTTCCATAAAATGATACGAAAGGGAATAAACCGTGTGATACGATTTGGGTGATTAAATATAATAAAATACAGAAATTTATGTGGAATTATGAGGTAATAAAACTTTGAAGTGTTATGAGGAGAAATTATGACCTCATTGTCAAATTAATTAAAACATTCATTCAAAAGAATAATAACCATGACAGGAGTAATGTGAGAATAATATCAAAATATGATGTAATTAAACTAATTAATATGAAATGATAATGAATTAAATGTCAATTATAATAACAACAGTTATAAGAAAGTTCTTGAACATAGAACAAGTGGAACTAATAAAAACAGAGCAATAAAATAAAAATGTCATAAAAATATGCTACTATAAACCAATGCAGCTTGTAATAAAAAACCAGAAAGTAATAAAGAATTTATAACCAAAAACTTTATATGATAAGAAAAGTTGAAAAATGTACTAATAGAAGAGCTTCCTACCATAATATCAAATGAATGAACCATCAAGTTAAAGAGTCAGAAGAACAACTGAGATAGGAATATTAAAATCTCTGAGCAATATAATAAGTAATAAGTGAAGTATCCCAAAGATATTTTTTAAATAGTAACAAATGTGTACTATTCTGAATAATTTTTTAATCTGTCTGTAGATAATTCCAGCAGTATTAATATGTTTTTTGAGCAGAGATGATTTGCCTCTGTACTCAAATATGTGTGAAGTATTGGACAGCAGAGGAAGTAGCGTACAGTGCCTCTCTGAACTGAACCAGCTCACAAAGTAGGGAACGATAGGGAGGAAATATCCCAAGGAGAAAATACTAAGAAGAAATATGAAAATAAAATAATAAATATGAAACTCAGATGACTATTACTATCAAGGAAGATCAAGTGAGAATGAGAAGGACATAAGCTCAAAAATAGATAGGAAAATTTTTAAAATGGAAGGAAGTCAAGAATAATAACAAACCTAGAATAATTATCATAAGCAATTGTTTCAGACAAAGCAAGTATAGTCTGAAAAAATCACTTCTGGAGAAGGGCATTCTGTAGCGTGACAGAAAATCCACTACTTATTAATTCAATTAAAATCATAAAAATTAATTACATTAATTATACTAATATAATATCGAATGAAATTTAATGAATTCAAAGGAATAAACCACAATAAAATAAAAATCCTCATTGCGTTATATAAAAACCACTGTTAAAAATCAAAGAAATTATTAAAAGCAACTCATATTATAAAATCAGGAATTTACCCAGGAGCAGTAAACAAATTAAAAACTACAAAATAAAGAAGGAAGAATCAGTTTAAGAGTGGTGAAACAACAAAATACCCCAAACACAAGAAGAAGGAAGAATAAAATTTATGGTCAGGAAGTAAAGAATACCCTGAAACCTTTAGCGAAGAGCAAAGTCAGTGTCAGAAAGTAAATTAGATACTTCAAACAAACCATCAGTCAAGATAACACGAAGTACCTTGGTTTACCCAAGAGTGAAGACAAGAAGAAGGAAGACCAGAGAAAGACAAGAGTGAAGAATGAAGACAAGAAGAAGGAAGACCAGAAGAAAGACAAGAGTGAAGAATGAGGACAAGAAGAAAGAAGAAGGAAGACCAGAAGAAAGACAAGAATGAAGACCAGAAGAAAGACAAGAGTGAAGACAAGAAAGAAGACAAGAAGAGAGGAAGAAATAGTATGAAAGAAACACCGTTATAAAACCTATTATTAACTACCATGAACCCCAAACCCATAAAGAGAATTAAAGAAAGTATAACATCCCAAAACCCTATAAAATGTAATTATTAAGAAACCAAAAGTGTTGTATAGTATAGTAAGAAGTGAACCAACTAAAGCTATTGTGTGAAAAAAAATAAAATAAACAAGTCTTAACAGTCCATGATTACTAAAGGTCTGGTCTGAGATAATAAGACTCAAAATATCAGCACCACCAGTGAAAAGTGAACTAGTGCAAGTGTTTTTGGAAATACAATAAACTTAAAGTTGTAGTGATACTATGACTTATCAATATGCTATATAACAATTTTTATATTCAAAATACACATCATCATAAAATAACAAAATGGAAGATTTCCAGTATTTTATTATTTTAATGTAACTTTGTTATTACAAGACATTTGTAAAAATGATAATAACTAGAGTATGGGTGGACATGTTTACTGATGAAGGGGATAATAAATAATAATGGTTTAGACCAGAAAGGACTGGAATTAGTTAACAACTACTGTGAAGGAACCTATGAGTTAAAATGATAATATGGAAATATACATTAGATTATTGTAAATTTTTGAATTATATAAATTAATTATTTTTAAAGAGCAATGTCAAATTTAGAGATTAACACAAAAAAACCGTTCAAAGGTTCAATTGATATGTAATTAAGGAAAGGAAGAGAAATATGACTATTTGAAATTTATTATAATAGTATTAATAACAATTAAAATGGCAGAAAAATTATATGAAGGCGGAAACCAGTTTTTGAGCCTAGATTTCCAAAAAGAAAGAAATTTGGTAATATCCACAAAAATGTCAACAGATATGGACTATAATATATCAATTCAAATAGAATGAGATAATTAAACCAATGATAAGGTTCATAATTCATGAAAGTGATGAATAAACTAAATAAATTCCATATATAATGTATTTTTGTATCATGTGTATGGAAAATCGAAATATTTTAACAATACTTTTTCAAAGATTAACTGAGCCAGATTTTGACTAACGTGAAGGAAGTTAGTTAGTTCTTTGTTAATGATCAAACTGAACAGTTCATGTAATATAACGTTCCAAAAAACCGTGTAGAAAAGAGTAATAAGGTTGTCTAGTAAATTCAGTGGAACGGGAGTTACGTTAAACAAACACTTTTACAGTAAAAACAAATTAAAATTTAACGACAATAGTGAAACATAACACCACACTACAAGATACAAGTGATTTAAAACAGTAAAACAATATATTTGTGATAATTCACGCTACCACTCATAACCGTTTTTGAGTAGTTAACCAACAGAAGTGAACACAAATAAAATAACATAATTAACACCAGTATACACGGAACACTCCTTCAGAACACCCCAAACAATATATTAGACAGATTACACCAGTGCGGGGACATTTAAAACATACAGTATATGAAGTTAATTTGGCAGTGAGATTTTCTCGCGACGACATTGGCGTTTAACCTAGTCATCCTTAGGAGCAGCCATCTTGAAAAATGCGAATCAGTGCCCACCTCATCGAGTGACGTCATAGTCTACATATGGTTTGACAATTCAATTTTTTAAACATTATTTAAGGATTATTAAAATATTGTTAGATAATAATTATTGAAATCACTTTATTTGTAAATGTTATACTTTCTCGTTTACCCTTCTCTGACTATTAATATAATCGCTCCAAGAACCTTTTTTATAATACTTGTAAAAAATTATAACCTGTATGAACAACTCGATTATTTCCTGAGACGGAGTCGACAATTGCTCACAATCGATTAAACATCGATCCTTTCTTAAATTTGTTAATAAATCCATTTAATTCAATTGTTTGTATCTGTAATTTATTTCACATGCTAATTTAAGGTTATTTATTAATGCAACGAGACTTCAAGAAGAAGAAAATATTTTTTTACAGTGAGATATCAGACCAGCACGAAAAATCATAAATCGATTGCTGACCGGAGTTAATCTGATTAACTCCGTAATTTGTTAAGATCTTCAAGAAGTGCTAAATAATTAATAAATACCTTATTAATTATTAAAATTTTTACCAAAGCATTGGAACAGGATTATTTCTTAATTACAGACATCAATTAAAACATAAACAAAATTTTTTTTTAATAAAATTTTTTCTTTATTATCTTTATTTGTAAAGACCGTATACAGGGTCTTGTTACAAAGTGGCGTCCAACTTAGAGGGCTTGATAAGTTAAGCCTGGCAGCGGTTATCCAGTCAGGAAGAAGGGCAACAACGATAAATCAAAATGGCAGAACTTACAGAAATGGAGATGATGAAAAAGACTTTGGAAATGATGATGGAAATGAGAAAGGACATGAATGAAAATAGTAAGAAATTGAGTGAAGACTTGAATAAGCAAATGGAAGGAGTCAATAAAAATATAGAATCCACTAACAAGAAACTGGATGATTGGGCCGAAGAAAGGAGAGAGGACAGATTAAAAAGAGAAGAATTAAGAAAGAAGAAGACCGAAGAAATAAAAAATGATAGCCAACTAGAACCAGAAGAAATACCAAATGACAAAAACAGAGGATCCAGTTGAAGTGTTACTTGAAAAGAAAAAGAACGGAAACAAAGAAAATACTAAAGATATGGAAGTGGAACCAAAGGAAAGGAGGAAAACGCTTCCAAGGAAATTAATGAAAACCAAGGAAGAAATGGAAATGATGAACCATGGTTTAATGGATGTCAATAATATTCCGATTACCGACCATGAAGAAATCAGGAATTCCAGAAATTACGGAAGGAGATTAAAAGTAATCTCAGAAATAATGTACCAACAGACAATAGTTTACCAATGGGAAAGGACCAGAGGTAAACGGAATACGACATGTGGACCAGATCAGTTTCAGTGCTGGACTGGACAGTGTATTCCAGGAAGATGGAAATGTGACATCTTATCAGACTGTGGTGATGGTACAGATGATTCATCAGAATGTGTTCCATTAGGGTACCATCCAGGACAATTCCGGTGTACAGTTACACAAAGATGTATTCCTTCAGGGTGGATATGTGATGGTGAACCAGCTTGTGGGGCTTCAGATAAGCAAATAATTGATAGACCAGATGAAGATCCTCACAGATATTTTTCATGCAATACCACATATGGACCAGAGACGTATTGGTATATAAAACAATATGATAAAGGAAACTACATAAGCTTTGTGGCCAACAAAGGAATAACGGCTAGAAGAATGAAATACAAGGCAAAGGCTAAAAATGTCACTGGTACCGGAACAAGTATGAAGACTATGTTCATCCGGACAATGAGAGCAACTGAAATGACAGACTATGGTTAAATCAAATACCACACACCTCCACTAAAAGGGACTGATGTCATGATAACCGACAACGGCAAAAACTACAACAAAGAAGAAGAAAATAATTACCAATGAGGAGAAATAATAAGAAGAATGAACGAAGAACCAAAACGGTGGTTTAAGAAAGAAAATTAATCAAGGAATTACACCTTACAAAGGAAATATGAGCAACTGTGCAACCTAATAAAAATAATCCACCTGGGTATAAAAGAAAAATAATAATAAGCAATACTTTTGAAATAAAGACAAGAAAAAGAGTCATACAATATTTATGAAACTAATATGATATGTTTACCACATAAAATGAAAACTATTACAATTATTTATGAAAGGTATCATGAGAAATGGAACAATATAAAACAGAATTTGAATTAAACCATTTAAATTCTAAAACAAGAGTAAGCCCATCTTACATACAATTTATTGGAGAAAAACCATTTGGAAAAAATAATAATAAGAATTTTGACTTAATCCTCTAAATTCTAAAAACAATGTAAGTCCATCTTACATACAATTATTTAAAAGAAACATTTTGGAAGGAGATAAAAAGAATTTTGAATAACCGACTAAATTCAAAAACAATGTAATACCATATTACATGCGAAAAATTTGAGAAAATTTATGGAATAATATAAGAAGAATTTTGAATAACCATCAAAATTTAAAAATAAAATGTAAGCACACCTTACAAGCCAATTATTTGTAAAACACTTTGATGAAATAAAAAGAAGAGAATTAACACCATATTTATGGTAATCATAAAATATATTTACCATGTTTATAAAGGATCATAATGAGCAGAATAAAGGAAACAGACTTTAGAATTAAAACAAATAATTCTGGAGAAGTATGGTCATGTCCAATTTCAATATAAAGTGTAAAAAACTTTCCATAAAATGATACGAAAGGGAATAAACCGTGTGATACGATTTGGGTGATTAAATATAATAAAATACAGAAATTTATGTGGAATTATGAGGTAATAAAACTTTGAAGTGTTATGAGGAGAAATTATGACCTCATTGTCAAATTAATTAAAACATTCATTCAAAAGAATAATAACCATGACAGGAGTAATGTGAGAATAATATCAAAATATGATGTAATTAAACTAATTAATATGAAATGATAATGAATTAAATGTCAATTATAATAACAACAGTTATAAGAAAGTTCTTGAACATAGAACAAGTGGAACTAATAAAAACAGAGCAATAAAATAAAAATGTCATAAAAATATGCTACTATAAACCAATGCAGCTTGTAATAAAAAACCAGAAAGTAATAAAGAATTTATAACCAAAAACTTTATATGATAAGAAAAGTTGAAAAATGTACTAATAGAAGAGCTTCCTACCATAATATCAAATGAATGAACCATCAAGTTAAAGAGTCAGAAGAACAACTGAGATAGGAATATTAAAATCTCTGAGCAATATAATAAGTAATAAGTGAAGTATCCCAAAGATATTTTTTAAATAGTAACAAATGTGTACTATTCTGAATAATTTTTTAATCTGTCTGTAGATAATTCCAGCAGTATTAATATGTTTTTTGAGCAGAGATGATTTGCCTCTGTACTCAAATATGTGTGAAGTATTGGACAGCAGAGGAAGTAGCGTACAGTGCCTCTCTGAACTGAACCAGCTCACAAAGTAGGGAACGATAGGGAGGAAATATCCCAAGGAGAAAATACTAAGAAGAAATATGAAAATAAAATAATAAATATGAAACTCAGATGACTATTACTATCAAGGAAGATCAAGTGAGAATGAGAAGGACATAAGCTCAAAAATAGATAGGAAAATTTTTAAAATGGAAGGAAGTCAAGAATAATAACAAACCTAGAATAATTATCATAAGCAATTGTTTCAGACAAAGCAAGTATAGTCTGAAAAAATCACTTCTGGAGAAGGGCATTCTGTAGCGTGACAGAAAATCCACTACTTATTAATTCAATTAAAATCATAAAAATTAATTACATTAATTATACTAATATAATATCGAATGAAATTTAATGAATTCAAAGGAATAAACCACAATAAAATAAAAATCCTCATTGCGTTATATAAAAACCACTGTTAAAAATCAAAGAAATTATTAAAAGCAACTCATATTATAAAATCAGGAATTTACCCAGGAGCAGTAAACAAATTAAAAACTACAAAATAAAGAAGGAAGAATCAGTTTAAGAGTGGTGAAACAACAAAATACCCCAAACACAAGAAGAAGGAAGAATAAAATTTATGGTCAGGAAGTAAAGAATACCCTGAAACCTTTAGCGAAGAGCAAAGTCAGTGTCAGAAAGTAAATTAGATACTTCAAACAAACCATCAGTCAAGATAACACGAAGTACCTTGGTTTACCCAAGAGTGAAGACAAGAAGAAGGAAGACCAGAGAAAGACAAGAGTGAAGAATGAAGACAAGAAGAAGGAAGACCAGAAGAAAGACAAGAGTGAAGAATGAGGACAAGAAGAAAGAAGAAGGAAGACCAGAAGAAAGACAAGAATGAAGACCAGAAGAAAGACAAGAGTGAAGACAAGAAAGAAGACAAGAAGAGAGGAAGAAATAGTATGAAAGAAACACCGTTATAAAACCTATTATTAACTACCATGAACCCCAAACCCATAAAGAGAATTAAAGAAAGTATAACATCCCAAAACCCTATAAAATGTAATTATTAAGAAACCAAAAGTGTTGTATAGTATAGTAAGAAGTGAACCAACTAAAGCTATTGTGTGAAAAAAAATAAAATAAACAAGTCTTAACAGTCCATGATTACTAAAGGTCTGGTCTGAGATAATAAGACTCAAAATATCAGCACCACCAGTGAAAAGTGAACTAGTGCAAGTGTTTTTGGAAATACAATAAACTTAAAGTTGTAGTGATACTATGACTTATCAATATGCTATATAACAATTTTTATATTCAAAATACACATCATCATAAAATAACAAAATGGAAGATTTCCAGTATTTTATTATTTTAATGTAACTTTGTTATTACAAGACATTTGTAAAAATGATAATAACTAGAGTATGGGTGGACATGTTTACTGATGAAGGGGATAATAAATAATAATGGTTTAGACCAGAAAGGACTGGAATTAGTTAACAACTACTGTGAAGGAACCTATGAGTTAAAATGATAATATGGAAATATACATTAGATTATTGTAAATTTTTGAATTATATAAATTAATTATTTTTAAAGAGCAATGTCAAATTTAGAGATTAACACAAAAAAACCGTTCAAAGGTTCAATTGATATGTAATTAAGGAAAGGAAGAGAAATATGACTATTTGAAATTTATTATAATAGTATTAATAACAATTAAAATGGCAGAAAAATTATATGAAGGCGGAAACCAGTTTTTGAGCCTAGATTTCCAAAAAGAAAGAAATTTGGTAATATCCACAAGAATGTCAACAGATATGGACTATAATATATCAATTCAAATAGAATGAGATAATTAAACCAATGATAAGGTTCATAATTCATGAAAGTGATGAATAAACTAAATAAATTCCATATATAATGTATTTTTGTATCATGTGTATGGAAAATCGAAATATTTTAACAATACTTTTTCAAAGATTAACTGAGCCAGATTTTGACTAACGTGAAGGAAGTTAGTTAGTTCTTTGTTAATGATCAAACTGAACAGTTCATGTAATATAACGTTCCAAAAAACCGTGTAGAAAAGAGTAATAAGGTTGTCTAGTAAATTCAGTGGAACGGGAGTTACGTTAAACAAACACTTTTACAGTAAAAACAAATTAAAATTTAACGACAATAGTGAAACATAACACCACACTACAAGATACAAGTGATTTAAAACAGTAAAACAATATATTTGTGATAATTCACGCTACCACTCATAACCGTTTTTGAGTAGTTAACCAACAGAAGTGAACACAAATAAAATAACATAATTAACACCAGTATACACGGAACACTCCTTCAGAACACCCCAAACAATATATTAGACAGATTACACCAGTGCGGGGACATTTAAAACATACAGTATATGAAGTTAATTTGGCAGTGAGATTTTCTCGCGACGACATTGGCGTTTAACCTAGTCATCCTTAGGAGCAGCCATCTTGAAAAATGCGAATCAGTGCCCACCTCATCGAGTGACGTCATAGTCTACATATGGTTTGACAATTCAATTTTTTAAACATTATATAAGGATTATTTAAATATTGTTAGATAATAATTATTGAAATCACTTTATTTGTAAATGTTATACTTTCTCGTTTACCCTTCTCTGACTATTAATATAATCGCTCCAAGAACCTTTTTTATAATACTTGTAAAAAATTATAACCTGTATGAACAACTCGATTATTTCCTGAGACGGAGTCGACAATTGCTCACAATCGATTAAACATCGATCCTTTCTTAAATTTGTTAATAAATCCATTTAATTCAATTGTTTGTATCTGTAATTTATTTCACATGCTAATTTAAGGTTATTTATTAATGCAACGAGACTTCAAGAAGAAGAAAATATTTTTTTACAGTGAGATATCAGACCAGCACGAAAAATCATAAATCGATTGCTGACCGGAGTTAATCTGATTAACTCCGTAATTTGTTAAGATCTTCAAGAAGTGCTAAATAATTAATAAATACCTTATTAATTATTAAAATTTTTACCAAAGCATTGGAACAGGATTATTTCTTAATTACAGACATCAATTAAAACATGAACAAAATTCTTTTTTAATAAAATTTTTTCTTTATTATCTTTATTTGTAAAGACCGTATACAGGGTCTTGTTACAAAGTGGCGTCCAACTTAGAGGGCTTGATAAGTTAAGCCTGGCAGCGGTTATCCAGTCAGGAAGAAGGGCAACAACGATAAATCAAAATGGCAGAACTTACAGAAATGGAGATGATGAAAAAGACTTTGGAAATGATGATGGAAATGAGAAAGGACATGAATGAAAATAGTAAGAAATTGAGTGAAGACTTGAATAAGCAAATGGAAGGAGTCAATAAAAATATAGAATCCACTAACAAGAAACTGGATGATTGGGCCGAAGAAAGGAGAGAGGACAGATTAAAAAGAGAAGAATTAAGAAAGAAGAAGACCGAAGAAATAAAAAATGATAGCCAACTAGAACCAGAAGAAATACCAAATGACAAAAACAGAGGATCCAGTTGAAGTGTTACTTGAAAAGAAAAAGAACGGAAACAAAGAAAATACTAAAGATATGGAAGTGGAACCAAAGGAAAGGAGGAAAACGCTTCCAAGGAAATTAATGAAAACCAAGGAAGAAATGGAAATGATGAACCATGGTTTAATGGATGTCAATAATATTCCGATTACCGACCATGAAGAAATCAGGAATTCCAGAAATTACGGAAGGAGATTAAAAGTAATCTCAGAAATAATGTACCAACAGACAATAGTTTACCAATGGGAAAGGACCAGAGGTAAACGGAATACGACATGTGGACCAGATCAGTTTCAGTGCTGGACTGGACAGTGTATTCCAGGAAGATGGAAATGTGACATCTTATCAGACTGTGGTGATGGTACAGATGATTCATCAGAATGTGTTCCATTAGGGTACCATCCAGGACAATTCCGGTGTACAGTTACACAAAGATGTATTCCTTCAGGGTGGATATGTGATGGTGAACCAGCTTGTGGGGCTTCAGATAAGCAAATAATTGATAGACCAGATGAAGATCCTCACAGATATTTTTCATGCAATACCACATATGGACCAGAGACGTATTGGTATATAAAACAATATGATAAAGGAAACTACATAAGCTTTGTGGCCAACAAAGGAATAACGGCTAGAAGAATGAAATACAAGGCAAAGGCTAAAAATGTCACTGGTACCGGAACAAGTATGAAGACTATGTTCATCCGGACAATGAGAGCAACTGAAATGACAGACTATGGTTAAATCAAATACCACACACCTCCACTAAAAGGGACTGATGTCATGATAACCGACAACGGCAAAAACTACAACAAAGAAGAAGAAAATAATTACCAATGAGGAGAAATAATAAGAAGAATGAACGAAGAACCAAAACGGTGGTTTAAGAAAGAAAATTAATCAAGGAATTACACCTTACAAAGGAAATATGAGCAACTGTGCAACCTAATAAAAATAATCCACCTGGGTATAAAAGAAAAATAATAATAAGCAATACTTTTGAAATAAAGACAAGAAAAAGAGTCATACAATATTTATGAAACTAATATGATATGTTTACCACATAAAATGAAAACTATTACAATTATTTATGAAAGGTATCATGAGAAATGGAACAATATAAAACAGAATTTGAATTAAACCATTTAAATTCTAAAACAAGAGTAAGCCCATCTTACATACAATTTATTGGAGAAAAACCATTTGGAAAAAATAATAATAAGAATTTTGACTTAATCCTCTAAATTCTAAAAACAATGTAAGTCCATCTTACATACAATTATTTAAAAGAAACATTTTGGAAGGAGATAAAAAGAATTTTGAATAACCGACTAAATTCAAAAACAATGTAATACCATATTACATGCGAAAAATTTGAGAAAATTTATGGAATAATATAAGAAGAATTTTGAATAACCATCAAAATTTAAAAATAAAATGTAAGCACACCTTACAAGCCAATTATTTGTAAAACACTTTGATGAAATAAAAAGAAGAGAATTAACACCATATCTTTGGTAATCATAAAATATATTTACCATGTTTATAAAGGATCATAATGAGCAGAATAAAGGAAACAGACTTTAGAATTAAAACAAATAATTCTGGAGAAGTATGGTCATGTCCAATTTCAATATAAAGTGTAAAAAACTTTCCATAAAATGATACGAAAGGGAATAAACCGTGTGATACGATTTGGGTGATTAAATATAATAAAATACAGAAATTTATGTGGAATTATGAGGTAATAAAACTTTGAAGTGTTATGAGGAGAAATTATGACCTCATTGTCAAATTAATTAAAACATTCATTCAAAAGAATAATAACCATGACAGGAGTAATGTGAGAATAATATCAAAATATGATGTAATTAAACTAATTAATATGAAATGATAATGAATTAAATGTCAATTATAATAACAACAGTTATAAGAAAGTTCTTGAACATAGAACAAGTGGAACTAATAAAAACAGAGCAATAAAATAAAAATGTCATAAAAATATGCTACTATAAACCAATGCAGCTTGTAATAAAAAACCAGAAAGTAATAAAGAATTTATAACCAAAAACTTTATATGATAAGAAAAGTTGAAAAATGTACTAATAGAAGAGCTTCCTACCATAATATCAAATGAATGAACCATCAAGTTAAAGAGTCAGAAGAACAACTGAGATAGGAATATTAAAATCTCTGAGCAATATAATAAGTAATAAGTGAAGTATCCCAAAGATATTTTTTAAATAGTAACAAATGTGTACTATTCTGAATAATTTTTTAATCTGTCTGTAGATAATTCCAGCAGTATTAATATGTTTTTTGAGCAGAGATGATTTGCCTCTGTACTCAAATATGTGTGAAGTATTGGACAGCAGAGGAAGTAGCGTACAGTGCCTCTCTGAACTGAACCAGCTCACAAAGTAGGGAACGATAGGGAGGAAATATCCCAAGGAGAAAATACTAAGAAGAAATATGAAAATAAAATAATAAATATGAAACTCAGATGACTATTACTATCAAGGAAGATCAAGTGAGAATGAGAAGGACATAAGCTCAAAAATAGATAGGAAAATTTTTAAAATGGAAGGAAGTCAAGAATAATAACAAACCTAGAATAATTATCATAAGCAATTGTTTCAGACAAAGCAAGTATAGTCTGAAAAAATCACTTCTGGAGAAGGGCATTCTGTAGCGTGACAGAAAATCCACTACTTATTAATTCAATTAAAATCATAAAAATTAATTACATTAATTATACTAATATAATATCGAATGAAATTTAATGAATTCAAAGGAATAAACCACAATAAAATAAAAATCCTCATTGCGTTATATAAAAACCACTGTTAAAAATCAAAGAAATTATTAAAAGCAACTCATATTATAAAATCAGGAATTTACCCAGGAGCAGTAAACAAATTAAAAACTACAAAATAAAGAAGGAAGAATCAGTTTAAGAGTGGTGAAACAACAAAATACCCCAAACACAAGAAGAAGGAAGAATAAAATTTATGGTCAGGAAGTAAAGAATACCCTGAAACCTTTAGCGAAGAGCAAAGTCAGTGTCAGAAAGTAAATTAGATACTTCAAACAAACCATCAGTCAAGATAACACGAAGTACCTTGGTTTACCCAAGAGTGAAGACAAGAAGAAGGAAGACCAGAGAAAGACAAGAGTGAAGAATGAAGACAAGAAGAAGGAAGACCAGAAGAAAGACAAGAGTGAAGAATGAGGACAAGAAGAAAGAAGAAGGAAGACCAGAAGAAAGACAAGAATGAAGACCAGAAGAAAGACAAGAGTGAAGACAAGAAAGAAGACAAGAAGAGAGGAAGAAATAGTATGAAAGAAACACCGTTATAAAACCTATTATTAACTACCATGAACCCCAAACCCATAAAGAGAATTAAAGAAAGTATAACATCCCAAAACCCTATAAAATGTAATTATTAAGAAACCAAAAGTGTTGTATAGTATAGTAAGAAGTGAACCAACTAAAGCTATTGTGTGAAAAAAAATAAAATAAACAAGTCTTAACAGTCCATGATTACTAAAGGTCTGGTCTGAGATAATAAGACTCAAAATATCAGCACCACCAGTGAAAAGTGAACTAGTGCAAGTGTTTTTGGAAATACAATAAACTTAAAGTTGTAGTGATACTATGACTTATCAATATGCTATATAACAATTTTTATATTCAAAATACACATCATCATAAAATAACAAAATGGAAGATTTCCAGTATTTTATTATTTTAATGTAACTTTGTTATTACAAGACATTTGTAAAAATGATAATAACTAGAGTATGGGTGGACATATTTACTGATGAAGGGGATAATAAATAATAATGGTTTAGACCAGAAAGGACTGGAATTAGTTAACAACTACTGTGAAGGAACCTATGAGTTAAAATGATAATATGGAAATATACATTAGATTATTGTAAATTTTTGAATTATATAAATTAATTATTTTTAAAGAGCAATGTCAAATTTAGAGATTAACACAAAAAAACCGTTCAAAGGTTCAATTGATATGTAATTAAGGAAAGGAAGAGAAATATGACTATTTGAAATTTATTATAATAGTATTAATAACAATTAAAATGGCAGAAAAATTATATGAAGGCGGAAACCAGTTTTTGAGCCTAGATTTCCAAAAAGAAAGAAATTTGGTAATATCCACAAGAATGTCAACAGATATGGACTATAATATATCAATTCAAATAGAATGAGATAATTAAACCAATGATAAGGTTCATAATTCATGAAAGTGATGAATAAACTAAATAAATTCCATATATAATGTATTTTTGTATCATGTGTATGGAAAATCGAAATATTTTAACAATACTTTTTCAAAGATTAACTGAGCCAGATTTTGACTAACGTGAAGGAAGTTAGTTAGTTCTTTGTTAATGATCAAACTGAACAGTTCATGTAATATAACGTTCCAAAAAACCGTGTAGAAAAGAGTAATAAGGTTGTCTAGTAAATTCAGTGGAACGGGAGTTACGTTAAACAAACACTTTTACAGTAAAAACAAATTAAAATTTAACGACAATAGTGAAACATAACACCACACTACAAGATACAAGTGATTTAAAACAGTAAAACAATATATTTGTGATAATTCACGCTACCACTCATAACCGTTTTTGAGTAGTTAACCAACAGAAGTGAACACAAATAAAATAACATAATTAACACCAGTATACACGGAACACTCCTTCAGAACACCCCAAACAATATATTAGACAGATTACACCAGTGCGGGGACATTTAAAACATACAGTATATGAAGTTAATTTGGCAGTGAGATTTTCTCGCGACGACATTGGCGTTTAACCTAGTCATCCTTAGGAGCAGCCATCTTGAAAAATGCGAATCAGTGCCCACCTCATCGAGTGACGTCATAGTCTACATATGGTTTGACAATTCAATTTTTTAAACATTATATAAGGATTATTAAAATATTGTTAGATAATAATTATTGAAATCACTTTATTTGTAAATGTTATACTTTCTCGTTTACCCTTCTCTGACTATTAATATAATCGCTCCAAGAACCTTTTTTATAATACTTGTAAAAAATTATAACCTGTATGAACAACTCGATTATTTCCTGAGACGGAGTCGACAATTGCTCACAATCGATTAAACATCGATCCTTTCTTAAATTTGTTAATAAATCCATTTAATTCAATTGTTTGTATCTGTAATTTATTTCACATGCTAATTTAAGGTTATTTATTAATGCAACGAGACTTCAAGAAGAAGAAAATATTTTTTTACAGTGAGATATCAGACCAGCACGAAAAATCATAAATCGATTGCTGACCGGAGTTAATCTGATTAACTCCGTAATTTGTTAAGATCTTCAAGAAGTGCTAAATAATTAATAAATACCTTATTAATTATTAAAATTTTTACCAAAGCATTGGAACAGGATTATTTCTTAATTACAGACATCAATTAAAACATAAACAAAATTCTTTTTTAATAAAATTTTTTCTTTATTATCTTTATTTGTAAAGACCGTATACAGGGTCTTGTTACAAAGTGGCGTCCAACTTAGAGGGCTTGATAAGTTAAGCCTGGCAGCGGTTATCCAGTCAGGAAGAAGGGCAACAACGATAAATCAAAATGGCAGAACTTACAGAAATGGAGATGATGAAAAAGACTTTGGAAATGATGATGGAAATGAGAAAGGACATGAATGAAAATAGTAAGAAATTGAGTGAAGACTTGAATAAGCAAATGGAAGGAGTCAATAAAAATATAGAATCCACTAACAAGAAACTGGATGATTGGGCCGAAGAAAGGAGAGAGGACAGATTAAAAAGAGAAGAATTAAGAAAGAAGAAGACCGAAGAAATAAAAAATGATAGCCAACTAGAACCAGAAGAAATACCAAATGACAAAAACAGAGGATCCAGTTGAAGTGTTACTTGAAAAGAAAAAGAACGGAAACAAAGAAAATACTAAAGATATGGAAGTGGAACCAAAGGAAAGGAGGAAAACGCTTCCAAGGAAATTAATGAAAACCAAGGAAGAAATGGAAATGATGAACCATGGTTTAATGGATGTCAATAATATTCCGATTACCGACCATGAAGAAATCAGGAATTCCAGAAATTACGGAAGGAGATTAAAAGTAATCTCAGAAATAATGTACCAACAGACAATAGTTTACCAATGGGAAAGGACCAGAGGTAAACGGAATACGACATGTGGACCAGATCAGTTTCAGTGCTGGACTGGACAGTGTATTCCAGGAAGATGGAAATGTGACATCTTATCAGACTGTGGTGATGGTACAGATGATTCATCAGAATGTGTTCCATTAGGGTACCATCCAGGACAATTCCGGTGTACAGTTACACAAAGATGTATTCCTTCAGGGTGGATATGTGATGGTGAACCAGCTTGTGGGGCTTCAGATAAGCAAATAATTGATAGACCAGATGAAGATCCTCACAGATATTTTTCATGCAATACCACATATGGACCAGAGACGTATTGGTATATAAAACAATATGATAAAGGAAACTACATAAGCTTTGTGGCCAACAAAGGAATAACGGCTAGAAGAATGAAATACAAGGCAAAGGCTAAAAATGTCACTGGTACCGGAACAAGTATGAAGACTATGTTTATCCGGACAATGAGAGCAACTGAAATGACAGACTATGGTTAAATCAAATACCACACACCTCCACTAAAAGGGACTGATGTCATGATAACCGACAACGGCAAAAACTACAACAAAGAAGAAGAAAATAATTACCAATGAGGAGAAATAATAAGAAGAATGAACGAAGAACCAAAACGGTGGTTTAAGAAAGAAAATTAATCAAGGAATTACACCTTACAAAGGAAATATGAGCAACTGTGCAACCTAATAAAAATAATCCACCTGGGTATAAAAGAAAAATAATAATAAGCAATACTTTTGAAATAAAGACAAGAAAAAGAGTCATACAATATTTATGAAACTAATATGATATGTTTACCACATAAAATGAAAACTATTACAATTATTTATGAAAGGTATCATGAGAAATGGAACAATATAAAACAGAATTTGAATTAAACCATTTAAATTCTAAAACAAGAGTAAGCCCATCTTACATACAATTTATTGGAGAAAAACCATTTGGAAAAAATAATAATAAGAATTTTGACTTAATCCTCTAAATTCTAAAAACAATGTAAGTCCATCTTACATACAATTATTTAAAAGAAACATTTTGGAAGGAGATAAAAAGAATTTTGAATAACCGACTAAATTCAAAAACAATGTAATACCATATTACATGCGAAAAATTTGAGAAAATTTATGGAATAATATAAGAAGAATTTTGAATAACCATCAAAATTTAAAAATAAAATGTAAGCACACCTTACAAGCCAATTATTTGTAAAACACTTTGATGAAATAAAAAGAAGAGAATTAACACCATATCTTTGGTAATCATAAAATATATTTACCATGTTTATAAAGGATCATAATGAGCAGAATAAAGGAAACAGACTTTAGAATTAAAACAAATAATTCTGGAGAAGTATGGTCATGTCCAATTTCAATATAAAGTGTAAAAAACTTTCCATAAAATGATACGAAAGGGAATAAACCGTGTGATACGATTTGGGTGATTAAATATAATAAAATACAGAAATTTATGTGGAATTATGAGGTAATAAAACTTTGAAGTGTTATGAGGAGAAATTATGACCTCATTGTCAAATTAATTAAAACATTCATTCAAAAGAATAATAACCATGACAGGAGTAATGTGAGAATAATATCAAAATATGATGTAATTAAACTAATTAATATGAAATGATAATGAATTAAATGTCAATTATAATAACAACAGTTATAAGAAAGTTCTTGAACATAGAACAAGTGGAACTAATAAAAACAGAGCAATAAAATAAAAATGTCATAAAAATATGCTACTATAAACCAATGCAGCTTGTAATAAAAAACCAGAAAGTAATAAAGAATTTATAACCAAAAACTTTATATGATAAGAAAAGTTGAAAAATGTACTAATAGAAGAGCTTCCTACCATAATATCAAATGAATGAACCATCAAGTTAAAGAGTCAGAAGAACAACTGAGATAGGAATATTAAAATCTCTGAGCAATATAATAAGTAATAAGTGAAGTATCCCAAAGATATTTTTTAAATAGTAACAAATGTGTACTATTCTGAATAATTTTTTAATCTGTCTGTAGATAATTCCAGCAGTATTAATATGTTTTTTGAGCAGAGATGATTTGCCTCTGTACTCAAATATGTGTGAAGTATTGGACAGCAGAGGAAGTAGCGTACAGTGCCTCTCTGAACTGAACCAGCTCACAAAGTAGGGAACGATAGGGAGGAAATATCCCAAGGAGAAAATACTAAGAAGAAATATGAAAATAAAATAATAAATATGAAACTCAGATGACTATTACTATCAAGGAAGATCAAGTGAGAATGAGAAGGACATAAGCTCAAAAATAGATAGGAAAATTTTTAAAATGGAAGGAAGTCAAGAATAATAACAAACCTAGAATAATTATCATAAGCAATTGTTTCAGACAAAGCAAGTATAGTCTGAAAAAATCACTTCTGGAGAAGGGCATTCTGTAGCGTGACAGAAAATCCACTACTTATTAATTCAATTAAAATCATAAAAATTAATTACATTAATTATACTAATATAATATCGAATGAAATTTAATGAATTCAAAGGAATAAACCACAATAAAATAAAAATCCTCATTGCGTTATATAAAAACCACTGTTAAAAATCAAAGAAATTATTAAAAGCAACTCATATTATAGAATCAGGAATTTACCCAGGAGCAGTAAACAAATTAAAAACCACAAAATAAAGAAGGAAGAATCAGTTTAAGAGTGGTGAAACAACAAAATACCCCAAACACAAGAAGAAGGAAGAATAAAATTTATGATCAGGAAGTAAAGAATACCCTGAAACCTTTAGCGAAGAGCAAAGTCAGTGTCAGAAAGTAAATTAGATACTTCAAACAAACCATCAGTCAAGATAACACGAAGTACCTTGGTTTACCCAAGAGTGAAGACAAGAAGAAGGAAGACCAGAGAAAGACAAGAGTGAAGAATGAAGACAAGAAGAAGGAAGACCAGAAGAAAGACAAGAGTGAAGAATGAGGACAAGAAGAAAGAAGAAGGAAGACCAGAAGAAAGACAAGAATGAAGACCAGAAGAAAGACAAAAGTGAAGACAAGAAAGAAGACAAGAAGAGAGGAAGAAATGGTATGAAAGAAACACCGTTATAAAACCTATTATTAACTACCATGAACCCCAAACCCATAAAGAGAATTAAAGAAAGTATAACATCCCAAAACCCTATAAAATGTAATTATTAAGAAACCAAAAGTGTTGTATAGTATAGTAAGAAGTGAACCAACTAAAGCTATTGTGTGAAAAAAAAAATAAACAAGTCTTAACAGTCCATGATTACTAAAGGTCTGGTCTGAGATAATAAGTCTCAAAATATCAGCACCACCAGTGAAAAGTGAACTAGTGCAAGTGTTTTTGGAAATACAATAAACTTAAAGTTGTAGTGATACTATGACTTATCAATATGCTATATAACAATTTTTATATTCAAAATACACATCATCATAAAATAACAAAATGGAAGATTTCCAGTATTTTATTATTTTAATGTAACTTTGTTATTACAAGACATTTGTAAAAATGATAATAACTAGAGTATGGGTGGACATGTTTACTGATGAAGGGGATAATAAATAATAATGGTTTAGACCAGAAAGGACTGGAATTAGTTAACAACTACTGTGAAGGAACCTATGAGTTAAAATGATAATATGGAAATATACATTAGATTATTGTAAATTTTTGAATTATATAAATTAATTATTTTTAAAGAGCAATGTCAAATTTAGAGATTAACACAAAAAAAAACAGTTCAAAGGTTCAATTGATATGTAATTAAGGAAAGGAAGAGAAATATGACTATTTGAAATTTATTATAATAGTATTAATAACAATTAAAATGGCAGAAAAATTATATGAAGGCGGAAACCAGTTTTTGAGCCTAGATTTCCAAAAAGAAAGAAATTTGGTAATATCCACAAAAATGTCAACAGATATGGACTATAATATATCAATTCAAATAGAATGAGATAATTAAACCAATGATAAGGTTCATAATTCATGAAAGTGATGAATAAACTAAATAAATTCCATATATAATGTATTTTTGTATCATGTGTATGGAAAATCGAAATATTTTAACAATACTTTTTCAAAGATTAACTGAGCCAGATTTTGACTAACGTGAAGGAAGTTAGTTAGTTCTTTGTTAATGATCAAACTGAACAGTTCATGTAATATAACGTTCCAAAAAACCGTGTAGAAAAGAGTAATAAGGTTGTCTAGTAAATTCAGTGGAACGGGAGTTACGTTAAACAAACACTTTTACAGTAAAAACAAATTAAAATTTAACGACAATAGTGAAACATAACACCACACTACAAGATACAAGTGATTTAAAACAGTAAAACAATATATTTGTGATAATTCACGCTACCACTCATAACCGTTTTTGAGTAGTTAACCAACAGAAGTGAACACAAATAAAATAACATAATTAACACCAGTATACACGGAACACTCCTTCAGAACACCCCAAACAATATATTAGACAGATTACACCAGTGCGGGGACATTTAAAACATACAGTATATGAAGTTAATTTGGCAGTGAGATTTTCTCGCGACGACATTGGCGTTTAACCTAGTCATCCTTAGGAGCAGCCATCTTGAAAAATGCGAATCAGTGCCCACCTCATCGAGTGACGTCATAGTCTACATATGGTTTGACAATTCAATTTTTTAAACATTATATAAGGATTATTAAAATATTGTTAGATAATAATTATTGAAATCACTTTATTTGTAAATGTTATACTTTCTCGTTTACCCTTCTCTGACTATTAATATAATCGCTCCAAGAACCTTTTTTATAATACTTGTAAAAAATTATAACCTGTATGAACAACTCGATTATTTCCTGAGACGGAGTCGACAATTGCTCACAATCGATTAAACATCGATCCTTTCTTAAATTTGTTAATAAATCCATTTATTTCAATTGTTTGTATCTGTAATTTATTTCACATGCTAATTTAAGGTTATTTATTAATGCAACGAGACTTCAAGAAGAAGAAAATATTTTTTTACAGTGAGATATCAGACCAGCACGAAAAATCATAAATCGATTGCTGACCGGAGTTAATCTGATTAACTCCGTAATTTGTTAAGATCTTCAAGAAGTGCTAAATAATTAAGAAATACCTTATTAATTATTAAAATTGTTACCAAAGCATTGGAACAGGATTATTTCTTAATTACAGACATCAATTAAAACATAAACAAAATTTTTTTTTAAATAAAATTTTTTCTTTATTATCTTTATTTGTAAAGACCGCATACAGGGTCTTGTTACAATATATATGCCTTTTTATGGGTCATATTTATTTACAAAAATCAGAATGGCGTCCTTATAATGGCAGGCAAAGACCACTTCCAGAGAAGAGATCTCTGCATCTTCAATCTTCTGTTAGCCTGTTGTCAAAGTGATGAACAGAACAACAACAGACTAGAGACTGTATCTCCGTAGCCGTTAACTACTTCACTCTTGTATTACAGTTTTGATAAATGGTATGCCAAGGTCGCTGTGAACTGTGTCATTCGGAAAACGATGGGACATAGATTTTTGAACTTGTAGACCTTCGTGTTATACGAATCAACGTTTTAGAGTACTTGAAGACACTAGAGTAACTTCAGGCCCAATATGAGCACTTGAAGACACTAGAGTAACTTCAGGCCCAATATGAGTACTTGAAGACACTAGAGTAACTTCAGGCCCAATATGAGTACTTCAAGACACTAGAGTAACTTCAGGCCCAATATGAGTACTTCAAGACACTAGAGTAACTTCAGGCCCAATATGAGTACTTCAAGACACTAGAGTAACTTCAGGGCCAATATGAGTACTTGAAGACACTAGAGTAACTTCAGGGCCAATATGAGTACTTGAAGACACTAGCAGGACCAATATGAATTTCGTAGATATAATAATATAAGATTAACATATGAAGAAGTCTCTACGTAGTGTCTCACATATGGGAAAGGATAAGGTTGGGCAGTGCATTGTCGCCGCTATTGTTAGTATGTGTATCAAGTAGGTGATAAGTTTTGCAAGATTTTATAAGTATGACAACAAGGAATGAATTTAACACATCATTCAAAATGAAAACGATATAGCTCTATTGGTCTACAGGCCATTTGCTCTTTATGAAAAATTGCTTCGTAAGTTAGAAGTGAAGATGGATGGAAAGAAAAGAGTCATGAAATTAATGAAGTTGGTATGATTGAAAAGAACATTCAAGTGATAGTTGTGACGTTCAAACAGATACAGTCCATCAAGTATCTGAGTAGCAGAGTCTCAGTGGATGAAAGATCCATTGAAGGCTATAAATCTACGACAGTAAAGGGAAACTACCTTTATAAAATAAAAGAACATTCGAAAAATCAATGGAATACAAAGAAAAACAAAGTGACTTCTATGCAGGCTCTGAATCACGTGGAACAGGGACAGCGAGAAAAACAGAAAGTTAATTTTATTTTATAACCTAGAAACTCACATTCATAAAAGGTTATGTAGTAGAGATAGAAAGTGAGAAGTTAAGATACATAAGAGAAGAAGATTATGAACAAGCCTTACCAGAAGGATACTAAACGTAATTACATGACTGTACTCGATAGCGCTTAAAAGAAATATTAACGGAAAATTATAAGATAAGTTCGAAGTAGAGGTTCTAGGATCAAATGGCTATAGAGGTGTGTTTGAAGAGAAACAGAAAGGTGATCAGTTGGGCTACGGTTACTCAAGTATAGAGAGATGCGTATGTGTAATGTGTATGTACTCGTATTGTAAACAGATGAAGTGTGACACAGATTGACAGACGATGAATAGCAGTTGAAAACGAGGTGGCAAGAGAGACAGTCGAAGAAAGTGAAAGAAAATCGTAACAAGGTTGAGCGGTGCGCTGAGTTTACAAATAGTGAAGCATCAGGTCAGGTTACGCAACTGGATGTTATGTAACAGCGTTTTGTAGGTAGAAAAAAGCGCCTCACCTGCGCATCGCGCGCGCGCGCGTGTGTACGTGAGAGCGAACGCAAACGTCAGTGATCTCAATCTCGATTGGGATGTTGGCAGTGTCCGTGAGTTATCTTTTGTCTGACGTTTTATGTGTACATTGAAGAACGTTCAATCGTGATAAGAGTTGTACAAACTAGATACAATTATAGAAGATTATTAGGAACTTCAAACTTCACGAACGTCTACTGGGGTTTTAAGGTCATTGGCGCTCCGAGTAAAGAGTAAACAAAATAACTGAAGTGCCAGTTTTGGTTAGGAAGGTATCTGTATTAAAATACTCTGAGGAGAACCGTTTCATTTTCCACTCACCATCTGTTGGACTCCCGTCTGCTGGACTGGACTGGCTAACCGGTAACTGCTACAAACATGATTATTTTTCAGAGGGGGAAAAATGCATTATGCACTGTCAGAGGAAACCGTCTGTCCAGTGAAGTGTGGGACTCTCACTCTCTAAAAAACCCACCTCTAATTCAGGCATTGCTATCCATTCTGAAAACACTTAGTGTATTGCTTCAGAATGGAGCCTATTGCGCTCTTCTCGGGCTCCTTCTAATTATCCCTTCAGTACTACTGACCGTTGAGTGCAAGTTCGGCCTGTCTTTCCTATTCTTGTAGAATCCACTGAATAACTCCTTGTCACGAAGCATAATCTCAATTACACCCTCGGGCGTGAAATTCTCCGAGCTCCACCTCTAGTGCCATCTTGAGAATCTGCTGCACTTGTGCAGCAGATCTTTATGGGGTTTTAAGGTATCTTTATGGGGAGAATCAACGTGCTGACATGCTGGGCTTTGCACGTTTCCCATTCTGTGGAGGTAGGCGTTAAAGCTGATACTAACATGCTACTAAAAGGCTATCAACATGATACTAACGACTTGCTTCAAATTTATCAGACGCACAGTTTTTAATGAGAATACTAAAATAGTGTTCCTTAGAGTATTGCGAGCCCATCACCACAACACTTCAGAAACTTGAAATTTGTAATGTTACTATTTACATATAAAACTCGTTGTATCTGTGATAAAAAACAAGATGTTTGTTTAATTTGCTTTCCCATCCCTTTAAACATCGATTTATTTCAAGATTTTAACGAGCATCGAATCCGAGAAATCAAATTTCATTTCTCTGTGTTCACAACAGCATAAATAATTAACTTTTCCTCTTCCTTAATGAAATCATTAATATTATTTACTTTTTTTGAAGACTGTAACTGTGATGTGTACACTTTATATAGTACACAATGATTCTTATTAACGGAACCTGAATCTCTTTATGATAATGTGAAGTTGTGACACTTGCACGGAGTGACATTTGCACGGAGATGGATTTGTTGACATTTGCCCAGAGCCCTAAGCATTCCAGGAAATGACTAATTATGTGTATTTTTATCAGTGACACTTGCACGGAGTCCGGTAGGGGGTGAGTCGGACTGGTTATATGAATGCAGGAGCAATGGAGGCGGTGTTGACTATACCAACAAAGAAGATGTGACTTTTTGGCGATGTGTTGATTATAAGAAAAGTAAATGTAAAGGCAGAATATCAACGAAAAATAATACTATCGTAGGCGAAGTAACTCATGTTTGTATTCCGGACGAAGCGGAAACTGAAGTGAGAAAAAGTGTTGTTAATGCAAAGAAGCGTGCAAGGGAAACAGATAATACGATTTCAAAAATTTACGCCGAAGAAGTAGGCTCGCTCTTTAATCGAGGATATGACCTTGTGACTTCACTACCATCACACAGAAGTGCCAAACAATCATTACATCGCATTCGAAGAAAAACTGTGGGGCCTACAAAGGACCCAGCCGACTCTGAAGGAATACGATTAGAGGAAAATGATCTACTTATGAATGACGGTAAACATTTTCTACTTGAAGACGACAACAGAGGGTCTAAAGACAGAATATTGGTGTTGACAGCGAAAAAGGAAAATCTGCATTGACAAGTTGTTCTTCATTCTTCGTCGACGGAACCTTCAAGAGTTCAAGCAAACAGTTTGAGCAGTTATTTATCATCCACGCCGATCTGGGAAGTTCTTGGAAAGAAACCAACACTATTCCAGCAGTCTACGCGTTGTTGCCAAATAAGAAACGAGAAACATATGATCGTTTTTTCAAAGCAGTGAAAAACAACGTACCTGGATGGAATCCTGTGACACTTACAATGGACTTTGAACTGGCAATGATCCAATCAGCTAAAACTCTGTTTCCTGAAGCTGAAATTTTTGGTTGTAACTACCATTTTAACCAATGTTTATGGAGGAGCGTACAAGATTGTGGCCTTGCTCCTGCGTACAAGGAAAATGAAGAGATTCGACTTCACATTCGAATGTGTTCTGCCCTGGCGCATGTTCCGCTAGAACTGACTGATGATGCTTGGCTAAGTATACAGGAAAGCACACCTGAAGACGAGAAACTGCGGGTGTTCTATGACTACGTCGTCGATCAGTGGCTTGAGAATGAGCATATCCAAAGGAAAGTGTGGAACTGTTGCGGAAGACAGCACCGGACCAACAATGTTTCTGAAGGGTGGAATCAAAGAATTAATAGTTTAATTTCGAGGTCTCATCCAAATGTATATTCACTGCTCAAGACTCTACGAGAGGACGCAGAGTATTACGGCCACTTTTTTGATAGAATAGCCCTGAATATTGACGGGAAGAAGAGGAAAAAGCAGCAGTGAAGAGTGATGAAACCATTTCAAAGGCCTTAAAAAACTGGAACTAGATGGCAAACTAAGGTCTTTCCTTGTTTCTGTTGCTTATGTCCAGAAGTTAAAGTAAAGGCAATGCCTATAGGTTAGAGAAGTAGACTCTCACCAGGAAAGATTTGTAAATATACAGCATAAATATATTCTAATTCAGCATTAAAAAAAAAAATTGACGAACTCACATAAAGTGAAAAATATATATGGGGAACGATAAGAGACTACCTCCCCGTGGTGTTCCCTGGAAACGACGCAAAGTTGGCTAAAAGTCTCTTAAAATTCATAAAATAAAAGTAATATTGCACTATAACACTGAATTCAACCCTTCCAAAATTGAAAGAGGATACGTTTTGAACAGTTTTAAGATACCAATGTTAGTTCCGGGCAAGTGTCACAGTCTTACTTCTGACTCACCAAATACCATTATGTGGAGGGGAGGGCTCCGGGCAAATGTCACTCCGTGCAAGTGTCACTCCGAGCAAGTGTTCCAACCCCGATAATGTAGAAATAATCCGCGCCACTTTTCAGCGTCATGGCACTTGGGTAAGTGCCTATATTTTGTTGTGCTGTACAACCTCGTGGTCCACTGCTGTCAGCTTGCACAGTCTGCCGTTGTTTGCAACAAAAGCTTTAAACGTTTGACGGAGTTGACACATTTGTTCTCTTTTTAATATATTTAATTTGCGGTTTTATTACTCTCGTAATCTGATAGGCTAACTGGACCGTAAACCTTAATTGTAGTATTTAAGGTTCTGTTGACTTAATGGGTTTAAAATAATAACTTGACGGATAAACTGATTTTCCAAATAAATAACAGTAAAATAAAATAATATTATTGAAGTATTCAAATGAATATTTAAATACAAGTATTTTAGTTAATCAAATTAGTTTAATAATGTTGCATCCAAGTTTATTGGTCACTGGGTTTTCGGATGACACATGCCACTTTCATTTTGTAAATTTGAGGTCAATGTCACCATACATACCACTTAGATCACTATCACAATTTGTGATCGACCATGTTTCCCTGAATTACCGGCTCTCGTGTCCGAAGATCTTTTACACACAAAGACAAGTTTAAAAAAGTCTACACAAATATTAATACTCAACAAATGTTCATTGAATGTAAGTTTTAAAGTTTAATGATTAGCCTGTTAGTATGGTAGTTACAAATAATCATTTGTTTATTAATAATAGAAAACGAAAAATTTATAAAGAAACACAGGTTCGCTTAAAAACAAGAACTTCTGAGATACAAAACAGAATGCGTAGTACGCAATGAAAACACAGCGTTTGTCTACTGCTGATAAGACGTGGCAACATTCATCACGTGTTATGGGAGGGGCGAATAAATACCCAATTCCTTCTACGTTCTGATGTGTCAATTCGGAAGTTGTATTAAATAGATCTTAGTCTGCTCGTTTATAAAAACAGAACTGCGATGTGAAGGCCTGATGTTGTACAATAGCCTAGTGTAAGCAATTTTTTGTTATCTCCACAGGCTGCAAAGTACTATATTATACTTTACATGAATTTGTTTTCTGCTCCTTCTCAAATAAAGTCACTGCAATAAATTCGTTTTAGAGGTTTTTAAACACCGAATAACCGTGCACTTTACCCCTCGTGAATTCTACTATTTCTATATTTTGTGCATTCTGTATTCTAAATTCTGTACCATTTTACTTCCATATAAGCCGTGACCTTCAAACGTCACACTGTATACACTAGTAAACCTACTGAACTACTAGGGAGCCGTGTTGCATGTGACTAACATGTGTGGCTGACAGTTATGCACAGATGGCCAGATAAAAGCTGTTTGTTTACAGATATAATACAGTGGCTGCGCTAAATCACAGAAAAAAGTTTACACAAGATGTAATGTTTGAAGAAAAGACAGATTTGGGTGGCATTGTACAGTTCAACCTACTTTGTTTCCACTAAAGCTGGTCACAGGCGGTAGCTGAACATAGTGCATTGGGGACGACATAACGTTTTCCCTGCTTCGCTACTATACTAAGTATAGTATACTACTATACTAAGTCTTGACGGAGACGTACTTAATATTCAGTTCAGTTACCACTCTGTAGTCGATCCATTCTTTCAGTACCCATTCTTATCATTTACCGTTTTGTTATGTCTTCTTCTCCATTCTTTCTTTCCTCCTGTTAAGTAGTTTTTAAATACTCATTACAGCCTAGTATATGTGTACATGTATAAGCATAAGGCATTCATTGTTAGATATATACTTTCCATTACATTTTAGACAAGATAACGCGTTCAGTTTTCCTTGAACCCCCTCTGCACTTGATTTCCCAAACAAGCGTAACGCTAACCATTACATTCAGTCTCCTCTTACAGCGTACCCTAACTATTGACCTTACTGGTATTCAGCGTGATTACGTAATTTTATTGGCATAGTAAACATATCATTTTAAAAACTTAAAATTAAAAACAATCATACACCATATTAAATTATATCATTTGTTAATAAAAACGAAATAAATTGAAAAGCTAAGTACAAAAACAAACCGTGTACCAGAAATTGTGTATTTGCCATCTGTTATTTGAATTGCAACCCTGCAACTTTGTCGTGCTTACTTGCTGCTACCTGTCATGCTCCGGACGAGGCTTTTCAGTGTCTCCACCATTATCAAGTCCTAAACCACGACCTAGCACTTGATGATGGTGGACCTAGGTCGTTATTAACGTCTTGATAATGCTGGACACACTGAAAGGTCTCGTCCGGAGCATGACAGGTAGCAGTTCAGCAAGTAAGCACGACAAAGTTGTAATTGTGTATTTATCGAAAGTAAGGTCAACAAAACATTGCATGCATCTAATGAAACATTGTCTTTAGTAACGCGTTACGTATCAATCGTTTATGGCGTAAATAATATGAGGTGAATGCACAGTAATATCATGAACATTTCAAGGATTACTTGCACAATATACTCCACCATAAAAAGCAGGGATTTTACACATGTTTGGACGATTCACTATGGTGAATTACAAAAAAGAAAAAAAAGAGTAAATATTAAATTTAACTAAACTTTACCAATATAACGGTTCGTAAAGTGATGCAATTTTTATGACATAACTTATATTTGTGTTGTTATTTAAGCTTAACGTTAGAGCGATAAATAAGCAAATAAGGAAACATTTTTTTCGGCATGAGACGATTCGTCGCCCGTTAAATGTTGTTTGTTTAGAGGTGTGCCGAGATTGCCAAAAATTATTTTTATTTCACTGTTTATGGAATTGCATTTTTGCCCTAATAAATGACCTTAATACGTAATATACCGATCAGAATTTAATATTTCTAATGGAGGCTAGATTTGAAAACGTACAGTCGAAGAAGTCATTGGATAATAGATCATGGTTTGATTTTATTTACTCTCAGTTTCGGAAACTTTTTATCCTTTCGAGTTGTAATTCACTTAATACTGTGATAATTGTATCTTCAAACGTCCCCTTGTAGATTTGTTTCTTAATTCATATTTTTTCGTTCTTCTAAGCGTGATATCTACAAAATTTGAAATTTGTGTTCACGCGTACTACTCTTGAACCTGTATAATAAAACTTCCATTTTTTTGTACCTTACAGTATAAACAGAAATCCTTTTTCAGCTTCGCCCATAAGTTTAACTGCATCTTTCCACGAGTCCTCCAACATCTCATTTTTCTCTTGGTGTGTAGTTTCTTCTTCGCTTTAATAGCTTGCTTATTTCTATTCTATCAACATTTAACTATGCTACTTTATTCTCTCCCCCGATAACATAACGACCAATTTTGTTCCTATGGATTCATTTGTTGGTTTTGGTCTGCCTGGAGTTCATTTAATTTTTTTTTAAGAACGTCAACTGTTTAAATCATATTAAGTCTTATTTCTGTTTGTGTTAAGTCCTTGCCTATAGAGACCCGGGTGTTTGTACTTTGGCTTCCTATATATTGATAATTTACTACAATTCTGTGAATAATTCTCTGATTTTTATATTCAAAGTTTACTTATAGTATTCACATGTAGGCCTACATCAGCTCTCGAACCTTGATCCCCATGCTTAGCTCTTTATAATGAAACATTCTGTATTTATTAAACGTTTATCAAAATATGAGGGGTACATATAAATACCAGTTATACACCAGTCCCTGAGCTGCAGAACGTGTTCACTATATTCAACGATATACATTTATTACTGTTGTAGATTTTAGTATTAAATAATTTTTAATTATCAGAATGATTACGAGCACCCTGATTGCACTACTACTTTTTAGTAAAATAACAATTGTAAAGTAGACAATCATAATTTTTTTAAATACTACGAATACAGTCAACACTGGATTCCGACTACTAAATTGGTCTTTTCAGTTAAATTATAAACATAATGCCTAAGTATCAAATGGTTTAGTCCTACATTTTAAGCTTATGTATGTTTCTCTATAGGCTTATGTCTAATACCTTCCATAAATATACCTAACTGATGACAATATGTAAAATTTTTTTGTAGCTTTAGAAACTTTTGAAGCTATGGTTCAACTTTGAAAACGGGCGACCCGAAACGGAAAGGGGATGTTAACAGTCATTAATTTTGTAAAATTATTAAAAATTCCAAGTTTGTATTTTAAATGAAATTCCGCATTTTTTTCCATAAAAATCACTTCCATTTTTAGTTCCTAAAGTCACCACCGTAGTGGCCTAAATTAAAAATAAAATTTCAGGGTAACCACTGCGTTTGGATTTGTGATGAAACTGCCTTTAGTCTGATACGCAGGTTAGATTTTCACAATTTATACAAACTCTTGATCCACTTTTTGGGCTTAGTGTCCAAAATTTTTAAGCTCCTCAAAATAAATATTATATTCAGATTTTCGTTAATTTGATTCTCACACGATTTTTGCGATATTTTTTCAAAACTTTGGCCCCTTACTTTTATGCATCCCACTCGCCTATTTATAGTGAGAACAATCTAAAAAACAACACGAGTCTGGGGGTTACATGTATAGATACGCATGTAAAGTTTTATGAAAATCGTTTGATGCATATCGTGAGACAAACCACAGATATACGCACAAATACCAAAACGGTCGAGTTAAAACTGAGAACTGACCTAGCTCCTTTAACAATTTGTGTAGTTACCGTTAAAGTATTATTTACATTTGTCCTCCAAATATTTAGAGTATGTGTACGGGTATGAGTATTTATTTTCATACGGGTTTTATTCTATCATGATCGTGTGCGAGATTCCGTATTTTTTGAAATCGGAAATAAAAGTAATTTAAAAACGGTAACAGTCCTCAACTGGAATCGAACAGATTAACTGTCATTTAGTCGTGTCATCGAAGCGACTGCGCTGTCTAAATTGTTGGAATAAAAAATTGCCCTGATAGACAGACGTTGCGCAGTCGCAGTTACTTTGTGCCGAGAGCTGAAACAAACTGGTTGCGTGAAACACTGCCCGGCTAGTGTATGTTTCTTTTTTTATTTAACGGCCGGAAATTTGTGGGAGGCGGAGAACAGATTGAACAATAAAAATTATAAAAAGAAAGAAAAACAACTCCTTCCATCTTGGCTAAATATCAAAACTAGTTTATGTAAAATCTATAACAGCAATTACAGTATAATTAATATCATTACACCTCATAACCGTCTCTCTTCTCGTCTGTGTGACTCGTTTTGCGTCTGGCGCCTGTCGTTGACTACGATACAATTATTGCAATTATGCAATGTGTATGTCGCTCTCCCGCACGTGCAGCCACACGCACATGCACGCCCAACACAAAGGATGTAGGTAAATAAAAGTGATGTGATTATTTTCAACGACAACCTGTCGATGACAGGTTAGAATCTGAGTTTAGAATTGAAACTTATAATCTACAACTGTATCTTCTACCAACAGATTTTTATGTTGCAACTGATTATGGCCGATATCATTGAACACTATATTGATTTCAATACGACGCAATATAGAGACGTAAGCTATAGAAAGCTACAGAAAAGCCAGAATACGTTACACGCAATAAAAAATAATATTAATCTCCTAAAAAACAAAACACAAGATAGGCATTATGAAACAAAGTGAACAGTGAGGGTAAGCATAATATCCATGGGGTTACCATCTAATCCTCATCATTCGTTCTGTCGCAGCATGACATTGTAAACACAGCTGGAACAGACAGTGACTCTGTACTGATATCAATGGAAACGTATCACCTAACAGCCTGTCACAAGGTTTGGAAACATAAACGATGACGGTGAGAGATAAGGTTGGAAGTTCACCAGAAATTGAATAATAAAATGTTCGTGTGCAGGATTTTCTTAGCTTATTTATAATTATTGTGGTTAAAGTGTTGTAACTTTTTCGAAATGACGTATTTTTCTCGTGATTAATCCTCCTTCAAAAAATGGGCATTTTGATGCTGAGCTCTGATTTAAGAAATGCTATGAAAAATTTTATAAACGTTTATTAATTCGTTTACTAAAATAAAAACAAATAAATAATTTTTACGTTTTTAAGAATTTGGTTAGTAATTTCTTAACAAGAATATAAGACGTATCACCTATCTAAATAAATTGTTTAAGAAATTTAATTGTAGTTTTTATTAGGCCTAAATATAATAGGTATCTCCAGTTAAATTTAAAAATACTACGAGCGAAATAAATTGTAGGACACTGTTGAGGTTCGGTACGAAAATAAACGAGGACTAAAGAACAAGTAGATGCTAAATCCGTGTTTGTTTCATTGTTTTACAGTAGGGTTATGTCGTTTCAACTTTCAAGTATGGGAAAATTTTAATTAATTTAGTTTTCCTTTCAGTAACCATATCACGTGCACAAACATGCGCTTCTGACTGCATGTACTCATATTATACGTTACTTATTCTTTTTAGCTATAGGCCTAACAGTCTTATACGGGGGGTACAAACCCAAACATGATGTATACAGAAGTTTACAAGTTTTCCCTCTTACGCACAGATATCGGATATAAAGACGTCTACAGGCCACAGAAAATCTAACATTACGCCCGATAGTCGCTAAAAACCCTGATTCACAACATTCTTCTTGTACTGTTTCGTCTGTTTTCTGCAATATTATCATGTTTATTTTTTAATTAAAATACGGAAAAGTAAAACTCGAATAATAATAATAATCAAAATAACAATAACTAGTATGCTCCCTCAGCTGTAGAATTCGCTCACTATTTTGATCTAAGTACGTCTATTATTATTTGATAACTTATTAGATAATTTTTCTATCATCAGAAAAATTACGAAGTTCAAATTCTCTACTATTTCTTTTTAGTAAAATACCAATTGTAGAGCAGATGTCTTACAAGAAACAATTAAAATTTCAAACATTCGGATTTGTGTTAAAAATTTTCTTTAGCCTGACATCCGGCTAGATTTTACAATTTTTTTAAATTTTTGATCCATTTTTTTGGGCCCTGGATAAACAATTTTGAAATTTCCAAAACTGTACACTACATTCATATTTTGGTTAAAACACTCTTTAATTTGATACCAGATACGGAACTTAGCTATTTTATAAAAATTGTAACACACTTTTGGCTTGTAGTGGATTATACTGGGGTGCGTTTTGCTAGGTAGTAATAACAGCACCACAGATAAGGTAAGCAAAGTACACACTGAAAGTATGTCTCTCGATCATTATGTTTACACGCTATGATCTGCGAGAGAGAGAGAGAGAGAGAGAGAGAGAGAGAGAGAGAGAGAGAGAGAGAGAGAGAGAGAGAGAGAGAGAGAGACAGACAGAGACAGAGACATACAGACAGACAGAGACAGACAGACAGACAGAGGAAGTGAGCGCGCGCATATATAATACGTACTTTTTGTTAAAGAGGCCTTCTCGGGTTTTTGCGACGAGAGCCGATATAATATTTCTAGTCCGAGCCTGGTCACAAATGCAGTAGCTACAGCCGCCGGCTGTGTAAAAATTATTACTGCTTCTCACACACACACAATTACATGCAATCTTAATGATATTAATGCAAACTCAGTTTGAAAAATCAGTGCTTATGAGCATCCTAAAAAAAATTTATTAATGGACTTAATAAATACATGCTTAAAAAAAGCAATTTGTGTTACCACTGGAATTCCCTGCATGCATTAACGAAATGGTAATGACACACAATGGATGAGTTTTGTCGTCTCTTGTGAATAAACGCAATAAGGCAGGGAAAATTCTAAGCAGACCAAGTACTAAATGGCACTTCATCCATTGCAGTTTCACTTCTCACTTCCACACAACAAATGGTAATATATTCTGCGACCATATTTTTAAAAATTTAATGTGATACAGATTATTCTAACGCTAAACCAATTTACGTTATGGTGAAAATAAAAAGATCATTTCTATTTAATAATACGTTATCAGTTTGTAATTTAATGTAAAAACATTGACAAGTTAATTATGTAAATTAATTTATTGGTACGCTCATATACTGTAGGGGAAGTTCGTGTGGTATCGGACAGGCGATGGTATCGGACAAAAGCAGTTTAGGGCATTTGCCACATTAGGCAGCACTTGTCACGCGGTCAGTGTGTTCATCAAAACCAACCAGTTGAGCCATCGCCATATTGGATGTGTACGCCAAGCCGTTCGTGTCGTGCTTCGAGTTTTCTGGTTTTTGCTGTGTGGTGTAGTGCACGACAATAACTTTGGAGTACTAAAACTTCTCTTAAAGTAAGTGTATTTAGTTTCTATTGTTACTAGCATAGATATTATATTATAACTGTCACATTGTAGCCGTATAATATCGTTCGCGTCATTGCTCTCTGTTTAGTAGCCATCGCAATGTTGCGCGTTATTCGGGTGGTATCGGACAAAGTGGGATCGGATGGTATCGGACAGCTTGTTGGTCGGTACATTTTGAATTCTAAGCCTACTAGAGGTTTTTGTGTTTTTTTTTCAGTAAACGATGGGTAAAATTCGTGGAAAATGGGATGAAACGAATATGAAGGAGGCAATTGACAGAGTAATTTCAAAAGAATTGACAATAACAGATGCCAGTGCTAGATATTCTGTACCAAAGAGCACGCTAGCAGATCGAGTTAAAATAATCGCAGAAGGGGGTGAAGTAATAGCCTTGTACATAAACAATCCTTGTACAGAGAACAGAGGCACTTTCCAAAGAACATTTGAGGAAAATCATGAAAAAATATTATATAATCATGTAAAGGCTTTGGAAAGTCAGCTGATGCCGCTAAGCAAAGTCGAGTTTTTGAAACTAGCCTACCAATTAGCTGAAAAGCTAAAAATTAATCACCGCTTCAACAAGGAGAAACAAATGGCGGGAAAAGATTTTTATTATCACTTCATGAGCCGACATCAGGACTTACTTTTGAGGACAGCCGAGTCGACAAGTTTACAGCGTGCAGTTGGGTTCAGTAAAGACCAAGTCACTGGTTTCTTTGACAAGCTGACTGAGCTTATGGACAAACACAAGTTCAGCCCATCTAAGATATTCAATGTGGACGAAACCGGTGTATAATGTGTATATACAAATAGCCTGAAGGTCATGTCAATAAAAGGGAAAAAACAGGTTGGGAAGCTGACTTCTGCAGAAAGAGGCAGAAACGTGACAATTCTCTTGTCCATAAATGCAACGGGTGACCAATTCATTCCTCCGTTGTTTGTTTTTCCACGTGTTAGAATTGACAATGATTTAAAAAGAGATGCTCCGTTAGGAAGTATTTTTGATGGGCAAAAGAGTGGGTGGATCACAAAGGAAGGGTTCCTGAAATGGTTACACGCTTTTGTTGATTGGGTAAACCCTAATGAAAAAAATCCTGTCTTGTTGATTTTGGATGGACATGGAAGGCACAAGGACCTTGATGTGATCCTTTATGGCAAGGTACATCATATTCACATGATAAGTTTACCTCCGCACACTTCTCACAGACTCCAACCTTTAGACAGGTCAATTACAAAACCATTCAAAAATGCCTACAACGAGACATGTGTATTGTGGATGAGGAAGTATCCTAACATGAAAATGTCTCTTAAAGATATAGCTGGTTTGGTCAACACTGCCTTTTCCAGAATCTGCAGGATGGAACTGGCGCAATCTGGATTCAGTTGCACAGGGATCTACCCACTGAATCGCAATGTATTTTGTGATTTGGATTTTGCTGCCTCACTCTATAACCTGTCACAGGAAGTAGAAGAGACGTCCACTACTATGAGTCAGACCTCAACCAATCTTAACAAAGAAGCTTTACCTCAACCACCTACAGTTTGCAGTTTACCTGGACCCTTGAATCAACCTATCAATCAAATACAAGACCAGCATTCAACAACTGGAACTTCTACAAGTTGCAGTTTACCTGGGGCCTCAAGCCAACCAGACAATCAGACCCAAGAACCATCAACCATCTTAGAACAAATTTCACCACTACCAAGCACTTCAAGTGTGAAGTACAAAGAAAGAAAAAGTCGCAGTGAAAAAAGTGAAATTTTGACATCTTCACCTTACAAAAAGCAGCTTCTAGAGAAAAGAAGACTCTTGGAAGAGAAGAATGCTAAAATAGAAGAGAAAAAGAAGAAAATGTTAACACACTTAGCCAAAGAGTAGATGGATACAAGGAGGAGACAAATAAGCAAATGGACACTGGTTTCAAGAAGTTGGATGAAACACTAGACAGCACTTCAGAAGGGATTAAAGTAAGTCCGAACACAGAAGATAGCAGGAAGGAAATAGAAAATAGGGAAGACCAAAATGCATTGCTATCTGAAAATAAAAATAGAAAAAAACAAAGAGAATATCCAAACCATGGAAAAGAAGACCAAGAAAATAAGGAAAATATGTAGAAAGAAAATATTAAATACAAAAGAAGAATTGGAGATGAGGAAGGGTGGATTAATTAACGTATTTAACCTCCACATTAATGAACAAAGGGAGTTAAGTAAAGTTAAGAATTATAGAAAAAACTTAATAAAAATGTCAAAAGTAAACCACCATAAAATAATAAAGAAAAACTTAAATAAGTTTGGATATCATTTAAATATGTCGACGATCGAAGAGTATCAGACAATATCAGTTATATCTTCAATGCGGAATATACCAGTAAAATTACGATTATTTACTAAAACTTCCGGGCTGAAAGGCCGTGGTCGATTGCTTAAGATGCTGCTAAACGTTTCGGCCGCACCACCGGTGGCCATCTTCAGTAGCAAAAGAAAAAGAAAAGTGTTCGATAGATGATACGCCGAACACGTCTCCCAATGGACTGGGAACAAGCAACTTTGCTTGCTTTTGATTTGCTTGTTCCCAGTCCATTGGGAGACGTGTTCGGCGTATCATCTATCGAACACTTTTCTTTTTCTTTTGCTACTGAAGATGGCCACCGGTGGTGCGGCCGAAACGTTTAGCAGCATCTTAAGCAATCGACCACGGCCTTTCAGCCCGGAAGTTTTAGTAAATAATCGTAATGACACCGGCCGTGAAAGCCTACGCACTAAGATACCAGTAAAATATTTGGTAAATAATCCAGAGGTCAAAGGGAATGGAATGGTATCAAATATGAGTGATTATGTTAGATTAGAGGAGGTACAATACCTGATAGTTAAAAAGGAACTAACTATGACGGAAAACCGTGACTTAAATGAAGATTTCGTATCAGCAGAGTTACAATACCAGAGGATAGAGAGGTATTTAACAAGGACAAAAATCATTACGAACACTGCCGTAATCCGAGGAAAGGGAGTACCTGAGTTAATGGACCATGGTTAAAACAAGAAATAGGCAACCAGAAAAAGGGGACTGATTTTATGTATACCGACCAAGCAACCCATTGGAAAGAAGGAACCATAAATAATATTAAATATAATACTACCCCAAAATTCAAAAAGTATGCAAGTACAACTTACTTAAGATATTTCGCAACAATTTGATTTAATAAACAGCAAAACACCAAGAGTATGTAAGAACAGATTATTAAATAATATTTATAAATAACAGATTTAAAATGAAATAATAGAAAAAATAATATTTTGATGGAAACAAAAAGAAGAATAAATAAATAAATAAAAACAATTAATGGTAATGTGCTCAGATAAGAAAGTAAAATAAGAAGAATAATAATAATTAATACAACTACAATTTAGAATTTCTTGGAGTTGAAAATGATATAGGAAGAAATGATACAAAGAACATCGGTCACAAGAAGGAAAGTCAAAAGGATTTTAAAATAATGCCTATCAATAATGTTATCTGCAATTAGTTACTGAAAGATAAGAAGGAATCAAGAAGAAAAAGAAATATATAATTAAATGCAAACAGCAACAGCGTGAAGAATCCCAAAAGTGTTTAGTATTAGTCGCCAATCGACTACTTGTAAGTTTTTTATTATAATGAATTGACTGTAGACATGTTCCAGCAATCATTTTCCTGAGCAGACGGTACGTCCCTCTGGTCTCAGAAGGTGTAAGGATGGACAGCGGAGTAATGGACCCAAAAGTGGCCACCCGAACTGAACCACCGCACAGGATAGGGAAAAAATGTTAGGGAAATTGAATATTTAAGGGATAATAAAACAGCTGAGAAGATTGATATTAGATTCCAGAAGTATGAAGGAAGAAAACAGAAGGAAGATAGCAGACAGAAGCTTAATTGAGAAAGCAGATTTATAAAAGTAAATAGAAATATGAGTGTTAAAATAAGTTTTATTGATTAGTGTGACCAGTCCTTATCAAGGGATGTTTGAAAGACCAACACCATGAGAAATTAAATCATTAATGAATTTACCTCCAAGAGAGAGAGAGTTGAGTATGAAATCGAGCCTATTACCATTAACCGAATAACAGGTGTATAACCAAGCAGAAATAAAGAGATATTATGAAGAATGATGGAAGAATCCAAAGATTGAAGAGTTCAACGATTATTTTTAAAATAAGTAAATAAAAATAAATCTGTTCTAGTGGGGGAGCTTTATGTAACGTTACATAAACCCCTGCCCAAATATGATAACATAATCACCAGAGTTAAAACCAGTAATCACCCATTTTTAAAAGTCAGAAATGGGGATTAGGTATCAAGCTATGAGAACCTTTGTACTCTAAAAACACTGTAAACAATAATCATAAAAGTGCAGTGTACAGAGTGGAACATAGTGTAATCGGTGAAAGTGTAAAACCATTAAAAAAAAAGGGCATCTCACAAAGTTGTACTGGAGATGAAAACAAAATCAGTATTGTAGCAAGTCTATGATACTACTGACAAGTTTTGTATTTTTTGTATGTTTTGTAATTTTATATTGTGTAGGCCACAAAGGTCTTGTAACTAGGAATGATAATTTTGTTTAATATAATTATTTTGTTTAAATGTAAGATAACCCAGGGTTATATATAAAATAATAATAATATATCAAATAATACTATGTTAGCAAGATGGCATGTAAAAAATAGTGTAGAGTAAGGATACATTAAGTGAATTATAAATCATAAATAAATCAAAATAAAAGGGATTAAAATATAAAATACCAGTGGACAAGTTTAAGAAAAAATATAAAGAAAAACCGTAAATAAATTCAATTTGATTATAGATAAAATCTATAAAGGATTATTTTTCTAATAAGAAGAAATGAAATTATAATAATTATTAATAGCCTATATACTAAAAGGTATATAGATTAGCCAATAAAAAACCATAAAAATTCTTGGTTACTAAGAGTAACTAACTAACAAGAATTGAATTTAATTGTTCAGATATATTGGAAGTGAGCAGTTTAAAAAAGTGTAATGTCTAGAAAAAATTAAGAAATTTATAAATACTATTCGGATATAATCAGTGACAAATTAATAAAATTAATGAGTGATATCCACTACATCTTAGACATCCTTCGAACAGAATAACTCACGCCCGCAAATTGATGAAAATTTGAAAAAATCAGCCTTCCATTTCCAAGCCTAGCCTACCGAAATTCGACATTGTTGGTGAGATCGTTACCTATTAAAATTTAACTAAATTACACCTCAACTATAAACTTATAACACTAGAAACAGCACAATCCCTTTAAATATTTCTGGAAAAAAGGTGAATATAAACTTTATTTTGTATTAACCAAAAAACAGCAAAACGTTGTTTGGTTATTAACATTGCCGAAGCCATTAAATAGTGTTTATTTTTTCGTCAGTGAAGAAAAGCGACCTGCGCTCTAGCGGTCAAAAAATCAACTGCATAATATAGAGTATACTAAATTTTAAAATAATTCATGTAAAGCTTGGTACTGACCTGTATACATTTCTGACTTTCTCAAAGTACAAAGAACTCTAAAATAACCCTGGGAACTTAATTAATTATTTCTTGTTATTAAAACTGAAATAAAAATATTTGTTATATGATACTGTATATGTTTGTAAAAGCAAGATCGAATTAACTCTGTGTTTTGTGTAAGAATCGATTATCCATTTATGTTTTGGGAGACCATAAAAAAGTTAAATAAATTCAAGGAATGCCTTGTGGTTTAAATAATAAAATGTGTATTATTTCCAGTAGATGGTAGTTAGTTACAGATTGTAAGAAGATCGAGAGGAGAACGGACATCCAGAATTTATTACGTACCATTTGGAGTCACTTTAACCTCAAATGGGTTCGTAAAAGTAGCAGTCAGCTGGTACCACGAGCGGACAAATTTGAAATACTCAATTGTATACTAAGAGAGTAATTCTCTTTGCACTCTCTCTCCTAACTACTGTCAAACAACGGTATTGATATCACATAAACAAAATTTAAGAAAATCTTTCAAAAATCTTTGCATAATCACACACCCTCGATTTTGAAAGCATATAACATAAAGATAACAAATTCTTAATTAAGCGAGCGTTCTGAAAAATGACAAATAGACGTAAATTACTCGAGACTTAAGCTCAGCGAGAGACGTTACAAGATGACGTACAAACGTTGGGCTTAACTACTAAGAGAGTTTATTTGGGGGAGCTCAGCGAGAGACGTTACAATATTCTAGACAAAAAACTCCAAACCTTACCATTTTCCCTTCCGTTTCTTTACAGATATGTAGATGATATCATCACCGCTATACCAACAAATAAACACAACATAATAATAGAAATATTAAATGATTTTAACCACGTTTAATGTTTACTGTTGAATTAGAAAAATCGGACTTTTCAATTCCGTATTTAGATGTCTTATTACCCCGTCAGCCTAATGGAAAATTCAACACAAAATGGTGGCAAAAACCACAAAATTCAGGGACTCAAGCCACTGCCCAAACCATTACAAAATCAATGTCGCAAAAAATCTGATAAATCGGGCCACAGACATCTGGCATCCACAAAACAGAAATCGATACAACTTATATATTATAATTATAACTCTCGTTACAATTATACTACTTTATATTTTATATTGTAGGCATGAATATGAGATAAAATAAATCTCGAAACGTCTCATAAAAACTGCAGTTTTATTAGACGATATCAACTTTAAACCATAATTAACACGCTCGATAAATAATTAGGCCTATTCTTATTTATATTGCTGAAAGCTTAAACATAACTTCTGCAACATAAGATATGGAGTTCTACACGAACATAAAGAACACACACGGTATGTCTACAGTATCAACACTGAAATTACTTCCAAAATCGTACAAGAAGCTGGCGCTTGAAAAGAATAACAGCATTTTCCTTCTTCGTGCAGAATGGAAAACGTGTCACCTTCACACATCAATAACTATTTTCAGAAATTACATCGTACTTGTTGTATACACCGTAAGTATTATAAGGAACTAGGAAACGCTGTCAGCAGAGTTCAGAAAACGTTTTTAAATTTAGAAATTAAGAGTTCTATATGTAATATCGTTGAAACTGAAAGAACCATAGCTGAGTGTAGAGAACAGTGTAAGTCATTTTTACCATCCACTGTAATGGAGGAATTTGAACGCAAGCAGAAAATTCATTTTGATCAAAAACATGAAATAATAAAAAAACGCCAAGTAAACAAATTCAATAAACTACAGAAACATAGCCATAATACCATAGGTAACGACAATTGGTTTGTGAATCTAACTAAAATAGACATACCTGTAGATGTAAAACATTTTTTATCCTTAAGCCCGAAATACTCTATTCCGATTGACAATAATAGAATTCCTATAGAAAATCTAATCAGTGATGTAGAATACTTCATTCAATATAGTGTAAAAGAAGAAGACAGAAAAACAGTTAAGAGGCCAGTGTGTGATACACACACTAATTACTAATTACCAAAATCATAACAAAAATACAACTCACAGTAAACATATTGATAATTTAGCAAAACGATCAACAAAATTCTTACGTTCTAACCCAGCAATATACATAACTAAAACAGACAAAACTAACCAAACTTTAGCCATTCACAAAGAAGAATAGGTAACAAAAACCAGACAATTGTTAAATGACAAACACACATATAAACAAGTTTCATGAAACCCCATACATAGCCTAATGCGTGATATCAACAAACACTTTTGATTATTATACAGAAACAAATACATAGACGATTTTACTTTTAAAAACCTTATAAATAATGCGCCCATCTCACCGAATTTATATTCCCTAGTGAAAAATCATAAACAAGGTAATCAAATAGGTAACTAACAATGTCAATTACAAAAAAGACCAATATAAACTTAACTATAAACAGCGGGTAGTATAACAGGATTATCCAAATTTATAAAAACGCTATAGACCTCAGAATGGGAAGACACGAAATCGGTAGTATTTAAGAGAAGAAAACAGAAAAATTGTTTAATACCCGAAGCAGTTTCATTTTCCGCTACACAGAGAACTTACATATTATAAATAAGACTATATATAATAGCCTTCTTCGTGAAGTAACACTGTACCAGCAATGAAAGGGTTCCTTCTTGTCACCTGTTTGTGTTGAAGCCACTGAGAAGTAGATAAACGTAAATTGCTAACAACACCAATATCTGATACTTGAGATGAAATCAGCATACGGATGTTGATACGGATGAGTAATTTTTGAAGGAGAAAATTAAACGTTCTTCACTGAGAGAACATTTGTCTTCTTATAAATATAATAATTGACTGTAATTTACTAAAACGTTTTTCATGTAACATGGTAAATTGAAAAACATATTCATTCTTCTTATTTTTCTTATTCTCTTTCTTCGTCCCGTAAGTCTTCTCTCCCGTCTGCTTCTTCGTCTATTTCTTGTTATAGTTACAAGCAGAACAGCGTAGTTACGTCAGAACACAAAGTCAATTCTACGTATATATGACACTCGATACTACAGTGAAGCCTATATCCCTACGTTGCATAGATTGTCAGGTTGGCGCGGTATAAGTGCTAACGTAATGGGGCTCTATGTAACATTGTACAGTCCCTTTACCAGATGCTACAAAATAAAGAATAAATAATTTAAAAATAGTATACCATACACGACAATAAAATCTTACAGTGGCATTTTATTAGCAAGAAAAAGTCGCATGGACCATATCTGGTGAATACGGTGGCTGCATCATTACAGCGGTGTTATTTTTTTGCCAAAAACGTGCGAATTAGTAGTGAAATATGAGCCGATGCGTTCTCATGGTGCAGAATCCAAGAATGGTTTGTCCACACTTCTGGCAGTTTTTTCGAATTGCCTCGCGCAACCGATGCAAGACTTCAAGATAATACGCCTTATTGACAGTTCGGCCTGATGGTAAGAATCCGTAGTAGACTATTCCATCGTAACAATAGAAAACAGTAACGAGAATGTTCACATTTGATCTCATTTAGCGTGCTTTTTTTGGTCTTGCCTCTTTAGGAAGCTTCCGTTGGGGTGGTTCAGCCTTTGTTTAAATGTCACAGACGTATACCCACGTTCCGTCACTTGTTATGATGCGTTTGACTAAATCTGGGTCATAAGTGACTTCAGCCAACATTTGCTCATTGATGTTTTTGCGATGCTGCTTTTGATCAAAATTTAAAAAATTTGGTTGCTACTCGTTTCATGTCCAAAACGTTAGTAAAAATTGTTTCGCATGACCCGTACCTCAGCATATACCAACGTCCTCAGCAGATTTTATCACTCTTATAGTGATATTGCTATCACTGAGTGCGATATTCTTAACTTTCTCACGTTTAAGGTTAATGCGGTTGGATGTCCAGTTCTCTTGTAATCTTCAATGTATTCACTGTTCTATTGGTAACGTTTGTACCACTTATAAACCTTGGTTTGCCCGTAGCATTCTCGCGAGAAACCTTTTCCAACATTTGCACTACTTCGCTGCACTTAATATAATTTTTAACATAGAATTTAATGCAGATCCATTGTTCCGTCATTTCGAGAATACAAAAATCGCCGACCGTGCTAAAATGTGTCGTCAATGTCTGCTTGTTAAACACAAACTAAGCGCGTAATGTTCCCAAAAAAATTACATGTTCAGTGGTCACGGAGAGCGGTACCAACACGAGAAAAAATTTGAAAATTGAAAATGTATAGCACAGGAACTTACGAAATTCTCGTAATTTTGTATTACACCTCGTACTTTGTCACTCCCCACACGTGACTGAATATAAGTTAAAGTGACTGGAGTAAGTTAATTATGTGATGGTTTTATCCACCTTTTGCACTGAGAAGTATTCCAGATTTTTCGTGAGTGGAATGTACCCCGTACGTAATCTATGACCGAAATCTCTACATTCGCTGTCTTAGTTTGTTGAATTAGTTTTCTTTCAGTTCAGTATAGTTAAAAGCGTTTTCTGCAGTCCACTTGACTACTACTAATTAATTAAGCTGTCTATCGGGTACTATAGACTCCAGTTCTCTCGTAACGTCTTCACTTTACTCGGTTTCTCCTAGGTTACATCCATTGACTCGCTTTAGAAATGTAATCTAGGTTTAGCTGTAGTCTAGGTAAATGACTCGCTAACCTAGGTTTACGATATATCCCGGTTAGCTGTCACGTTTTAGCTATTAATTACTTTATTAAATTACGTTTTAGTATTTCGTATTACTTTTTTCCAGCTGTTCTCTTAATGGTGCCACCAACGTCTTGATATTTATACAGTTCAATTTTTCAATCTTTGTCTCTGCCATACATCACCATTTCACTATAGTGTATTTCAATATGTTCAGTTAATGTATGTTCTGCGCATGCAGGCGATGGGTACATAACAGATCACTCAATGATTCGTCAGTTTTCCTCTGTCATTTTGAAATTAAAGGACAACACCTTGTTCAGTTCTGTGAACAGAACAGAAGCTGTGTGTGTGTTGTGTTTTGTGAACAGTAGGTGTTAGATTTTCCTCAGTATGTTTTATGCTTCACTCTAATTATTATTGGATTGTATTGTGTGTTTAGCCTTGAATAGTGACCACACCCTACCTTGCAACCGGAAGGTGTGTGTGTGTGTGTGTGCTCCAAATAACTTGTTTTACCATCTAACCTAATCATGCATATGTGATTAGCTGACACAATGGATATACCGTATTTACTACTGGCACAGCAGTAATGCCACCACAAAGAAACACAAATGTCATAGTGCTCTGAAAACTGGCAGAATAAAACAACGGCCAGCCTTGAAGAGTTATCCATTGTCACGGGCACTAATAATTGTTACAGTTATAACTCCTGTGCCCCGTGTCCTCTGTAACACAGATCGATTACATTTCTCTTTACCTGTAAGTGCAATTTGTCCGACCTTGTAATGGGTCATTATGGTAATACAGGGCACAAATCTTTTCCTTGAAATACCATTGTGAAATGCAGTGCAAAGGATTTATTGTCAGGTTGTTTTCGTATTTTTTAAATGTCAGAAAGTCTGAGTGTATTCTTACCATTTCACATTACACGAATAACTGACGAAAATTTTGTTTTAATCAAATGCAAAGCTGATAATACGTCTAGTGTGGGGTCAGTACGATTTATCGTTAACTTGAAATTCCCACCGTTACTTCCAAGCCTGAGACATACACCAGCTAAATCACCGGATATGTTTTGACGACTGTCGACTATATACGTGATTGGTAAGTGAAACTGAAACTGTTTCTGTGTTACATACACTGCTGTCTAGTGCTTTGAGTGCATTGTCCTGAGAACTGTAAGAACCTGATAGACTCTAAGTCTAGTTTTAGAATTGTCATACGCAATCTATCGGGATTGCGATGGAACGGGCGAGGCTGTACAACAACTAAGAGAAGAAAGATAATAATTAAATACATTCACCATTTAATCAATCATTCAGTAAGTACAAGAAACACACTTGTAAACTTTGGGCCTATCCAAAATTTGGAGCTTAATCATTCGCGCTCAATTTAGTTTTTAGTTGAAGTCAACATCTGGTCGCAAGAGTCACAGTAGGCTTACATTTAGATAAATTCTTTAGTCACTTTATACTGTGCTAAGCAGGGGCGTAGCTGGGGGGGGCAAGGGGAAGCCGCCCCGGGCGGCATTCCCAGGAGGGCGACAAAGTGAGCATAGGCTTGGAACAATTGTTTTCAGTTTATAAAACTACAAACAACTTGTTTCTTTGAAATGACTATTCCTTTCATAAAAGAAAGTGTATTCACTTGCTGTCTCCAATATTTTTTGCGACTTTGTAGTGAGTTGTGCTGGAAAGGAGAACTGATAATCATAGAGTATTACCTTTGTATAGATAATCTTAATTGCTATTCGTATACAGACGAATATATTATTTACAAACATATAAAAAGTAAGGCCTAAGTGTTGTACGCACGTAACGTGTTGATAAAAAGTAACGCAATGAACGTGTTAATAATCAGTATGTTGATGAGTATCGAGTGTCTGAGTGTGGGGTTTGTTTTTGGTTTGTGCGTCTTGCAGGTTGATATGAAACGAAGTAAACTCAGTGGCGCCCAGTTTCGGGGTTGATAAATACTGTTGATAAATATAGTAAAGTTAACGACGTGAATACTGTAAACTGTGAAAGTGTCAAAGTACAGTTACAAGATTCATTTGGTTCTAGTACCATGGATGATGTTGCTCGTGCGGTCTTAAAATTACAGGCGATGTAGGACAGAACATTACTAGCAACAATGTAGACCGTGTTCCCGGTGCTGCTCTACAAGATATGGGAGCTTGGTCAAGCGAGATATCTCAATCCTTCCGAGATATAATGGTGAATAGAGGAACATGTCAGTTGCAGAACAAGGACAGCCATTTTCCTGAACATGACGCTGGACGATCCTTAAACAAGTATTGGTTTGATAAAACCTAGCAAATTAGCAAAAAGATAAATCGCACTTGGGTGTGTTTTTCTCCAACTAAAAAATCTCTATTTTGGTTTTGTTGTACTTTATTTCCACAAAAAAAAAACTATCAAAGAAGCCAGTTCAATAGTGAAAATGGGTTCTCGTCGTGGCAAAAGTAAAATTCCCATATTCAGGATCATGAAAATATTCCTTATCATCGCTCTGTGTTTATGGAATGGAAGGAATTGGAACGTTCTTTTAACAAAGGGGGACTTATTGATGATCTACTTCAGGAACAAATGAGTAAAGCAGCTAAGACATGGAAAGAAATCTTCGAACGGATCATTGCCACAGTACAAACTCTTGCACAACAAATCTGGCACTGAGAAGACATCGAGAGTCAATTATAAACGATCCAAATCCTGGAAACTTTCTGGCTCTGTTAAAATACTTGAATAAATTTGACCCTGTCATGAGATCTCATTTGGATCCAGTCTCTCATAAATCTGGGTGTATGTCGTATCTTTCGCCAACTATCCACAATGAAATAATAAATGACAAAGAGCGCGCAAATATATTAGTACTGCATGTAAGAAGGCGAAGTACTTTAGTATTATATTTGACACAACACCAGATGTTGCAGATGTAGAAGAAATGTCTCAGATTAAAAGATTTGTTGATATTAAATGCAATTCTGTTGATGTCAAGGAAGCCTTTATAGATTTTATTCCTTTAGAAGTGAAAACAACGGAGGGGATCATAGCAGCTATTACAAGTAAACTTGAGAGAGATGGATTGAATCTTAGCGATTACGGAGGTCAGTCGTATGACAATCAAGCATCAATGGCTGGTACCCATTCAAAGTTCAGAAGAGAATATTAGATTTGAATCCAATAGCTGTGTTTGTTCCCTGTGACAACCATTCACTTAACGTGGTTGGAGTTCATGCAGCTCATGTAAATGTTCAGGCAGTGAAATTTTTTTGGGACAGTAGAACGTCTATTCACCTTCTTTTCCTGTTTCACTCATAGATGGAGTGTTCTTAAAGACTTCGCAAATATTACTCTAAAAGGACATTGTGAAACCACGTGGAGTTCAAAAGCAGATGCGATGAAAGCAATATCCACTCAGGTGGATAAAGTGATCGCTGCGCTGAAGAAACTGAGGGATACACCGAGTGAAACAATTGATATGAAGAAAGAAGCAGCATTAATAATTAAGGCGAATAAAACTTTAATTTTGTGACCTTTCTCTTTTTCTGAACAGATATTCTTTCTTCTATGGACAAAATCCACAAAATCTTGCAGACCAAAGGAATAAGCTTTATTCAAGCATTGACACTTCTGGAGACGCTAACGGACAAATTAAAAGTTTGGAGAAATGAGCTGTGTGACAATGTCATCACTAAGGCAGAGCAGGTATGTAATGAATGGCGTGTCAGTATCACAAAAAGGATAAGAAGGAAGCGCACGATGCCAGGGGAGCATGCGACGTTCTCTAATAGAAATTTTGGACAAACTGTCAGTTGAAATTTCAGGCCGTTTCTCTAACATAAAAGAGTTAGAAAAACGCTTTGGGTTCCTGTGTAAATTTGAGGCGTACGTAAATGATGGGGATATACATTTTAAGGAACAGCTTTCCCAAATCAATATTAAGTGTACAGTGCTTGAAAAACTGTATCCACATGACTTAAACAGTGAAGAATTGTTCAGTGACTTGAAAGGCATCATAATTTTATTAAAAAGGGCAAAAGTTAACTGAAAACAAATGGACTTTACACCTCAGGGACTGGTACAACACATTTCTTCAATGGGATTAGAAGTATACAAAACACTAGCGCCAGCTTTAAACATTTTTTCTTACCTTACCAGTGTCTGTGTTTTCTTGTGAAAGATCGTTTAGTAAACTTAAATTGGCTAAATCGTACCTACGATCAACAATATCTCAAGACAGGGTACCAAATCTAGCGATACTCTCAATTGAAAACGACACTGCTTCGTCTCTGGACGAAGGACTAGTCCTTGGACTAGTTGTGAACTCCAGAAGTCGTTTCGAAAAGAATGACCTTGGTGAAACAGTTTATGCGGTGGTGCATTTCAATAACTTAGCTGTTCTTGCAGTAACACATGCTATGACATATAAATTAGACTACGATAACAGTACGAAACACTACCGAAGATTTTGCTTCATAACATTCGAGGTTTTTAGTGTATAAACTACAAATCTGCTGAAACTTTCAGAAACGAGGTCTACTGAATGAAACTAAAGGATTTGTAATAACAGTCTGTTGATATGTTTTATCATGATTTATTTTGGATCCGCATTCTACAGATCTATGTTATATCTAAGCGTAAGATTACAGAAAATTTGAGTTATATCTTCTGTTATAAGTATAATTAGATTTGAAGATCTAATAGAATTGTATTTAATTTGAAATACAATTAGGCCTAATTCTGTTGTTGAGTCTATCAAAAATATCGACAAAACTCTTTCCACATAACATTCATTTTTCCCTTAAGCTTACGTCTAACGTCTTTCAGTTACACCGAATGAAGTACAGTTCAAAATACAATTCAATTATCGAAGGGAAGATAAGATTGACAGTACCGGCTGGGCTACTCCTCCCTGGGGAGGGCTAAAGTTTTGTAATTCTAGCAGTACACCGTCAAAGTTGTCACTTATCGACAATATGAACACTAATGTCGACGACGTTTTTATAGTAAGTAAAAATTGACTGTTTTAAAAGAATAATTATTTTTGTAGCAGGAATTAATCAATGTTTAATCGAAGTCAACAGCTAAACGGATGTAGATTGGTATCACAGGAAAACAGTCACCCAAGTTTCCACATCCGCCATCATGGGTATAACCTGTTATTTACTGTTATAGGGAAATGACACGGGGGCGTTATCAGGATTTTCCCGGATGTACTGCAGGAATCATATAGTTCACCTGTTGTGTGAAAGACTGATAAAGTCATAGCTGATGTAGTGGGGTTAACTTCCTGTTTGCACAGAGAAATTTTATTTCGGCCACTAGTAAAGATTTCGCAATGATAACATGAAGTGGGCGGGTAGGACTGCTCCTTTCTGTAATGGTTTTAAACTCTGCTCGTCTTTTACCCATTCTTTTCAATACTTTATCATTATTGTTATTATTGTTTGTATTACCGTGATAGCCTATCACTCTTTCTCTCCACGGTATTCTTAAGATCCTCGTTCTATACCATATCTTAAAAGCTTCTGTACCACAGCTATCTCAAGGTCGAGGTTTCTGAGGCATATGTGCATATTATGAATGCCTTCCTAGTTTCCAGGGACATGTCTCTGGACGTATCAACTCGCACAAGCTTCCCTACTCAATAAACGTCTCAGCCTTCTGTTTTCCAGTTCTGTAAAATTTCATGACTTTCGCGTTTTCCTTGTTTACTGTCATGTCGCATTTATCTTTTAGGATCTTGTTTGTTTGGTGAAGTTCATTCTGCTGTTTCTAAAAGCGCAATGTCACCTGCAAAACGGATAGTTTTATAGCATTTGCCTTTAATTGTTATTGCACTACTGCTGGTTTCCCTAAACTCCTTCATCGCGTACTTTACATCCAAACTGAACAGTAGTGGTTACCACTACCTAACAGTAGGCTACATTTTGATATCTGTGCTTTGAGTTTATCTCTAGATAAATAGTATTACGCAGTACTAAACACACATAAACAGTACTTAAAAATTGAAAATTTATTTTGGTTTCATCAGCGTAACTCACACGACTTCAACTGCAACGTCTGTGATTTCCTTGCTCTTATACCTAATCCATGAAAATCTGAAATTATCAGAACAAATAAAATCAATTGTTACACGAGGTCATACTTGTGCCTGGACTAGCGTTTCCTTGCCGTTGCGTAGTTTCTATACTTAGTGTACACAGAGAGAAGATTGAATACGTGACAAGCACATACCCATTGACAGCATGTTGATTAGGGAATACGTAAACGCAACATGGAAAATTTAATAGAATAAAATTACTTACGAAGAGTCTCGTAGGTATTTACTTAGCTAGTTCTTTTGTTTCTGCGACCTTTCATGTGGAAGAAATGGAAGCCACTTCGGTCTTTAAAACTATAACAACACTACGGTTGAAGAAAACGTAATCTTGGCATTAGCGAGTAGTCCAGTAATCTATAACGCAGCCTTCAACTTAATGGCAAGTTTCGGTCTAAATACATCTCACGACGTCCATCCAACCCTAAACTATTTTAGAGACATTAAAAAATTATAAAAATATTAGACGGAATTTAAGGTTAATTTGTAAATATGTGAAAATAAAAGCGAACATAAAGCCGATAATATCATAACCTAACACTCTAAATACCTAGGAAGTACACTTACTGACGACAACAGATCTCCGGTAGAAAAAAATAAAATAATATCAGGTAATGTATGTAGGGAAAAAATACTTAAGGATAAGAAAACTTTGTTAAACCGTCAACGTTGACGTAAGGAGACATTCTGCAAGTCATTTGTATGGCTAACATTATTTTGAGGATTTGGAAGTTGGGCATTCGAAAACGGGAGAAAGTATGTGTAGATATGCTGATAGACGGTGGACGTTTTGATACTGCGAAAAAAGAACAGAGCTAAATTCGAAAGCACAAGAAACTATTTAGATGCACTGGGGAAAGTGAAGAAGTTGGTTGTTAAAGAAATAGAGGTAAAAAAAATGACTTTATTGTAAAGTTCTTCGAGCCGAGGTGTTGGGTAAGCAAGACAACTTCTGAACTGCTTTTGAAAACGTTCTGATAAAAATGGTATGTGAACGTTACATTAAGGTAAAAAGACCGTACAAGTGAGGGATATTGCTACATCATTAACAAAGCAGTTTAACGCTGTATAAGTTATATGTATATAGTATGAAATATTTATATTCTGTAGTCGAATATAAATTTATATTCTATATGATATGTATTCGAACGAAACGCTAATTACTACTGAATAAAAGATCTACATATTTTTTAGTGAATACAAACATGGAAAATCTTTTCGGTACAACATAAATATTATTTTTATCAAAACCAATAGTTCTGCTCATTTTACGTTGGCTGCCACTGAAGATGCTGCGTTCTAAATATCGGTAAAAATGAAACATGTGTTGTACTCACAGAACACTGCTATTATTATTCTTTTTTAATAACGAATAACAAAATTTACGACAACTACTGAATAAACCGAAAGTAACAGTCTATTATGTTCTTAATTTAAGCATTCTGATAATTTGTCCGAACTTGAGAAATAGCTTTACTGTGATTGTACGCATTTCCTCTTCTCTGACTGCTGATTCTTCCCTGTTTGTGCTAGCACGTGTTCTACTGTCAACTTATGTTTATTGTATGTAAATAAATTACCATTTTGTCAATAAAAGGCCGTCCAAGGCCGGAGCACTGTTAGCATTACGCACAGTTGTGAGGCAAACAAGGTTTCCCGTACTACACTACAAGCAGTCAGCTGTACCATCAGCACCTCTTCTATTACTTTATTTTCCATCTGTCAAACTAACAGGTTTGTACAGAATTTATTGCTTAAACACTGCCTCCTGTCACGCTCGTAGAATTCTGTCCGCTACCATCGCACGCGGATGTACGCTTCCGTGGGAAAGTTTACACATGAGGCTAGATAAAAACATTTTGTATTTTAACTCATGTACATATATTCGTACACACGCGCGGGCGCGCACACGCACACACATAGGCCTACGCACACACACACACCCACCCACTTGGAAGTTGACATTCTTTATTAAAAACTGGCTAGTTATGAGTAAAATTGTTGTATTATAATGTAGTATAAACATTGTAGTGTTATATCACTATGTGTTGCAATTATGGTAAATGTTGTTTTATGTAATATTTAATACTGTATCTTCAAATAATAAGTACTTCTGCAAGTAGGCTTATTTACACCTGACGCACGTTCACAGACATTATTCTGTATCTTCAGAGCTTTGTACGAATTGACGTGTAATTCATAAAAACAATTACACGTCAACCCATAAAAACCTCTGAAAATACAGAATAATGTCTGTGAAACGTGCGTCAGGCGTAAATAATCCTACTTCCAGAAGTACTTATTATTTGAAGATATTACGTTGGAGACCTGGAGGAAACTCAACGAGTTACTTGGAAATGAATAATAGGCATATGTAATATTTATATATGCAATTATTTTACTGCAATCGCATTGTAAATCTATGGGCCGTTTGCGCACGGCAAGTGTATTGTACATACGTACACAACTTCTTTATAACAACCGTGGAGGGAGAACTGGGTTGGGATTAGAGACTCATCTCACTTTCTGCCGAGTCAGTGAATGGGCGAAATGCTTGATAACAAAATAATGAAAACTGTACTAAACTCCAAACAGTGTTGTTGCAGAAGGCTGTTAAAGCTGTCAATTTATACGTATCTATTAGACGTATCTATTTATACAATTTACGTAGTATCAGCAGCCAAAACTATAATGCCGCCTTGAGGGAACCGAAGGCGCGCGCGCGCGCGCACACACAAATAATTCAGTAACTCTTCTTGAAGAAGTGCTATGAATGTTTTCCTGACTAACACTAATTAGCTCTCTTTGTGGTCATACAAAATCGAAACCATCATTGCAACTGTAACGTGACTGTAGTTTATTATATGTTCAGCACTATGTACCATTTATTATGGACATTGGTACTGATAATTTTCGTGTAGTCGACGTTTTCCAGTTAGTTTCTCTGCTCTTCTGGTGTCTAGTTATAGTTCATCACTTTTCAATACGACTTAATGACTGGGCGCGCGTGTGCTGGAATATACGATTTTCTGTGAGTCTGAATTTCGTTAGCATACTTTAGTCACGTTTAATATTTTGAATGTCTCACCTACACTTAGTTTCATTTGTTTTTCTTCTTTGATTACTGTGCTATGGTGATAGTTTTTCTAAATATTCTCATAATTTCAATTCCTGTTTTATTAACTATTTTTGATGGATACTATAACTCTTCTTATTCTGTGATTTTTTTAAAATTGTGATTTTATGTGTGTTTGAGGTGCTGAATTAATATTTCGTTATATTTTTATATTTTTCTTTTTAAAATATAAGTTATTGGAATCAAGGTATTCGATTATATACTTTTTATTTTTATTATGTACATCATCAGATCCGCGGTGGTTAAAATTTACTACATCGGGTTTATATTTAAATGGAATTAATTGGTAAACCAAATGGAACACACATAAAACGAAAAAGTAGTGAATAATGTGAAATAATAGTCTAAATAAATTCTAGACGTAACGGCACGTATAATTATATACTCCTAATATACGACAATTCGTTTTCATAATAAACCAAGAGGAGACGGCGTAAACTGAGAAACGTAGACTTAAATCCATTGGACCGATTCTAACGTCTAGTCGGAGTCTAGGCTCACGCAGTGTCCCCGATACGTTCCTGTCTAGGTCAGTTGTAGTAACGACCACACTCTACTTCTCTAATGTGGCCTGGGCTTCACATTGCCAAGGGTATAAAATTGTTAACTCTAACTCTCAATAGTTCTCGTTGTCTCGGAAGCATAGCCTACGGATGGCACGTCGCGGACTAAAATACGCGTCCATCCTACGCCGTGACGTCACGTATTTACTAAGTCTGAGAAGTAATGCGTATAAAGTATATTCACACAATTCAAATATGAAGCCGGAAGCTTTACTGTATATATGGAAAAACCTTCTTCATCATAATCACTGTCAGTCACGTCTGTGATTTATGCATTGTCTCTGCGTATATCAAAGTGAGGTGATATGAAGATTAATTCACATGATGATGAAATTGACGAACTGACCTCGTAAGTCGTTAAGATGATCTGGGATACGAAATGACTTGCCATAGATTGTGGACAGACCATTCTTTGGCGAACGTTTGGAATTTAGCCAAATTTTTGGCATCATTAAGAGAAATATTATTTTCTGACAACTGTCATAAAAATTGGCAATGTTAAAATTCAAAACAAAAAACACACATAATATTAAATGCTAAAGCATAGAAATTAGGGTTACAGCAATTAAAGCAATAAGTAATAAACAATTGAAGCAAAACAAAACTTGAAATCAGTCTCAGTAAGGAAGTTAAACTGAGGCGTATGTAATGCCAAATTTGCGCTCTGGTGATCATCCCAGACACCAATTTGCCACTGAAGGCAAGAAACTGTAAAGTGGCAGGAAGAACAAGCCTAGGTAGTGGGTCCATGACAGCCGAACATTTAGTAGTAATTTGAAAGATTATAGAACAAGGAGAGACGTACTTGAATTTTATAAAGCAACGGCAATTAAAACATTGAATATTCTAACAGTATGGGACTTCTACATTATTTATAGTGGCGACAAAAATAACGTTACATATTTTAGACAAGAAGAAAATGATACGCCCCAAATAATGTTCGGATTTGATCAGTTTTGAAACGTTTCAATACGTAAGGTTTTACACCAACATTTGGTTCATTACAAAATAATAGTTTGGAGAAAATTTCTTTTACCCATTGGTTTATGCTTTATCATTATTTTTGATAATCACGTTTCATCCATTCCAGTTACCTATATGTTCTATCCGCTTGCTTCCATATCTGTTTATTTCTTGTCTTAAATTGATTATATGATTACCTTAGATTCATGTCTTCGCTTCCTTTCCTGCCCAGTAAGGAACTGAGGAACTGCGTGCTGTGAACTCTAATTTCATCGCTTTCAACACTTTTCACTCATCAAGCCTAACACTCGTACAGCCAACCGTTTATAAAGTTTAAGAAATTTTCCTGCCTGAAGTGCTTTTTTCTTATTGATGCCACACAGATATTGAAATTTCAGTGAATTTTCAACAATATCACCATTTCCAACATAAGAGATATTTTATGATACCCCAAATACGTGAACTCATTAATTTGTTGTATATTCTTGTTCTTCAGGACAATTTTTTCTCCGCACACAATTTTTCCATGATCACGCCATAAATTTAGTTTTAATTGTGAAGACATCAAGATTATACTGATTGTCCAGGTACACAACAATCTAAACTGATTTGTGAAACTTGAACAGTGCAACGATCAATAGGAAAGAAAGTAGCAAGAAGAAAAAGAAGAAGAAAGGTCGCCTTATTGTAAATACTTATAATATGATGTATTTGATGACAGTCGGTTTGTTTAAAAAAGCGTCGTTGAGTACAAAGAAATGACAACTATGAAGAGTACATAGACTATGTTTTACAAATATGTTAAACTCAATTCTCCTAAGCTAATGTGTTACGTACACTCACGCGTTCATACATTACCGCACATGGAGACATACTCCTAATTTATTATTTTGAAAGTCATGCAAGCTTAATGTTTTAACAGTTTCTTAGGAATATAGCTGAAACACTTACTGACAAAAAATACGTCAAAAAGGAAAAGGTAAGAAGCCAAAGCGTATTGAAAACTTTCTTAAAGACGATATCAACGCTTTTACAAACATGTACTGAGGGCCTATTATTGGGTGGAGCTTCATGAGCGTTGCGAAATCAGGCATAGCCCTCTATCCACGACTCGGTGCACAACTTTGGCCGCGGACTCCTCCGAAACTACTCAACCGAATGTTATAAAATTTTGCATACGTATCCGGACTGTATTGTAGAGTGCACACATGTAATGTTTATTTCTCTAAATTATTTGGTTCAAAAGATATTACGATTTTGTAAAAATCTTAGCTTAAACATGTGACAGGAAGTGGGACAGAGATATCGTGGCCCAGCTGGCTGTCGCCCGATAAGATAAAATTTTTCTGTACACAAATGCCGGTGCGTACTTTATTACTTTAAGTGCAGCTGATCTTTGGTGGCCTGATCTGGCACGGCTCATGGGTTGGGTTGTAATGATGAACTCCTGAATCAGTATAATCCTGTTATCGCACAAACATGGAGAGCAAATACTGATTTTAGTATAATCACCTCCTTATACCAGGTGGTTGAATATGTATCCAAATATGCTTCAAAGTCAGAACCTGCTTCGAAAAATTTGACGGAAATGTTTCAAGAAATCGTTGAACCGAGAGCCCCGGATGAAGAATCTCGTCGAGCATATACAAGTTTGATGATAAGAGTGATCAGAGAAAGAGACATCGGGACTTACGAAATATGTCATTTACTCCATGGAATTCCATTGTATCAATGTACCAGAACTTTTAGAGTACTTGTCATAACAACAGAAGACTATGTTGCCATTAATGGAACCAATAGTGAAAATGACAGTAATTCATTCATTCAGTTTTATAGTAATAGACCACTAGACATGGCAGAAATAACATTATACGATTTTGCTAAAAAAATTTCTAAGGGAAGAAATAATTCAATTAGCACAAACAGAAAAGAAAGAATTGTACAAGTTTTCCCTAAAGTAAACAACAATAACAATGCAGTCAATACTGAATTATATTGTAAACAAAAGTTGATTTTACATAAGTATTGGCGTAATGAAGAAGACTTGAAAAGTACAGATGAAACATGGTTCATGGCTTATACTCGATAAAATTTTGGACAGCTTCACGAACAATTACACATGTCTTTAATTACAGAAGAAATTGAAATTGATCAGGATAATAATAACGAGTTTGATATTTTTGACGATAGAGACTGGATGGCTATAGCAGCAGTAATACCTAATGCACTACCATCTCATGTTGGTCTAGGTAATCGTGATATCGATTTACTTCATAATTGGGAAGCAGCCTATTACAAATATCCAGATATAAAGAATAAAACTTCTTTCATCGAAAGGAATCGAGAAACATTTGGTAATCTGAATGATTCTCATGAATCATACAATGTTATTTTCAATGACCAACAAAATAAGATATTATCTTTCTTAGAATATCAGCTAAATGACTATGACGATTACAATCAAAGACTTGCAATTATTCAGGGAAAAGCTGGAACTGGTAAAAGCTGTGTAATTAATGAAATGGTTAGGAGAATTAATTCATATTTTGGCTGCGATGCAACTCTTTTAATGGCTCCTACTGGTGTGGCAGCTAACAATATTGCTGGTCAAACTATTCATTCAGCTCTAAGAATAAATGCTTCAAAGAGAAGGGGAAGAACTTTCAAAGATTTAGAAGGTGAATCCAAAATTGCTTTTGAAGGAGAATTAAAAGATGTGAGGTTCGTTATTATTGTTGAAGCCAGTATGTTGGGTTTGAATTTGTTTTTCAAAGTGGATATGCGACTCAAACAAGCAAAGCAGCGTCCTTCAGCTGTTCCTTTTGGTGGCCTTTGCGTGTATTTAGTCGGTGATTGGTCCCAACTTTCACCGGTTTGTGACAGGAATCTTTACAATATTGGTAATACTGTTCAGACCATTCAATCGAATCTTTTATATAAACAGTTCAAAAAAGTTTTCTTTTTAACGGAGATTATGAGACAGCAAGGTGATGATCAAACAAATTTCAGAGAGACTTTAAATAGAGTCGCAAATGGAATAGTCACTGAATAAGATTATCAGCTCCTATCTACAAGATTTTATGTAAACAATATCGGGGACAATTTCAAAGATACTCTCTGTATAATGTCGAAAAATGATGAAATCGAACGCTTTAATTATGAAAAACTAGAAAGCATTAACCACCCCTTGGCTCTAATCAATGCAATCCATAATTGCCCAGAAGCCTCTAGGAAAATCTGACGATGCTCAGGGATTATTTGTCCAATTACGTTTATGTAAAGGTGCTCGAGTTATCCTTAGAAGAAATCTTTGGGTCACAAAAAGACTAGCCAACGGTTCAGTTGGGACAGTAACTGATATTATTTATGACCCGGCAGCTGATCACATGCCAATTACTCGTATCTTTCGAAAAATATACAGGATCAGTTCTGTACGAGAATTCAATACCCATTGTATCAGTAGTGGCATCTTTCAAGAAAAATTAAATGTGTCAGTGACACTCCTAGTTTATAGTTCAGTAGGGTTGCTCACATGTAAATAAAATGAGTAGAAATTGCAGTCGCTGTTTTGTTTGTTCTTATAAACAGCCAAACACTCAGTTACATTGGAAGCATTATTCTAACATTATTAACAACCAAACATTGCGTCAAGTAAAACACTTTTACTGTTTGGGTAATATTGTAAGTTTTGATACAGAGAGTGATATGGATATTAAAATACGTGCACAAACCACATGTGGAACCGTCAACAGAACACTTAGGAACAAAGTGTGATCATATAATAAAATTAAACTTTAAATCCCGTAGTTACACATATTTTATTGTATGGAAATCAGATCTGGATTTTTATCACAAAAATTGAGGAGAAAATGTAACCCCCCGACATGTTTTAAGATCCTACATTTAGTTCCCACGAAGTCTAAAAGAGATAAGAAACTGATAGAAGTTGAAATCAATACATTCTGGACAAATACAATATATACAAAATCAAAGATCTTAGGCGAAAATGGAAAGATCCTACAGAAAGAATTAGTAACTAAACACTGTGTATAGTATCTCACAAACACAAAACAAGAACGTAGGAATTTACGACTACCAAAGAAGACGGAACTAGAAACTACATACTTGAAGACGGAGCTAGAAAATGCCTAAACCAGTTACCGAAGGTGATGATGATAATGATTATTATTATTATTATTATTGTTATTATTATGGTCATGGTGGTGACGAAACTTTTCTAATTATCATCATTACAACTTTAACGGATAAAATAGTTGAATTTACGTTCTGAGACGTAAAGGTTCTTAAAGTTAGCCATGTAAACAAGAAAATACTTCATATTTCCATTGGATTACGCGTGCTGCAGCTGATAATGTTGCTTTATAACATGGGGAAGACGATGATACGATTCTTTCTATCAAATTTATGTCATTTTAATTAGAATTTCAGCGCACTGTGAACAAATCAACAGATGAATGAAGCTTACTGAAGCCTTTAGAAAGCAATAAATTCGAACAGAATAAAAAAAGCATCTCATGTATTAATAACAGTGTTAAGTGTAAACAATATACGGGTGTGTAATGACATTCATAGTTGAGTTGCGCGCCAGAACGCGGCGGTCGGCGGCGCCTGGCCGTCCCACCCAGAATACTCTAATCGGTCCCGCCTTTTCACACATGTTTCTACGACACTTTTTTAAATTTAATTTTTCTTATAAGTCTTGTTACTGCCATATAAATGGGCGAAAAAAAATGGAAACTAACTATTTACCAATAAAACAGAGAAATTGTCTATAAAACTACTTTTGCTTATGTGTTTCCTTTAAAACGAAATTGAAAAATCAATGGAATTTGCTCTGGACTGAACCAGTGTTCGGCATTTCCGTGTAGGTCCAGGGGCAGCTGTCATCGGTGAACCTTGATACTGACAGATAAGGTTGTCGTTCTTTTGTTCTGACTTTTTTCTTCCGGCAAGGGTTTTAGGATGAAATTTTTAATAATGATACTGCGCCTTGTCCCACATTATACGGGGACAGGATACATAAGTAATTTTAAATACAAAAAAGGATTGTAACGAACCGAGTCTGGACCTATTTTGTACTAACTGAACTTAAGCTTCAGCGTTTTCAGTGATCACTGATATATTTAGGAACACTGTACTTTCTCCTTGGACACATTCGCACCGCAAAATCTTTTTGTTTTAATAGTGTGAAGCAGTAAAGAAATGTTTACCATCCTAATTTTTGTTCTGAATTATTATTCAAAGAAATCTACAGGTATGAATTCAATCATCAACAATACTGTTAGCTGTTATTGTGTGAAAGTAAAAATAAATTACTGTTTGAAAATAAATTAGTTTTCGAAGGAAAGTTGTGGTGTTAGGTCAATTTCCTACCTACTCATTCCATCGTTTAATCTACAATTACAGTTACAAATAAATGAAATTTGCGTATAAGATACATATCTTTAAGTATCCCATAGATATCAAGGATGGTTAAGATTAATAAATTATACCTGACTGAAATCTTTTGTTATGTCGTGATGAGCGATTTCTGCCAGCAAACCTCTCGTTTTAACTCTACTTTTAACAGGTGTTGAAGAATGATATGCTTCAAAATATCGATTACGGTTGTATCTAGGAAACAAATCAGACTAACAGGTGAAATAACACACAACAGTACAAAAAAGAGAGACAAAGTTGTGATTTTTCAACGTTGAAATTTTATCAACAACATACAACTCTTCATTGATTCCTAATATTGCACCACAGGGCACCATAGTCATAATTTGTTTGCTTACAGTGCAAACCCCCGACGAATCTTATTTATTTACGTATTTATTTGTTACTAACCGAGATTCTAATACGACATTTTACCGGCAAAGAATGAATGTCAGCGTCAATCCCTATACATGGATTGACTACTAATTAGTAGTCATTAGTAATCCCTATTAATGTAGTCTACTAAGTGACGGTACCAGCTTTGATCGCCCCTCCCATCCCCCATGCCACCATTTGTTGTCTAGGGATTTATGTCTAGGATTTTCCCCTTTGGCGGCAAGGTCTCGCACGTGCTGCGGTGCTTGTAGCCCCGCCCTTAAGGTAAACAAATAAATGCACTCAGTTAAATAAACTTACAAAAATATATTGGTTAAATGAATGGCTTATTGACGCCTTATTGCACTAAATGAATGGCTTATTGACGCCTTATTGCCTTGTTGCACTAAATGAAGAACGTCGATTCTGGCGTTTAAGGTGCATCGTGAAACTTTATTTACAGATAAGGATTGGTTATATGACGCCTGGAATGGTTATTGTTTGCTGACACTTAAAAAGAATATGATGAAAACCGACGCTGAACCTCTACAGAACAGTAGTACCTTATGTTAATAAACTATTGTTTCCGTTTGAGAAAAAGCTAGTGAACATATTCCGGACTAACTTGTACCCGTGCGTCTGTTACACACACGCGCGCGCGCACACACACACACACACACACACACACACACACACACACACACACACACACACACACACACACACACACACACACACACACACACACACACACACACACACACACACACACACACACACACACACACACACACACACAACGTAGCGTTCACGTGCACAAATTTCAATATTAATCTGGTAACCTTAACAAAGACACCGGCTTTGATCAGATCGTGCCGTGCGTCACAGCTCCTGAGGTTATGTTATGGTTTTAATTAATTGTTGTCTTGTCAGAATTTGTCATCGCCAAAAATAACCTTTCAGAAACTTACGCTTTCTTTCAAAACGTGCGAATTTTGTCTTCTATGACCAGCAACTTGTTATTTTTATTTATGTATTTTTATTATACCTTGTTCTACAAATAAGAAGCGTAACTCAAACTAAAAAGACTTTGTAATAGTATATTTATCTATTGGCATTGACTTTCAAGACTTTTTCTATCAGTTTATAACCATTTGGAACTGTTTATTATTTTAAGTGTTCTTTTTGATTGGAATTTTAAGGGATAGTGAGCTTTCATGACGCTAAGTGGTCAATCAGCCAATCAGGCTGGTCAACCAGGGGAGACAATCAGAAAAATTCTCCAAATCTTAAAACTTTTTACCAGGCGAAGAGAATGACTATTTTCCAGAGAATTATTGAGAGGCTATTTATAACAAGCCTGTTTTATTTTCACTCGAAAAACGCTTACTACTGAGAATTTTGAAAGAAATTTTACACCTTTTCATGGCCCATAGTTACCTACTCGAAAATTCTCTCGCCCCCCCCCACAAAAAAAAAAAATATATTTTCTGGATCCGCCGCTGATGACGAGCAAATTTTTTACACTACCACGACGTTTCCTGTATGGTGATTATAGTAGCACATAGTAATTTGGCGGTAGCGAGGGTGCCTGACAAGACATTCACCTACCACATTCTATCCAAGGCAACGCTGCGATTGCATAACGGAAACCAGTTCCAATACTGTCAGTACTTTCCGTCTCTCCCTCAAAGTGCCAGCTGCCTCGCGCGCGCGCGCACACACACACACACAAACGTCTGTCTGCTAGCGTTATCATCATAATTGCTGTTTATAAAACTATCACTACTATCGATCTGAACTAGTTTAGATCGATGATCACTACATATTATTGGCCGACTTTTTCCATTCACTGCTATTTTATGGGTTGCAGCGAATCGCAATTCACGTTTGCAATATTTCAGAAGTTAATGAGAATTCTGCACTGCTGTTAGTTCGTTCATCTCCAAAATTACGTCCGTTTATTTCCAAAATTAAATCAACTGATGTATACTTTTGATACTGCGTACGTCTGAACAGGTAAGTACGGAAGCGCTTCATGGCGTCACATATTTGTGCAATAAATATGTGCGTTAAGGCTTGTTCCGTTCATTTTGTAGTACAAGTCTCCACACTCTCTGTATTAACGTCATCCATCTAGATCGCTATGCTATAATCTATACGGGATCTCATCCCTTGATATATTTCTAGTTTTATGCTTTCATATTAGTTGATGACGACAAAAATATTAAAAAAAAAACAGCTGTTTGGATTTCCCTTTCGAGCTGTGTGTACGAGAAAACGTTGCACATTCATAAGGGCCTATTTAATTCATAAGGGCCTATTTAATTATTTCAGCATATTATAAGTAGAGCACGCATATTATGGGTATTGACTTCTCGGTTCGCTGATTCCCACCATAGTAGTTAGTTTCTACACACAGAGGAACTAAGCAAGGGAATTACTGCTTGTATGTAACCTCATTGTTCACAGATAAACCTATAACGGATTTACGTGTCGATAATGTTATGGGTCTCTTATATACGTCAATTATGGTCTGTAAGTAAAGTAGTAAATGACGTTCTCTTACTGACGCCTTATGCCCGTCTTAATGCGGTGAAACTTGGTTAATTCGAAGTTGAGAGAACCACAATAAAACTCTGACTTTTCAAAATTCAAGTTAAGCGAGTTGCAACTAGGGAAGTTAATTGTTACTGATGTACGATAGTCCTTCACTTATGCGGAGAATTCGTTTACAAAAAACATTCGTGTGTACAGTAAATTGTACAAATTAAACTTGAGTAACAGTAACAGTAACAGTAACAGTAACAGTAACAGTAACAGTAACAGACTAATATTAAACAATAATTAAACACGATTTCGTGAGTTAAGTTTCAATTTAATCGGAAAGATTTACAAACTATACAACTTACCTATTTTCAATTTTATTCACAGGAAATTAGAGTAACACTGTACTGAATTCATTAAAAACAAGTACTACAGTATGTGTAACTTAATATTGTTTTGTAAGATTATTAATTGTCTTGCTTCATTTACCACAAGACGATTCTCGCAGGAACCCGTGAAACTTGTGTACTCAGATTTAGGTGAAAAAAATCAGTCATCGAAATTGTAGCGTAAGTTAAAGGATTAGGCCTACTTTATAATAAACGTTCTACTGACAGCAGTATCAGTGAAGCTGTATCCATTCGCAGAGTACGTATTTCAAAGCAAAGAACAAAGCATCCTTTCCTGAAAGCTACTATTTTGAAGAAAAGGACATTTTTTCACACTTCTATAAAAAGGGTTTCTGTTTCTTTTTTATAAAATTTTATTAAGATTATTAATCGTCAGCGATATTATAAAACATTGTAAGAATTTACGTACAGCACTCCGTGGAATAAATAGATGTACCAATATAATTAAATCACAGACTTTTATTTACCAAGCAAAAACTGAACTTCATGCCACAAGAATTATTCGATTAGCCAACAACTTTCAATTAAAGGAGGCACTTCTAAACCATTGATATAGAAATTAAAAATTTCAGATATAACGATTATCCAGAAATTCGGATATAACGCTTATCCAGAAAGTCGGATTATCCAGTTTCGAATTAACGAAGTTTCACTGTACCACTGTTCAAAAGGGCAAAATTCGGCGAAGAGAACGTGGAGGTTCTGGGATCGACATAAAGGTTCACACAGCTCAGTGGATCACGTGGTACAGGGTAACACGTCAAGATGGATTTGTTAAGGTAGAGAACAACTTTCTGAAAACAGGCCGTCTATTGGGAACGTGAAGATAAATTGGGAAACAATCTATTTTTTGTTTACCATTATAACATAACATAACAGAACACGAACAATCTACATATTCATGTAAGCCGAGTAAATATAACAAAATTAACCGATTTGAAGGTGAATTAAACTCCTGCAGTGTTAAAGTACAGGAGCTACCAGAATGTAGCAAAATTGCCAGATAGCATTATGTTTTGTAAATTTTAAAGTGTTATTACGTTTATCGGCTATATATAATTTGTTATATACTATAACATTATAATTATAATACATAAATTTCACTGAAGTCAAAATAAGAAAAATCTAATAATCATTTATAAGAGGCGTGGCTATGTATGGTTGTGAGTTACAAGGATTCAAGAAGGATGGGGGGCGAGGAGCAAATAGAACCGTAAAGTTTATGGATCAACAACGATTATTACAGAATCGGTGCTTAAAAGAATCAATGAAAAATTAAAAGCATAAAAAAATTCCGTCAGGAAGAAACGCGAACTGCTATAGACATATAGGATCACGATATTAGAAGAGAAAGTGGATGTTGGTAGCAGCTATATTATTGCCTTAGGCTTTCACAGCAGGCGTCGCGATTATTAACACTTTCCGGGCTGTCAGGCCGTGGCCCGATGTTAGAAATAGCAAACGTTTCAGCTATTGACATAAAGCCTTAGCCATAGTACTGTGGTTTTACTGGCTGAGACCTTTGACAGTATTTCAGTCCTTCCAGCACTGACGATGACCGCCGATTCAGTGGCTGAAACGTTTGCTAATTCTAACATCGGACCACGGCCTGACAGCCTGGAAAGTGTTAATAGTAGCAGCTATATGTTTGACGTTAATGAGAGGGCGATTAACAGCGAAATGGTAGGCTTTCTTGAATTGGCAATCGATCCTCCGTTAACTCACTAACGTGGAGCTCCAAAGAGCAATAGACACGCTGTAGCAAAAGAGTACTCATGGTAGCAATTTCAGAGAAAAAGAATAAAACCATATCTTTTAAAGGTAAATATCCAGTGGGGACTAAGATAGTTATAAACAACTGTACTTGGAACAAGTGAGCAGTTTTAAAATCTCGGATGTGAAATAAGCTATGATTCTGAATCTGATATAAAAGGCAAGTTAAATAAATTTAGGTATATTTGTGGAACGACTCAATATAAAAGAAGACGAAGCACATGAATTATTTGTTATAAGACAATTGCATAGCAAGTACGAATGAAGTGTTGGTCATGGCGACAAAGGAATGCGGAAAGTTTCAGAGTGCTGAAACGCAGTTTCTTCGAAATACTTTAATCTGTACATTTAAAGATAGAAAATCGAGTGAGCATATAATAGCAGAACTAGAAATGAAAGACATAAATACAATCACTTCAACTTGTAGGAGACTATGGTGTGATCGTTTGCAAAGGATGACGGAAGATCGATTGGCAAAAGCGATGCTGAAATATAAAGGCATGAGTAGAAGATACGTGGCTTGTTCGAAGATGAGATGGGTGCCGTAACAGTGAGGAGGAAGAAGAAGAAGAAGAAGAAGAAGAAGAAGAAGAAGAAGACTAACATACAGTCAGTTTAAAAGAAGCTCAGCGTGTATAGTGATCTCAGAACAGTGGAATAAATTATTAAATTCCAGAGAAATTAGCAGTGATGCATATAAAAATAATCACTGTTTGTCTGTAAATTGTAGAACCTTTATGATGTATGAAGAAACAGCTGTACGTTTGCGCCGCTTGAGTGATCTCGTGACAACTGGACTACGCCTCTACTTAACATCTGCATACTTTAACAAGGCTTTGCCATTAATTAAGTTTCACGTAATTTACAATAATATAAACATTAACATTGTAGTTTTACAGCGTCGTAGTATAATATAAACGTATTATTGCTTTTCCCCTTACAACCTCAACCCAGGTAGTGGAAAATGCTTAAGAGCACTCTGCTTAAAATCCTTTTATTCATTTAAACACATATGAGCTTCTACTTGAACAGTTTCTACCGAAAACCTCATTTTCGGCTTTCCAGTAGCATTTCTCTTATCTACCTTTCTCTCTAATACCACTGTCACATAGTTAATATGCCTAATTATGTGCTCCACACGTAAAGTATTTCTCCACAGTATTTCTTTTTCACGTATATACTTTTTCTCAAGTGTGTGTGTGTGTGTGTGTTTTCTTGTCCGTCTATCGCCTCCCAATCTCTGCATGCATCTTCTGCCAATCTCTTTTCAACGAAGCTTAGCCAACCCCCCTTGAACTAGTTCTTCGACGTCCTATTCTCTTTCTTCTTTGTTACGGTTTCCATTCCCACATTTCCTTACATATTCTATCATTCTTCATATGACACATGTGACTATAGCATATAAAATGTTTTTCTTCGGTAAATACCTACTCCCATTTATTCCTTGATATGTTTCCTCACATTATCAATTATGAAGTACTCTGGATTCCTTGTCTCTCTTCCCATGGCTTATGATTCAAGGCCATGTAACAGACAAGCAGAAAAGTCTTTAGTGCTTTACAGATAAGACTTTAAAAGAAGATAATTCATATTTCTTAATTATATATTATTTGTTAATTTATATTAATTTACGTATAATGTAACTAATTTAAGTTACTTACTGTAAGGATAAAAAAATATTACATTTACGCAGAACAAAAAAAAAATATAACCTACATAATAGTTTAGATCAAATAATGGAAACAAAAATAAAATTGTATCACCATGGAAGGCACAGTTAAATGTAAACAAATAGCTGCAATGGAAAATTTATGTTCCCAAAATAATAATTATCCGTCTTTCCAAACTTGGCATAACACACTAATTAGTGTGAAGTTTAAACCTTGCTGTGATTCGGCAGCATATTTAGCACCAATGAGCAAACAAATCCAGGCAACGCACCTCGTACTTTTACCTTTTAGTCAGCTGTTAACGAGATTGCTCAACAGCTGTTGTGAGAGTGAGAAAGTACCAAACACGTTTGTCCGGCGCCCTGCATAATACTGTGTGACGCAGCATCGAAATCATTACCTACAAATACACGTAGTCATTTGAAAAAAAGTATAATTATAATGGTCAGGAGCCTGAAAGTACTGTGTCACTTGGCGTCAAAACGAGTTACGCGTTTTAGCAACAAAACCATAAACATTAAAATGTTTTGACGATGGTAAAATCCGCGTTTTACGATGGCTTTATTAATTACCGCTATAAACGCAAATAACCTCAACTAATGTTGAGGCGACATTAAACAATGTCTTATCCAGGCGAGATTACATATTGCGGGCTGGGATGATAACTTCAAGGTTATTAATTTTTTATGCTGAAACTGCGTATAAGAAAAACTCAGTTTTTATAACGATTCAGAAAGTCACCAATTAATTTACACACATAAAGACAATGTAGGCAGACAGACACACGGCCTTTGGTTGGCGCGCATATTTTATGTTTACCTACATGTGCAGTGCATTTTATTATTACTTTTTTTTGTATTATTGTCATTTATTACTATTAGCATGCTACTCCTTTTTCATCTTCCTCCTCCTCCTCTACTCCTCCTTTTCTTCTTCTTCTTCTTCTTCTTCTTCTTCTTCTTCTTCTTCTTCTTCTTCTTCTTCTTCTTCTTCTTCTTCTTCTTTTTTTGTTGTTGTTGTTGTTGTTGTTGTTGTTGTTGTTGTTGTTACACCAACAGCAGTAGCAGGAACAGCAGCAGCAGCAGCAGCAGCAGCAGCAGGAGCAGTAGCAGTAGTAGTAGTAGTAGTAGTAGTAGTAGTAGTAGTAGTAGTAGTAGTAGCAGCAGCAGCAGCAGCAGCAGCAGCAGCAGTAGTAGTAGTAGTAGTAGTAGTAGTAGTAGTAGTAGTAACAGTAGTAGTAATTAGTCATAGTAGTACGTCATTATATTTTTACAGTAATACTCTTTTCGTTCTTTAAATTTAGGTATTACACACCAAATGGCAAATCCGTAGGCCTACATATAAAAATAATTAGTACACTCGTACATAGAAAAGAATAAAAATTACTTATAAAATATATATCGCGAATTAAAATTAAGAATAACCAGTTGAAGATGTGTTTATGCGTTTTCGTCTGAATATATACTTGCCAGATATATATAAAATATATATCGCGAATTAAAATTAAGAATAACCAGTTGAAGATGTGTTTATGCGTTTTCGTCTGAATATATACTTGCCAGAAAATTCTTATCATCACCAATTTTATCATTTTTTTCGCTAGTTTCGTCATCACAATCATCATTATCATTACTTCAGAAGTAGGTGTTAGTAACAACCTGTTACCATATTTCTGACTACTCATCAACCTCAAATTTCAACTCTAAATGGGAACAATGGATTCAAGTCCAGACAATATAAAGATAAAACAAAAATAACATGCATTAAGGCTTCATCATAATATAGCCAAATTATTCACAGATTCTCACATTTATTGTAGTCTATCCTGTACATATTCATTCTCGTATTCACCGTTTCCACTTCAGTTTGTTACTTTGTCTTCATTAACCTAACTGTCGCTTTCGTCTGTTAGAGAATGTAAGTTATAACAGCTGGGATTGGGCCTTCACGTTTCTTGGATTATCCAATCTCTACAGGTTCAGTCATCTATGATTCTATATTTTTGTCTGTACCTTCTATAGGCTCATTATAACTTGGCAATCTAGGGGCATCGCATTCCAACTATTGTGTGTGTGTGCGTGCGCGCGCGCTCGGGCGCGTTGTGTGAAACAAAGAGAGACAGAGACAAAGAGTGACAAGCAGACAGATAATGAGAGAATATTACGTAATTCCCTGATCATTCTTTGGTTTTATGTAAATTATAACAGTAATAGGTAGTTTATCTTCTACTTGCTTATCAGCGTGTTCGAAGACTGGTTCTCACCAAAGAATGTCTACGGACTTAATTGTCTAAAATTCTTGTGGGATCTCTATTTTGAAGCTAAACACAACGACCAAGAATAATAATACTATTACAACAATAATAATAATATTAATGGTTACTAAATGATTATAAAATTGTAATATTAATTTAATTTAAAATCACGACCCGCTCAAATTAGCAAATTTTTAACTGATAACAATCTTCACGCGTAAACTTGTTATTTTACAAAATAAAAAACTGAAAGTTGAAAGGAAAGTTTTTAATTTATTCGTGAAGATGAGACACCTTCTCTTGGCAAACACCAACATAAACAGCTTTCTTCAGTTTCACTTAAAAACCATGCAACTAGAAAATGTCACTCACTCTCGCGCGCGTGCGTCAGCGCCCACGCCTTCCTTGTCTGTCCGTCTATCGCTTCCGCTAATTTTGGAACCGTTAATTTCCTTTCATGGTATCCACTATTGGCACGGCGTTTGTATATGGTACCACTTTACAATAAAACCTATCGATTTTTGAAAAGTCTATTCCGTTTTTAAAGCCTAGATTTCAATTCAAGCTAGCTTTACTTCTACAGTCCTGTATTTACTACTTCGTTCCTGACTGACCTCAAGCGGGCTGTCAAAGGTATTCTTTCCATCCCTTCCGGCATTTTCTTATATCATGCACAAAAGACCGTGAAAGACAAGACGGATACAATATGACAAAAATTTAGAATTATTAACAATTATGGTACTAATACCATCTGTATTTCAAACATATATTAATTAAATCACAGCAGATTCACTAGGATTACTGCCGCAGTTAAAAGGTTTAAATTCGATCATTTTAATGTAATAGCATGTTCTTCAAACTGTGGCACTGTCTTCCTGCATTAATCAGACTGTGTCGTTAGTAAAATGACGTCGATTCAACGTTGCCACAATTAATTGTATTCATTAACAGCAGCTTACTCACCTTCAATGAAGCCGACCGGTTGCGTCATCGTCGTCGTCATTCTGATGTTCAAGTGACATGCAGAAACATATTGTTCGTACTGTAGCTCGCACATTCAATAGGATGACAGTCGGCATCAAAGCAACTGGTATCAGTGGTAATTAATTAATTATCTCGCATCACATGTTTCTGCACATTAATGGGGTTCCATTAAAGGCGAATAGGTTGCGCTTTATGGATACTAATTGTGGCAACATGTCGGCAACGTGGATAAAACGTAAATCTCATCTCACTAACGGTGCAATCTGATTGGTGCTGCCGCAATTAAGAAAACATTATTACATCAAAATCTTCCGAATATTAATCTTCTGGGCGAGCGAGCTATAACATACATTGCCATAACATATTTTATTTTTTATCCTTCTTATAGACTCTTCAGATTATGGAACAATAAACTGCAACCATTGCGTGAGCAAACTAGAACTATTTGCTACAAAAAGACAGAATGTCTTATGCGATAATGTCCGATGTCAGTCTTCAAATTCGTATCGAAATGTGGTAAAACCGTGTCGTCATTCAAGGATACAAAGCTGTTGTTGCAGTGAATTATATTTAGTTAGTGGCTGCTGCATCATTACCTAACTATATTAAGTGTAATTCGTCAGTTAGTAGTTTTTTCTAGTACAAGTTCGTTTTTACGTATTACGTTTAAAAAGAATTTGAGGAAGCCTATGAAGACATATAGCAAGAAGTATTTGTGTTCATACAGGCCTTTAACAATTCCTCTTATAATCAAATAGAGAAAAATTATTCAAATTACGAGCAGATGCTCAGTTTTAATAAGGGACAATAAGGGAAATTAAATAATCACCATTTGCCGGCGTTATAGCAAAGTTGACTAAAAGTGAGATATATTTACAGAACAACCTTCTTGTTACAAAAGATAATATTTTGTGAGTTTAACACGTAGATTATGGAATAATTATTTACAACATATAATATTGCATAAGTATTACAGAATAACTATGGATCAGATTGATGGAAGATGGTAACGACTGCTCCAGGCAGATCCTTATAGGTGTACACGGCATGCCTACGTCTGATTTTGACGTACTCGCACCGAATCCTGCTGACTGCCGCTGCCGACCGCCTGCGAGACCTACAAGGAAACAGATCAGCGGCCCTTCGATTGATTTATCGCCGCCAATTCCGACCAGGACTAGGAACGCTCCTCTACAGTCCTTCAGCAGGAACTTCCAAAATATCGATTTGTTCATCCATAAACGTAATCTACGGTACGCCTAGAAATCTAACTTCCTTCGCTTCCTCCAAGTTACCACTTCCACACAAAACAAAATCCGGCAAATTAGGAACACAAAACGCCCAATAATTCTTTATAACCGATTTCTGGAGACAACACATTCAAAATGAATATTCTACTGGAATATGAAGTCCCAACAAAATTTCAAATATTTTAGTAGCAGTGTGTCAACAGGCAGTAAATAAAATGTCTAAGCCTACGGCACCAGAAGCGAAAATAGCTTTTATGAAAGCCACTAATCTCAAGGAATATTTAACTCAAAACAAGGGAAAGGATTTTATGTGGAACGCGATTCTGTGTGACTATGACTCATTGACCTGCGAAAGACATGGTATGCTGGAAGGAAATGCAGAACGCAGAGGATTTCGTGAAGACAAAGGGTGAGTAATAATGAAATGAAAAACCTTCAGAAGGAAATAGGCCTACTGTTTGATATAAAACGTGTACAGGAATAATATTTATACAACTATTGTATTTGAGAAAACGGTTTATGGCAGGAAATTCTAGGATCAGGCCAAAAGGAATTCATGGGTTACTCAATCTCTCTCTCTCTTTGTGATGAGTCACATTACTGGACTAGTTTGATTCGGTCTTCCAGCTCTTATCACCCTGAGACAATACCCACAATGTCCCATACTGTATATCCTCAACAATTCCAATCCCAACGCCATTCACTGCACTCTCCATCACCAAAGACGTTTATCCTGGTTGTCACGACCAGTGTCCGACCGACCTTCCTCGTCTTCTCGTTACAGTTAACTTAAATTTCCCTTTTCTCTCATTTTTTCCAAAACCCGTTCGCTTCTTACTTTGTCTCTCCATTTATTTTTAACACTGCCCTCTAATAACATATTTCAAATGTTTCTATTCCTTTCTTTCAGCTTTCAAAACACAACTACAAGAATTTCTTCTTAATTCCTAATCCAATATTTGAAATAACAAAATTTTGGCTTGCGCTACTTTGTTCTTAATGTTGTTTTTATTCCGTCTATCCTTCGTGACACTGCTTCCTTGTAGGTAAATATATCCACTTCCTCTATGTTATCCCTTCCGATTTAAATATTCTCTATTTTGGTTTTTAAAATAGCGTTTAGCTGACTTCTAAGCCAAATTATTCCCTTAATAATTTGTCCATACTATTTAATACTTTTCCTAAAACTTCCTTGCCTTCTGCAAGTAGAACAATATCATCAGCAAATCTTAAAAATTTTATTCTCTCCTTAAAACCATTACTCCATACTTGTATGGTTTACTTTATTATATTTTATTCTTTTATTGCCTCGTCTATAAATATGTGTTTTCTGTCCTACATTATGGTGTGGAAAACACGGAATCTGACAGAGTTACTAGTTAAAAGATTAGAAGCCCCTGAGATGGATTAGAAGCTCCAGACTTGTATGGTTTCCTTTATTATCTTTTATTCCTTTATTGCCTTGTCTATAAATGTGTGTTTTCTGTCCTACATTATGGTGTGGAAACATGGAATCTGACAGAGTTACTAGTTAAAAGATTAGAAGCCCCTGAGATGTGGCTGTATCGAAGGATATTGGGGTGTCATGGACAGATTGTGTCACAAATACAGACATCTTTCAGAGGAATGAAAGGAGATATCACGTTCTGCAGTTCATCCTACAAGAAAAGATGCCCAGAAATAAAGGTGTTGTTAGGAGAAGAATCTCCTATGAAATCTGTTGGACCTCCAAGATAATGACGTAGCTATTCTGAGGAAATCTCAGCAGAGAACGCACAGCCAAGATGGTTGCCAACATCCGAAACGGAAAGGGACCAGAATAAGAAGAGATATATATGTTAAAACAACAACAGCGAAAACTGCATCAATGTTTTACTCCTTTCCTTATTGTTGCTTGCCTTTATTGATTTTGCATTCCGATTTATAACTGCATGGTTCATGGTCAAATAGGTGAAAAAATGTGTTTGATAAAAAATACAATGCTTTTAAGGACAGTCAGCGGGCTTGCTTCTTCCTCGTCAAGTCTTCAAACGTGGACGAAAATTGAAACCAGACTCCTTATCATCGAGCGTGATTCTATCTTGTATGATCGAAGCGGCAATATAGTTTTAAAAAACCTGAATGAGGTTACTACGTCTTTGAATTAGTAACTTGTCTCGTAATCTGAATTTGTAACACGTTCATCGGGACAATAATTTTTCTACGGGAACTGGGACTGCCTCCGTTTAATGGAGCTGACGAATCTACATGGTGTTACATAATATGAATATAAATATATGGGGGGTATCTTTCTGCCGAGTCTTCTCATGATTGACGAATCGATAAAAGATATATTAAACGCCTAAAATATATGTAGGAGCCTGATTTTACTTTTATTACTTTTGTATTTAATGAAGATAATATTATATCACAGAGTACCAAGTACCCAGGCCTTATTTACTTGCTGAAAAAAGCTTTCACGAATACATAAAGAGCAATATCAACGATTCAGTATTTTATACGTAAGATAAGCAAAAATGTATTGTACAGATCTTAAATCAGGATTTTCAGTTAATGCAGTAGCACAAATAAGTTTTATTTATTTATTTTGTTTTTAATTTTTCAGTTAGTCTTCACTGTTTCACCGATTTTCCCCACAAATCTTTATCGGTGTAATTACATATATTCTCCTCGTCCACTACTCGCACAATATCCTTTTGGCAGATGTAGTGTTTCCCATTTAGTTCTCTTTCGGGTTAAGACTGATCTTTTTTATTATTTATTTTCTGGCATTTCTTAATGTGAAACATTAGTAATGTATTTTTATTCTCGAATGCCTGTGTAACCCCACTTTATTCCCCAGCTAAGAGTTACAGGGAGGTATAATCTAATTCCACACCTAGATCCATTCCTTGTTATATTCGTAACAGGTCATTATTCTGTCCCACATGTTTCTAGTTTTTAAATGATCCTGTTCAATGTCCTTTTCTTCACGTTATAACTAATACTTCTGTACCAAATAAACTGTGTGGAAACTTAATTGCCAAATATCTGATTTAATTAACAGCTTGTCACATTTGCAACTGAATATTTACTTTCACCATATTTTTCCTTTCGTTTTCTAAAAGAAGTAGATTTGTTTTCCAGATCAAGAAGTGCGCGTTTTGGGTTCCCGTACAAACACACGTTAACCAATTGCGTAAGTACTGCAAGACAAATGCTACTTACGTTTTGCATAATTATACGATTTGTTATGTTATTCATCCAATTGGATTCGTGATTTTATAATTACATTACTTATTGTCTTATTGTTACTGCATTTAGATTAGTGAATTCTTGTCCTATTTGTGCGTGTCCATCAGTAGAAGATACCTGTAGTTTCAATAAAATACTAATAACGGAACTTGGCGCATTCCACAGTTGGTTATGATTCCACTGTAAATTATTAGTTGTGCTCAGTACAAAGGTCAGATGCATGCATAAGTAACCCTACGTTACACACGGCTAATCAGTGGGAGGTGTGCCGTCATGTACCAACACGTGTTTTATCCTTTTAATTACAACGACTACGATGTCGTGTCACGGAAAAGTAGTTTACTGGTCTGTAAGGAAATCTGTTAGTTCCAGCCTTCTGATTGACGAGAACCGCCTTTCTTTAATAGTCTACGCAAGTAAATAACACTGACGTAATCTTTGTGCGTCTCGAATCCATGCCTGAAATTGCTTTATCGATTTATTTTCTTTGTCTTATTTCTTGCATTCATTCTTATTTTTACCATTGCATTTCTCTTTCAGTCTTATTTCATGCCGTCTCAATTGTACCCTTGTCCCCTCACCTGTAATTTATACCATTTTTCATTCAACATCTTCTATTTACTATTTTTTAATTCGAATTCAGAGTTTTACTATAATTTTAGAAGATGATGTAACAGAAAGAATGTGCAATTTAACTTTTGTCTGCTTCATGCGACACTATCGAGTAATACATGATTTTATAATACTTCATATAATGTCTAGTGTCACACTATAATTACAGAAATTAGGTACAGAAGTATAATCGCATAGATTCAAGAAATTGATGGGAAATAGCAATGGAACTATGAATAAACAATTAGCCGGATTATAAAAATGCCACCATCAACTTTTACAATAATAATAATAATAGTGACTCTATTACGCTAAGCAGTCTATGAGTTGTAAACCGTTCAGTATATAGTACAAGGAAGGCAGGGTGGCCACGTAGTGTTACGTGTCAGCCGCCCAATTAATACCCCCCACTCATTTCCATCATGTAAACAATCTGAGTCGACCTGCAGGCTAACGAATGGCATATTGATTCTAGGTGTGCCCGGGAATCCCACCCGAGAACTCTAGATTAGTAGGCAAGCACCATGCCCACAAATTTTACAAACCTACAGGAATCTAGACTCTTTAGAAGTCCTATGAATACTTCGTTTCAGAGCTACTGACTAGTCAACATGGAGAATATCCAACAGATAAGATTACTGAAGACTTAAAATTCCTCCAGACGTACACCAGAAGATGCATTTTGCGCCCTGGGTTTGTGTGCGTTGTCCGGGTCGAAGCCCAATGAACGCCAGGTTTAAACGCCGCAGCACGGTCATTTGCTTGGCACAAGGACTTAGCCTATCCCCACGCCGGAGACACGACTCCGTGACTCCCTAAGACATCACCCGCAGGAGCATAGAGAAGTAGGCGGGTCGGCTGAACAGTGGGTTGCCACGTCAGGGCGAATGGGTTCCGCAAGTTGACACTTGCACACCTAGCGGGTTCCCATGTCCAGGCTTTCAGCCCAGCCGATGCGGCAAAGCAGGTGTTGTGACGGTAACTGTAGTGAATAAAACTGGCCGGCAGACGCTGGTTTGTAAACCTAGCCACCGCCTTAGGGATTCAGAGAAACACTCTTCCCTGCTAGAAAAATGTAGTAGCGCTATGTAGTTACTATAACTGGGGCTGTTGTTATTCTCTAGGCCTCACGGTTACTAAGGCTAGACTACCACGGCTCCCTTGTACGTATAGTCTCATGGAATCCCATTCCCACTGGCACCTTCGTGTAGTCTGTTTAACGCGTAACCCAAACGACCTCTTTTCTCTTGTACCCTGTACTTGACACAATACGTGTTTACATTTCAAAAGTGGACGTAATTCATCACTAAGGTTTGGGTAGCGTATACGCTTACTGTATGTCCGACCACACCATATAGTTATCTAGCTAATTCGTCAACGGTTCAACGGTTGGTTAACAATAGCCAAACTGGTTATGCACCAATTTACCTCAGTTACGTGACGGTGTTCAATAACCAGCTGGATTCTGAAAGCACCGCTTTGCTTTCCTGTTTCATTTCCTTTTACTATCACAATTTGTGATTATTCTGGGGTACAGAAATATAATTGCAAAGATTGAAGGAATTGACAGGAAATTGTAAAATAACTCTAAATGAAAAAGAAGAACGACGCTACCCCAAATGTTACAGCAATACTGTAATAAAACCAAACAACAATAAGGTTAGAGAAGGCAACGTCACGTTGACTATCCCTAGATTTAAAATTTTAACGACAAAATTTCCATCACTGTTAACGTATAAAGATACAGACACAGCGGCTTTATTTTTCATGGTTCTGTTTTTCTTTTATATAATCAAATTATTTCACATGTAGTCTATTTATTTGAACATGCAGCGAACTTGAAGTTTTATTTCTTTGAAGGAATTTTAATCTTCAAGAAACGGATAATTTCTTTTTTTACTGTTTTTTTTTTTTTATATTCATTTCAAAGAGACCTCTGAATACCTTCATGTCTGAAGTTTATTAGATTTATTGTAGTAAGTTGTCAAACAACTGTCATTGTCGCGTTACCTTTGGAAAGGACACATTACTACTCCGTCTACGACTTAGGACAGCTTCTGCAAATGGTATCAGTTGTTTTATGACATAAACCATTCTCAAAAAATAAAATAGTTTTTTAAGTGTTTACTTATATCGTCTTGTGCCAGGTAGCGTATACGCTCATGTCTGACCACACCACACAGTTATCTCAACGGTTGGTTAACACTAGCCAAACTGGTTGTGCACCAATTTACCTAAATCACGTGACGGCGTTCAGTAACCAACTGAATTCTGTAAGCACACTTTACATTCCTCTTTCATTTCCTTTGACTGCCACAATTTCTGACTATTCATAAAACTGAAGGTTTCATACGACTCTTCAAGTCTGAATTTTTTCAGATTCTTACATTTTTTATAACCTTTTAACATTTGTAACTATAATCAGTCTGTGAAATAGAAACATATGATGACGAAATAATAAATTCTTTGGTTTAAACTTGGCAGTTTTATCGTTATATACCGGGGCAAAGTAAAATAACGCAAAAGTTATCTTTTTAAAAAACTAGATACAATTTTGTGCGAATTTCACTCATTATTCACGATGACTATTTCTTATAATGCTTCTAAAATTTGCCTCTCCTCCCACAGATCCTGAAAAATATTGTGCTAGGAGCTTAAATTTAAAAAACAACTCAATAAGTGTTATTCAAATATTATAAACATAACGTGCTATAAATGCTAATTAAACGTGTAAGAAGGCACTTGTTGTGTTCCGTTGCTGTTGGTGCCAAACGGAGCCTGTGGTATTCCGTCAGTGAACTCTGACTTCAGCGTTCCTCGTGATTTCACAAGTTAAGGGGTTTGTGAGGTTTGACACGTGTAGAATACTCTGTTAGTAGACCTGCCTCTTCTTGACTACAATCCTGTCCAATGTGTTCCATAAGATTTAATATTCTTTGCTTATTATTGTTAAAAGTAGCGCTCTCGTAATATTGAGACGTTTGACCCGTGAGCAACCGACGGAATCCGCATTATTGTACGGTAACAACTCATTTCAAACGGTTCAGTCTTTATACTGCAGGTCGTAGTATTGAGACGTTTGACCCGTGAGCAACCGACGGAATCCGCATTATTGTACGGTAACAACTCATTTCAAACGGTTCAGTCTTTATACTGCAGGTCGTAGTATTGAGACGTTTGACCCGTGAGCAACCGACGGAATCCGCATTATTGTACGGTAACAACTCATTTCAAACGGTTCAGTCTTTATACTGCAGGTCGTATTATTGAGACGTTTGACCCGTGAGCAACCGACGGAATCCGCATTATCGTACGGTAACAACTCATTTCAAACGGTTCAGTCTTTATACTGCAGGTCGTATTATTGAGACGTTTGACCCGTGAGCAACCGACGGAATCCGCATTATTGTACGGTAACAACTCATTTCAAACGGTTCAGTCTTTATACTGCAGGTCGTATTATTGAGACGTTTGACCCGTGAGCAACCGACGGAATCCGCATTATTGTACGGTAACAACTCATTTCAAACGGTTCAGTCTTTATACTGCAGGTCGTAGTATTGAGACGTTTGACCCGTGAGCAACCGACGGAATCCGCATTATTGTACGGTAACAACTCATTTCAAACGGTTCAGTCTTTATACTGCAGGTCGTAGTATTGAGACGTTTGACCCGTGAGCAACCGACGGAATCCGCATTATTGTACGGTAACAACTCATTTCAAACGGTTCAGTCTTTATACTGCAGGTCGTAGTATTGAGACGTTTGACCCGTGAGCAACCGACGGAATCCGCATTATTGTACGGTAACAACTCATTTCAAACGGTTCAGTCTTTATACTGCAGGTCGTAGTATTGAGACGTTTGACCCGTGAGCAACCGACGGAATCCGCATTATTGTACGGTAACAACTCATTTCAAACGGTTCAGTCTTTATACTGCAGGACGTAGTATTGAGACGTTTGACCCGTGAGCAACCGACGGAATCCGCATTATTGTACGGTAACAACTCATTTCAAACGGTTCAGTCTTTATACTGCAGGTCGTAGTATTGAGACGTTTGACCCGTGAGCAACCGACGGAATCCGCATTATTGTACGGTAACAACTCATTTCAAACGGTTCAGTCTTTATACTGCAGGTCGTAGTATTGAGACGTTTGACCCGTGAGCAACCGACGGAATCCGCATTATTGTACGGTAACAACTCATTTCAAACGGTTCACTCTTTATACTGCAGGTCGTATTATTGAGACGTTTGACCCGTGAGCAACCGACGGAATCCGCATTATTGTACGGTAACAACTCATTTCAAACGGTTCAGTCTTTATACTGCAGGTCGTATTTTAAAGTTTGAAATATTAAGTTGCAGTTAGGAAGATTACTCTATTAACAGTTGGTTTCTGGATTTCGTTACCAAGCCATCATTATTTTCTCACTTTCTGTCGTTGCTTCCACGTCATAACAATTGCAAGACGTAATCGAGAAAAATTAATGTACATTATGATTTTGACATTAACCATAAAATCATAGAACAACTGAATAAATATGTTGTTGTTTATACCAAAAGTACGTTGAAACTAAAAAAATATTCATATGTCACCTTTTTCAAAGACAAGATTAATATAAAAATACTAGTATTTTCAAATTATTTTTCAAAAATTCCTAAGCATCTATAAATAGAGTCTATCTTCCAATTATCCGACTGTTAGGCTCATTAATTTCATACGAGTGTGCCCAGGACCGTCGGATACCACGTACCTGGAAATCCGTGTCAATATGTTTAGCCGCAACCAGATTTTTTACACTAATCCTTGTGAGTGTAAACCCTTATTATTACTAGCGAGTATGCTAAACCTCTCGTTATGGCCGGAGAAGCAATAAAACGGGTATAGCCTACGCGTGTAGGCGGTTCTTTATTTTCTACAGTTTGAAATGAACGGTTGATGCTAATTTTGTACACGGATAATAATAAAAATATTTGTACCCGAGACTGGTGTGATGTACTATTTAAAAATCAAATTGAACTCTAAATTAAAAATAAATTGCCTCAAAAATTCACAGGACTATAATAATAACAATAACAACAACAACGACAATACATTCCTTCACCATCGAAACGGCGTAGGAGAGTTAAGGCGAGCTGCCAGCTTAAGCCTGCTAGAACGGTAGCATTCTTTCTTTCATAATTCTAAATATACTTTAACAAAATACATTTTTAACAATAATTAACAAATATATGTAATAAAACATTGTAAATGCACCTTCTCGTTAAACGTGGGCGATAATTTGTCGAGTACATAATTAAGCGAAATAATACGTGTCTCCAACTGGTGTTAACGTCGTTTTGCGTACCACGTGCCATGTAACACATGTCAATTCTCTGTGATCTCTGTTAAACTGGACTCAAAAATCACATCTCTTTTCCGTATGCTCTCTGTTAAAGTAGATGCAAACCAACACATCTCTATTCTCTCTATCTATGTTTCTTTTCTGCCTTCGTTTTGCATATTGTTCAGTTTTCGAGTCTTTATAAAAAGCGTTTAAAATTGTACAGTTTTGTGCAATTATATTATTACTTAAAACCGTAACACCTTAGCGATCCTGCCGTTGTTAAAATGTAATATAGTTTATTGTTTTCAATTTATTAAATGACGTAGACAAATCCGTTGTTCAAAGTTATAAAAAGTTTCTTTGATGTGTGAAAATGTGAGAAAGCTTATTTGCTTTATACGGTGGCCACACTGAGTTGAGTGTATTGCCATGGTGCTGATGCATCCAGTATTGCGATCAGCAAATGTTTCAACACTCCTAAACTACGAATAAATGCCTTTCTTACGAAATATTTGAGCTCTTTTACGTTTATAACATATTATTATAGAAATATAACTGTATTAATGTGTAATAGAACAGTTCGTGCGACAGTAGTTCAGCAGAATCACACCACACTTACAATTACAAAATATACTTTTTACGTTTAAAGTCGATGTAGGTAATGATGGGTAAATTGACATTTCCAAGGTTCCACACTGTGGTTGTCAGAATGCTACACGAGTCGACTGGTGAAACAGAATAACCACTGGCTAGTAGGTGCATGGTATCAAGTATATTCGTTTCGAGTTTGTTTTGGAGAATTTCAAACAAAGAACTACATTGTAAAGTACAAAAATAATCATAAAAGATCTACAGAATCATGAAAATATTGTGTTTGGAGACAAGTACCTGGTCAGAGCTTGAATCTGGGATGTTTCTGACACTTTAATTACGTTTTGTTTCAAAATACTTACATTCCAATTGTTATTAGTATACTGGGACCTTTCAATTACGTCAGTATACAATAAGTTGTGTTAGTGGTTATAATCACAAACAGAAATTACTTTGTTACACACCACTGTAGCTCTTCCCGATTGGTGCTTACAAATTCCGAACATCTGGCTTCCTTCCATTCGTAAAGCACTTCAGTTGTTGGGTGGCTTAGTGGTTTGTGTGTAGACGGTATTTGACTTTTATAAAACGGTTGTGCCCGTTGTGTCTCTGTCGCAGTATTTTGTTGACCTTGTTGGTATGCAAGTGTTCGTGCGTATTGTGCCTGTGTTTTGTGAGTGTTGCGTGTTTTAAATTGTAAGTGTACATTTTTATTATTTTATCTTTTGGTCATATATTGTGTGGAACTATGTTATTATTATTTTGTTTACTCTCCATTACTGGTCGGTAGGGTATTATTTATTTCTTTTCATGTGTTAGTTTAAAATAAGCCTGAAGACAGCTGCCGATGTTTTGAGTGACCGAAACGTCACATTTACATTTTTTCTGTGATAGCAAAGTTAGTCAGTTAAATTCAAGTTCAAATGTCTACAATCCGTCACAGCTTTGTTTTTATGAAGTTACAGTATCTACGCACAAGCGAGTTGTCTACAATTAGCCCCGTTTTTTACATCGTCTCCATTAATTTTCATCTTTTCAGTCCTTGTCCGTCAGTCGTCTACACGTCATTGAAGAAGTAACTTCGCCCCTCACTAAACGTTTTCTCTTTAGCTCCACGATTCGATTCCAAAATCATACAGGCCGTCTGTCTCCTGTCTACATTCTAGCACAATCGTTTAATTTCTCCAGTACCCATAATGTCCAAAGGTTTCACTAAGAATGTCTAACTATTTTAACGGGTTTCACAGCTTCATATAGCAAAAATTTACTAATTCCAAGAGTACTTGTGGTTTTAAACTTATACCAAGGTCTCTTCAAAAAATTGTAGCTTGTATCTTTTTCAGGTCACGTTCCTGTCTCTGCTTATTCCACGTTCACTATGTAACACAAACAGTCGACGAATTTCGTGTATAAAAAACACCCACATCGCGTAGTTTGTATGGCAAGGTGTGGCCAGAACGGCCTACGTGCTGTCCTATTTATAAAATGTGATAATTAACCAGATCGACAGTCGTATCGCACACACTCTGTGCAAGAATTATTACTTCCAATTTGTAAAATAATTGGTTTTTTACATGTTCGCGGTCTACTGTTTAAATCTATTATTTATCGCTTACCTGTATTTTGCTATGTCGGACTGGAACGTAGTTCATTAAAGAAAAATGAAACAATAATAATGAACCTACTCGTTTACTAGTTTCTAGAACAACCAATTTACTCAGAACAATATTTTATACAGTATTAATATACCTATTTAAATGTTTCATATACATTGTCTGACCTCGTATATGTACTCGTACTCACACGCTTATCTGTTTCAGTTTACAGACATAAAACTCTTTTTATCTTTTATAAGGTTTGTTTCTACAATGAGTTGTAGGCATTCACAAGCCCATTAAATAGAAAAAAAAGAAATATAAATTTTGACTAAGTTTGAAACGGTTAATAAAACTGACAGGATTTTTGTTAGTCTTTCATTCCAATATCTTGGCCTTCAGTTCCGTCCGCCTTACACACGGTGAACAGACGAAACTATTAGGTATATTTTTACAGTTAAATATTATTAACTACTTGATGCGATTCCTTCCGTTTTATGTTTGAACTAAATAAAAATAACATAAACGTAAACATTTAAAAATCGATTTTTAAATTAACAGATTTGCCTCTACAAGAGCAGAGCACAGACGTGAATTCGTTCACACATCTATACAGAATATAATGCAACAGCCTGTGTAAATATTTACACTTGCTTACGCTGCTCTTAACAATAAAGATGGAATGTTTAAAAAGATGCTCTTAATAAAAATACGTGCGGTTGTTGCCTTGTAGAATCTTCTTTGCTTTTCACTCAAATATATCCTGTCTGTCTCGTGTTTTCTTAATCTGAGACATAAGATAAACGACACGACGTCTGCAAAGACTTTTGATTCCGCCAGCTGAATTAGAAACGTCTTTAATTAAAATCAGCACGCCTCGATAAACTTAAATAAAATATTTAGTCTTTGTTTTAGATATTATATCTGTAAGCTAGTTTGTTTCTTTCTAAAACTTAGCGAAATCTAATAGGCATTCTTGGATTACTATAACAATTGTCGCTTTCGTCTCTATGAAAACCATTATTAGGATTAAACGGAATTCATACGGCTGTGAAACGATAACTTACCGTTACGTAGAACACAAAAATGCGTATATAAAACCTAATATTTGTAAATCCAATTTAACAACACTTTAATACGAAACAGACACGATTTAATACGAAGCAGATGTAACTGTTAAATTAATTAAAAATAGGAACTATAAACCAAAAGATTTGTACAAACAATGAACACTTTGCACGAATTTGAACATCGTAGCAGACGCGTTAATTAGAGAACAAATCCAAGTAAAAACAATAAATGATGATTATTTATTAAAACCCTACATGTAGCGACATGACACATCCATCCTTGTACAAATTTAAAAAACGCTTACTTTGGTCACTAACAAAAATAGATACAAGTTAAATAATCAGTACGACTATCAAAGTCAGAATTGACAGCGTTAAGCGATTTTGACGACGTAACACGTAGCTGACGAAATATATTAGGTTTTGATTAATTACTACCTTGTCTGGTTATACGGTATGTTGTAGATGTGTATAAATATTGTCTTCGTTCTCTAACCTTGTGCTAAATACCAGTAGCAAAGCAGTTCACAAGAGAATGGGTGGTTAATTTTAAGTGTATCACCTTTCTTTCCTTATTTTAAAATAATATTTAACCTTCAAGTTATCTCTCCACCAGGGCCGGTCCCAGCGCTTCTGCCGCCCTGTGCAGTATTTATGAGTGCCGCCCCCTCTCTATTTTAACTCTGAACACATTCACGCACACTAGACCTACTCTAAAGATACGGTGATTGCTTTCAAATGACGACTAGGAATGTTTGCATTGTGTGTTTATCAAATAACTAGAACTTTTTCGCGTTTACGATGCGCCGAACGGCTACAATAAAAATTGTAGAGACAATACAAGGAATCGTGAGACAATAAAAATGTATGCCTATGTGATGACTTAAAATTAAAATACTAACTAAAATTTATTATGATTGAAATATAACAAAAGTAATGTATCATATACCTTCGTTAAAAAATACTCGTCTAGCTTTAGCACTGGCAAACTCCTTTATGACTCCGTTGTAATCAAGTGATTCAACTAACTGACGTTCTGTAGATATAGTCGCCAGACCACTCACGCGAGTCTCGGAGATACTCGATCTGAGATAAGTTTTAATAAGTTTGAGCTTCGAAAAAGTCAGGTTTACTTTCACGAGTTTTCGACTCTTCGTTAAACTCCGCTGACTTCATACATAAAGTAATTCTTACTGCCCTTACATATTGTGGTGAAATTAAGTGAATAATTTTATTTTTTCCCTCAATTTCAAAACTTACCATCTCGGAATCTGCCGCCCTTTAAAATTTGCCGCCCTGGGCGGTAGCACGGTTCGCCCCTCCCTGGAGCCGGGCCTGCTCTCCACCATTTTCGCTCTCTCTCTCTCCGTCTCTCTCGTGTCGTCTTTATGTCCTGTACACTATGTGTAAAATTTGTGAAGTGATCTACTATGTATGACTAGGTATATTATGTAGAGGCGCATATGTATAGAATTTTTTCGAAGGGGACTGAAATTTTTCGTGACGCATAAGTAATAAAATTGTAACTTGAGCAAAATTTATTAATACATAAGCGATTTTAAAACACGCACACGCGTGTGCCCATGTGTCTGTCTTACAGAACTCAAATTTACTTAATGAGGAATCAGGGAAACAATGTTCAGTGTTTTCATGATTTCATTTACAAGAATGAAAAACTGAATGAGTACGAAAAAACTTTAAAGATCAATTCACTATTACGTATTACTATTATGTTTATATGGTGAATAACAAAAACCTTTGTCTAGTTGAATACTACTTTGTATTATATTTCGGGTTATATTGGAATACATATAATGTTGGGGGCACAAGAAGGTCAAGATAGGCCTACACCATGATATTATCAGATTGGGAAAGCATATATGAAAACGAAAATAATAATTAGTAAAACTATATTATATCAAAAGTAAGAGGAAAGTAGCGGTAAAGAGAACTTAACCAAAATAGAACGAGTTAATCAGTTCAGTCTTTTATTATTAAGCATCGACGTTCTAAAAATATAGCCAATCGAGTATACTGTGACCTATTCATAACCTATTTTGATACTTTTTTTTATTTATTTGTGGCAGATAATATGCTAAGCACGTTTATAAAAAAGGAAACAAAGCAATTACTCAAAAGATAATGTCGCATATATTTAATAAACAAATTAATTTTGCATTAATTAATTCCACCTCTCTGTTGGAATACTGACAAACAGAATCACAGAAGGCGTCAAATTCCGCCCACATTACTTGTTGGTTCAAGCGGTTACACAAATAATAACCAGCCACAAATTGTGTTTGCCCGTGCTGAAATCTGTTAATGTACATGTTTAAGTGTAAATAATAAATTCTGCAAAACAATGTATTTTTTAGTATGAACAATTAATAATTTTCCTATGAATCAGAGAATATAGAAATCAGAATAAATCCTGGAAATTTTTTCAAGTCTTGAAGTAGTTTTAAGTACGCCATGACGCGAATTTAGTACAAATTTTCATTTGTCTTGTTCTTTACCAGCGTGTCCGTCCAGACACAGAGTGTTCTAGGATTTTTAACAGTTTTCTAAATGGTGGTGTGTTAGTTTAACTTCCAACCTCGATGACTGGGTAATTTTTTGACAAGGGACGTTTATTTTTATACTAAATGTTTTCATCTTCAGCCTGGAGGACCAGTGGGTTTCTAGATCCTAATCTATTCCATCCGCTGATGGAGACTATCATTAAATCTAACACTAACCACATTATAAACTTACAGCGGTATACATGGTTTATGACAATGTAAGGTACAGTTTGTAAGGTGTTCTAAGACAATCTACAATAGTACAAAAGTTTACAATAAAAACGGACCTGAGACACAGACCTTAGAATTGATAACAGTAGTAACAGACTTAAATTGTAATAATTGTGAACCACTGATCTAGGCTCAATGTTTACAAACAGTTTACTTTGGCACATACACTTGACGAATGTTATCTCTGTATCCCCTGCTGAAATTACAATTTTGTAGGCTGTTACACAATTCTGTATCATACTACTAGAATGATCAGCTAATACAAAGGTTTTTGTTAAAACTGCGTAATCGGGAACAAATTTTTAGAAAATTCTGCAAGAAATAATTTTAATAAACTAGTAAGATAAGATGTGTTCTCGTTGCGGCTTATAAGCAAATTGTATTAAATTTTCAGACTAGGCTATATGCTTGGTCAGTGAATCCTGTTAGAAGTTTAACATTATACGAAAAAGCCACGCTGTTTTTATTAATAGATTTTATATCTTCTATATAATTTCTTCTACTTAAACTTTGGTACCAAAATCATATAAAAGAGCTCGTGCAGCGCAAGAGAAAGCTACACTTTTATCATTTGAAAGAAATCGGAAAACTAAACAAGACAACGAGTAAATATACTCGACGAAGAAAAAAATATACTGTGAATAAGTTTTAGTTTCAACTTTTCCGTAAAATTATAATACAAATATCAACGACGATAGAACTTGTGACGATTTAAATTCTAACTGTAATCGTAAATAAAAAAAATTAAGTTTGCGAGCGATTAAGTAATTTTAAATCTCACTATGATACCTAAAACCCCTGTATTTACTCAGTATGAGAATGAGAAGTAATTAAGAGATCCAAAGAAACACTAATAAAAAGGGCGAATTGTATAAAAGTTATTATTATCTTAATTAACCCTTTGCTTGTCATCATGCGGTGACCTGTTAATTCCGGACTCGACGTGTTTACCGAGTCGTCTGTAATTTAGGAAGAGATAAAAAATCATAATGTTTATAATTAGAAATCTGAAGACACAAATAGTCGTTAAAATAACTTACTTAAATTATGTATGTATAATTAAGGTATAGTTTTTGGTAATAAGAATGTTAACTTAAATAAAAATAGGGACTATATTGTCGCGGAGTAGTTGCCCCTCTCCTTTGTTAAGTACCAGTTGAAGCGAGCAGAAACTCTCTCGCTATGTTGCCTTCACGCAGTACAGACGTACGAGCGAAAGCTCTACCAAAGTGTTTTTAATTTGTTTGTTTTATTTAAATGTAGTATATTAACTACCACTGCTAAAAGTGGAAAGCGTGTGTAATGTATCAATAACATAAATATGTGGTAAGAAGAAGAAAGAAAATGTAACACAAAAACAGAACTAGTGGTAAGCAAGATGACGACTCCCTTCAAGAGGTAACTCCATTTACAACATCACTCCTGAAGATGTGATCTGCAGAAACTTCATAAAGACACGTATACCATGCTTAAGAAGTTGCTTAGGACATCCGAGAATCTACAAATACTTACACCAAAGAAGCTTCAATCTCCTCTGTGAACATCCGACCTATTCTTGCCGAAGACACGACCCAGATGATGACGCCGACTACAAGGATTCCCAAGACGGACACCCCAGGACGAGGTTTCTACGTTCAATTGTAAAGGTGACTCGATAGTCTTGCTATCGAGAGTTAATCATATTTGTTACACTACTCACTTCTAAAAGAGACTTTTCAAAGACGATTAATTTTATGTAAACATTATAATGAGAAAATCTAAGAGTTTACTGTAAAAAATCAATTATCATACGTTGTAACGCTTTAAATGTTAATGTACCTTATTATCGTTCCAAGTAATAGTACCATTCTTCAAATGGTTAAAGAAGTCTTGCAAGCTTCTAAAATGAACTGAAAATAATTAGAAGTCTTTACTATAAATATACAGAAAGTAAACTCGGATCCGAGGTATAAGAATATATAATCAATTTGATCCCATAGTTTTATGAAAAGCATTTAAATATTTTAGTTTAAATAATGATGTCATGGGATCTGTCAGTAACTGTTGTTAAATAAAGAGAAGTCGTCTTGTTACACTTGAAAATGAGTGCATAAATCAGTAAAATACCTTCCCTTGTTTCCTTACACTGATAGTGAGTAATTTGTTCAATTAATTTGATTTTAATACAGTTCGTTACAACGTAGGCAGCCCATGTAATTGGCAGAGGTCAGTTAAGATGGGTTCCCTGGATTTGTAACGCGGCAATACGTTACAAAATTGCGCCACTCTGCTCACTTAATTTATTAGTAAATTAAATAACTCACGGCATTCAGTTATTGATCTATGCACTCAGAGAATGTAATTAATGTAACTCTAATTTTCAAAAAAAAAAATGAATTTGTTTTGACATACGTAAAAGATAGTCAGTATAAATTGAAATATCATTGTAGGACGATATATGCATGTATCTACTTGCATGCATGAATTGTAATGTTTGGTCAACTGATCAGTCTTTAACAGGTTTGTATTATGACAATCCAAGACCTGTTGTTTCTTGAATAATCCTGCATTATAATTATTCAATCTGCATAGTATATGTTAACGTATGTCTGTTGTCACGGTAAAGAAAAACATTGTTAATAATAATGCTCCTGTGTAAAGTAGACCCAGTTAATTACGTGGAAAGAATTTCGTAACTTGAAATTGTGACCAAAATAAATAATTAATTTAAATTGGGGAAAGTACATGAATGAATAAAGTCAAACTGTTATAAAGCGTAATACTAGTGTAAATTGAAGAGGTGTGCATTGTTGAATAAGATTCACCCTATGCGTGCCAGCTGTCTCCTCCAGTTATGACCTGTGAAGGAAGTTAATCGGTGGCATTGTGTAGAGAACAATACGTGAGCGTCAAACCCCCCCCGCATTCTCACGGACACACTGACCCTACCTTTGTTTACTAAATAAAGAGGGTGACCTACATTCCAGAAAACAGCTGATCGGCTATTTAATTTTGAAAAATATGTGTGTGGAATTTCTGTCTCTCCCTTAGAAGAGAAATTGTTCTTTTCTGAATTATGCAAATTATTTACTCAAGAATTTATCTTATATTTGTGTAGTGTTGTAGAATTAGTTTTAAGTACGTTTTAATGTGTTAGATCTAAGATAAAAATGGCCCAATTCAATCCGGATTTGTTATTAAAAGACGAGCTGTCTTACGAAGCTCTTTTGCGTGGACTACCCCATGCGAATGTAACAGTCGCGGAATTACGTAGGTCAATTCGCGAATGTGGATTTGATACACCCGTGCAATTAAACAACCTAAGCGAACTCGATTATGAGAGCGAGAGAGAAATTTGTAATGCCAGGTATAGTGAGCTTACCTTATTGTCTCAAACCCTCCAAGACGAGAAATCTCCGGCGATAATTTTGCGGACTACCCAGAGAATAGAGCATTTAACCCGGCGAATGAAAAATTTGTTGATCTGGCCTAATCTCACGGAAATACCTCTTGAAGTACAAAACCTAGCTGACGAAGCTCTACGCCGCTTACCCACAATTATTAATGATTTAGAAGAAGATCCGACTCATTCAGGATGGACGAAATAGAGAAGTCCTTAAAGAAATTACACATCTCCCCAGTACAATCACCTACTACTGATCTACCTCCGCCTAACACTGATCGGAACTCACCCGCCGTATCGCAAATGCAAGCGAACCAAGAGCAAAATACTGATAGAGATTTAAATGCCCCTCCTCCCGAGCGTTTTCAGTTTCGCCCCGGAAATCATGAATTGACCACCCCGAATGAATCAAATCCTTCTCCTAAAGGAATGCCAACCATGAACCATAACGCGGACCTATACGGTAAAATGACTCATCCTGTGGAGAAAATCTTAACTGAAATCCCTTACACAGATGGTTTAAATGTCTCCAAACTACTAACTTTCATTAGCTATCTCCTGCAGATAAAAGATCTACAGCAGCTGAATGACTGGCAAATTTTGCAAGTTCTGCTACCGAAATGTAAACCCCCGTTAAAGAATCGTGTCATAGAAGCTCTAACCTCTACATTTCCAGTAGAAGAGCTACATAGCTCGATAATAAAGTACTTTATCCCAACCGGTATTTACGAAGAAATTAAAAGAAAGACTGTACTCCGAGTACAAGGAAATCAGGAGAGATTAGCTCATTACATCTCCGACATCAGGGAGTCATCTCGACTACTACGTGTAGACTGGAATGAGACACAAATGGTCGACACCATTTTAATAGGACTGTCACCTGAAGAAAGATCTCGTTTATCGTTGATAAATAGACCCAACACAATTGCTGATCTAGAACAGTGCAGTATCCATTCGTCAAATGTATGGTACTCCGATCAAAATAGACAAGCAATGAAAACCGCTGGAACTAATAGAAATGAATTGCGAGTACTAGTGCCTGATGGAACAACCTCTCATGAAAGGCAAGTTTTCAGTAGACCTCACAATGTGCGCAAATCTGGTAAGTTAAGTGTAACACCATATAAAGCGGAAACAAAGAACCCACCTCGCAATAAACCCATCTGTTATAATTGCGGCAAATATGGGCACATAAGAAAAGACTGCAAGAGTAAGCCATTGGAACGGAATCACCCAACTCCAAAAAACATGTAAGGCAGGGAGACCCGAAATCCTGTGTCTTCCGCAGCTACTCGAAATCTGGTGAACGCAAAGAAACTTATAATAAAAAAAAAATAATAATAATAAAATATTTTGTAACCAACGTGGAAGGAAAAGAAGTTCGAAAGAAATAGATCCCTATGTGAGAGAATTTCGTGAAAAATGTAACGCGATTAATAAATGTAACAGGACTAAAAATCTATTACCATTAATACGAGTTGACTTAGGCGTTACCTCCACCATCGCCTTAATTGATTCGGGATCTAGTAGAACTTTAATCAGCCAAGAATTAGCGGACAAATTAGCGAAACACCATCTACTAAAACGGAGTCAACCGGTGAATATAAAGTGTGCTACCGCCGATAAACGTAATATAATCATAAACCTGAGCATTACCGTTAAGGTTAAAATCAAGAACCTAACCTGGATGTTTACAATGTTAGTATGTAAGGAGTTAGGACCCGATTTAATATTAGGAGCAGACTTTATTAGTAAAACGGGAATGATTCTTGACATCTATGAGCAAAAATATTATTTCCGATTTGACCGTACACGGAAATATAGATTTGATTGTAATAATAATAAAAAAAAAAAAAATTGTTCATCTACTGCACATGTAATACACCAAGAGTCAGATTTATCTCATCTAGAAAGTAGAGATAGAGTGAGAATACTGAAATTAATAAAAGAATTTTCCTCAGTTCTTACACCTAAACTAGGACTCACTAAACTAATAGAGTATAAAATTAATCTGAGCGACCAAGAAAGAAAGTATTCCGCCTATGAATTGGAATGTTTAGCAATTGTTTTTGCATTCGAGAAGTTTAAACCCTTCCTAGAACATAAAGAATTCCTTTTGGAAACTGACAATCAAGCGTTATCTTGGTTATTGAATCACCCTAAACAGTTAGGACGTATTGGAAGATGGATATTGAAGTTAAACTGCTACAAATTCAGAGTGCAACATATAAAAGGTACCCAAAACGTAGTCGCTGATACCCTGTCCCGTATGTTCCAGTCGCCCACTAAAACTCCCGAAAGCAAGGAGAATCCGGAAATAGCACTTGCTAACGCCGTAATTACTGAGTTCCCCCTTGCCTTTACAAACATTGCTCTGTATCAACAACAAGACCCCTTACTGAAGCCTATTATAGAACAACTTACGCAAGGTATTAAATCCGAGAAATACGTATTGAGTAAAAATGTACTATGTCACAAGATAAGAAGCGGAAAGGAACTAAGAATAATAGCCCCTGATGTAATTAAGCCCATGCTGATGGAATACTTCCATTCATCATCCATACTTCCATATGGGAATCAATAAGACAATACATCGTGTTCGAAAGGAATATCATTGGAACAATATGAACAGCGAAATAGCCAGTTTCGTGAAGAAATGTACATTATGTGCCCTCAGTAAACCAGCCAGAAATACTCAAGTAAGCCAACTGATTTCAGAAATCCCTAAGTTTTTCTAAACTTTATCTAGACTTTTCAGGTCCATATCCACGATCCAAATCAGGTAATACAATGTTACTCATCTGTGTAGATTCTTTCACCAAATTTGTTTGGATGTATCCCATGAGACGAGCATTAGCGTCGACGACTGTAAAAATATTACAGGAAAGATTATTTAAAGACTACGGTACACCTGTACGTATAGTATCAGATAATGGACCACAGTTTAAAGCGAAAGAATTTAGGAATATGTGTTTCAAGTTAGGAATAGACCATATAACCACTACGGAGTATCGACCGCAAGGCAATATTGCTGAAAGGTATCTACGAAACCTCAAATCTGCGTTAATCGCCTATCATGCGAACGATCACACGTCGTGGGACCAAAACCTATCCTGGATTCAATACGCTTTTAATTCAGCTTATCACGAAGGTCACAAGTCGACCCCGTTTGAGTTACTGTACAAATACCGACCAAACCACCCTTTGTCCACAAGATGGAATATACACGATCTGCTGCCTCCGCAAATAACGGATAAGCAGATAAAGCAAATATGGAATAAAGCCCGCTCTAATTTAAGAGCAAACTTAGAGAAATCCAGAAAATACCACGAGAAAGGTATTCATAACAATTCGATTAGGTACCAAGTAGGTGACTTAGTAATGTATAAGACTCACCCCACTAGTAGTGCAATTGATAAGACCACCTCTAAACTATCATACCGATGGTGTGGCCCTTACCAAATCCAGAAGTACCTAACTCCAGTTACAGTAGCCCTGTACGAACCTGCGACTCGAAAATATATGCGGAGAACGCATATTTCGCAGCTAAAATTGTATAAGAAGAAGAGACGGAATAGTATAACCCAAAATAGAAAAGGGAATACTAGGTAGTGAAGTATATTATACTTCTGAAACCGTGGAAAATGTTAAACGTAGAGTTTGGAAATGAGGCCTGATCAACCTGAGATCCAGTTCTGCGAAGAATACGTTAATGAGTACTCATTTACTAGATGAAAACTAGTACTAGATGAAAATTAGACTGAATTCTAAATAGCAAAGATTTAGAAAATTACTCTACAGAGAAAGAGTAAGACAACCAAAAGGAAAAAACCGGTAGTAGATTTAAGTGATAGAGATAAGAAAGAGTTTTGTGTTTTATTTTGTAAATATTAAGTGTGAATAGTATGTAAAAAAAAAGGTAGTTAATAAGAAAGTATGAAAGTATATTGTGTTATGGAGAAGAAGCAAGAGATATAACTCTAACCAATAACTATGTGAAAGAAATTACACACACGGACCCCATTCATACTCCAAGTCCCCAGTTGTGCGTTTAAAAAAAATAAATAAAAAAAAACCGTAACGTGAAACTTAAGCGGTGGAGTATGTGACGATTTAAATTCTAACTGTAATCGTAAATAAAAAAAATTAAGTTTGCGAGCGATTAAGTAATTTTAAATCTCACTATGATACCTAAAACCCCTGTATTTACTCAGTATGAGAATGAGAAGTAATTAAGAGATCCAAAGAAACACTAATAAAAAGGGCGAATTGTATAAAAGTTATTATTATCATAATTAACCCTTTGCTTGTCATCATGCGGTGACCTGTTAATTCCGGACTCGACGTGTTTACCGAGTCGTCTGTAATTTAGGAAGAGATAAAAAATCATAATGTTTATAATTAGAAATCTGAAGACACAAATAGTCGTTAAAATAACTTACTTAAATTATATATGTATAATTAAGGTATAGTTTTTGGTAATAAGAATGTTAACTTAAATAAAAATAGGGACTATATTGTCGCGGAGTAGTTGCCCCTCTCCTTTGTTAAGTACCAGTTGAAGCGAGCAGAAACTCTCTCGCTATGTTGCCTTCACGCAGTACAGACGTACGAGCGAAAGCTCTACCAAAGTGTTTTTAATTTGTTTGTTTTATTTAAATGTAGTATATTAACTACCACTGCTAAAAGTGGAAAGCGTGTGTAATGTATCAATAACATAAATATGTGGTAAGAAGAAGAAAGAAAATGTAACACAAAAACAGAACTAGTGGTAAGCAAGATGACGACTCCCTTCAAGAGGTAACTCCATTTACAACATCACTCCTGAAGATGTGATCTGCAGAAACTTCATAAAGACACGTATACCATGCTTAAGACGTTGCTTAGGACATCCGAGAATCTACATATACTTACACCAAAGAAGCTTCAATCTCCTCTGTGAACATCCGACCTATTCTTGCCGAAGACACGACCCAGATGATGACGCCGACTACAAGGATTCCCAAGACGGACACCCCAGGACGAGGTTTCTACGTTCAATTGTAAAGGTGACTCGATAGTCTTGCTATCGAGAGTTAATCATATTTGTTACACTACTCACTTCTAAAAGAGACTTTTCAAAGACGATTAATTTTATGTAAACATTATAATGAGAAAATCTAAGAGTTTACTGTAAAAAATCAATTATCATACGTTGTAACGCTTTAAATGTTAATGTACCTTATTATCGTTCCAAGTAATAGTACCATTCTTCAAATGGTTAAAGAAGTCTTGCAAGCTTGTAAAATGAACTGAAAATAATTAGAAGTCTTTACTATAAATATACAGAAAGTAAACTCGGATCCGAGGTATAAGAATATATAATCAATTTGATCCCATAGTTTTATGAAAAGCATTTAAATATTTTAGTTTAAATAATGATGTCATGGGATCTGTCAGTAACTGTTGTTAAATAAAGAGAAGTCGTCTTGTTACACTTGAAAATGAGTGCATAAATCAGTAAAATACCTTCCCTTGTTTCCTTACACTGATAGTGAGTAATTTGTTCAATTAATTTGATTTTAATACAGTTCGTTACAACGTAGGCAGCCCATGTAATTGGCAGAGGTCAGTTAAGATGGGTTCCCTGGATTTGTAACGCGGCAATACGTTACAAAATTGCGCCACTCTGCTCACTTAATTTATTAGTAAATTAAATAACTCACGGCATTCAGTTATTGATCTATGCACTCAGAGAATGTAATTAATGTAACTCTAATTTTCAAAAAAAAAAAATGAATTTGTTTTGACATACGTAAAAGATAGTCATTATAAATTGAAATATCATTGTAGGACGATATATGCATGTATCTACTTGCATGCATGAATTGTAATGTTTGGTCAACTGATCAGTCTTTAACAGGTTTGTATTATGACAATCCAAGACCTGTTGTTTCTTGAATAATCCTGCATTATAATTATTCAATCTGCATAGTATATGTTAACGTATGTCTGTTGTCACGGTAAAGAAAAACATTGTTAATAATAATGCTCCTGTGTAAAGTAGACCCAGTTAATTACGTGGAAAGAATTTCGTAACTTGAAATTGTGACCAAAATAAATAATTAATTTAAATTGGGGAAAGTACATGAATGAATAAAGTCAAACTGTTATAAAGCGTAATACTAGTGTAAATTGAAGAGGTGTGCATTGTTGAATAAGATTCACCCTATGCGTGCCAGCTGTCTCCTCCAGTTATGACCTGTGAAGGAAGTTAATCGGTGGCATTGTGTAGAGAACAATACGTGAGCGTCAAACCCCCCCCGCATTCTCACGGACACACTGACCCTACCTTTGTTTACTAAATAAAGAGGGTGACCTACATTCCAGAAAACAGCTGATCGGCTATTTAATTTTGAAAAATATGTGTGTGGAATTTCTGTCTCTCCCTTAGAAGAGAAATTGTTCTTTTCTGAATTATGCAAATTATTTACTCAAGAATTTATCTTATATTTGTGTAGTGTTGTAGAATTAGTTTTAAGTACGTTTTAATGTGTTAGATCTAAGATAAAAATGGCCCAATTCAATCCGGATTTGTTATTAAAAGACGAGCTGTCTTACGAAGCTCTTTTGCGTGGACTACCCCATGCGAATGTAACAGTCGCGGAATTACGTAGGTCAATTCGCGAATGTGGATTTGATACACCCGTGCAATTAAACAACCTAAGCGAACTCGATTATGAGAGCGAGAGAGAAATTTGTAATGCCAGGTATAGTGAGCTTACCTTATTGTCTCAAACCCTCCAAGACGAGAAATCTCCGGCGATAATTTTGCGGACTACCCAGAGAATAGAGCATTTAACCCGGCGAATGAAAAATTTGTTGATCTGGCCTAATCTCACGGAAATACCTCTTGAAGTACAAAACCTAGCTGACGAAGCTCTACGCCGCTTACCCACAATTATTAATGATTTAGAAGAAGATCCGACTCATTCAGGATGGACGAAATAGAGAAGTCCTTAAAGAAATTACACATCTCCCCAGTACAATCACCTACTACTGATCTACCTCCGCCTAACACTGATCGGAACTCACCCGCCGTATCGCAAATGCAAGCGAACCAAGAGCAAAATACTGATAGAGATTTAAATGCCCCTCCTCCCGAGCGTTTTCAGTTTCGCCCCGGAAATCATGAATTGACCACCCCGAATGAATCAAATCCTTCTCCTAAAGGAATGCCAACCATGAACCATAACGCGGACCTATACGGTAAAATGACTCATCCTGTGGAGAAAATCTTAACTGAAATCCCTTACACAGATGGTTTAAATGTCTCCAAACTACTAACTTTCATTAGCTATCTCCTGCAGATAAAAGATCTACAGCAGCTGAATGACTGGCAAATTTTGCAAGTTCTGCTACCGAAATGTAAACCCCCGTTAAAGAATCGTGTCATAGAAGCTCTAACCTCTACATTTCCAGTAGAAGAGCTACATAGCTCGATAATAAAGTACTTTATCCCAACCGGTATTTACGAAGAAATTAAAAGAAAGACTGTACTCCGAGTACAAGGAAATCAGGAGAGATTAGCTCATTACATCTCCGACATCAGGGAGTCATCTCGACTACTACGTGTAGACTGGAATGAGACACAAATGGTCGACACCATTTTAATAGGACTGTCACCTGAAGAAAGATCTCGTTTATCGTTGATAAATAGACCCAACACAATTGCTGATCTAGAACAGTGCAGTATCCATTCGTCAAATGTATGGTACTCCGATCAAAATAGACAAGCAATGAAAACCGCTGGAACTAATAGAAATGAATTGCGAGTACTAGTGCCTGATGGAACAACCTCTCATGAAAGGCAAGTTTTCAGTAGACCTCACAATGTGCGCAAATCTGGTAAGTTAAGTGTAACACCATATAAAGCGGAAACAAAGAACCCACCTCGCAATAAACCCATCTGTTATAATTGCGGCAAATATGGGCACATAAGAAAAGACTGCAAGAGTAAGCCATTGGAACGGAATCACCCAACTCCAAAAAACATGTAAGGCAGGGAGACCCGAAATCCTGTGTCTTCCGCAGCTACTCGAAATCTGGTGAACGCAAAGAAACTTATAATAAAAAAAAAATAATAATAATAAAATATTTTGTAACCAACGTGGAAGGAAAAGAAGTTCGAAAGAAATAGATCCCTATGTGAGAGAATTTCGTGAAAAATGTAACGCGATTAATAAATGTAACAGGACTAAAAATCTATTACCATTAATACGAGTTGACTTAGGCGTTACCTCCACCATCGCCTTAATTGATTCGGGATCTAGTAGAACTTTAATCAGCCAAGAATTAGCGGACAAATTAGCGAAACACCATCTACTAAAACGGAGTCAACCGGTGAATATAAAGTGTGCTACCGCCGATAAACGTAATATAATCATAAACCTGAGCATTACCGTTAAGGTTAAAATCAAGAACCTAACCTGGATGTTTACAATGTTAGTATGTAAGGAGTTAGGACCCGATTTAATATTAGGAGCAGACTTTATTAGTAAAACGGGAATGATTCTTGACATCTATGAGCAAAAATATTATTTCCGATTTGACCGTACACGGAAATATAGATTTGATTGTAATAATAATAAAAAAAAAAAAAATTGTTCATCTACTGCACATGTAATACACCAAGAGTCAGATTTATCTCATCTAGAAAGTAGAGATAGAGTGAGAATACTGAAATTAATAAAAGAATTTTCCTCAGTTCTTACACCTAAACTAGGACTCACTAAACTAATAGAGTATAAAATTAATCTGAGCGACCAAGAAAGAAAGTATTCCGCCTATGAATTGGAATGTTTAGCAATTGTTTTTGCATTCGAGAAGTTTAAACCCTTCCTAGAACATAAAGAATTCCTTTTGGAAACTGACAATCAAGCGTTATCTTGGTTATTGAATCACCCTAAACAGTTAGGACGTATTGGAAGATGGATATTGAAGTTAAACTGCTACAAATTCAGAGTGCAACATATAAAAGGTACCCAAAACGTAGTCGCTGATACCCTGTCCCGTATGTTCCAGTCGCCCACTAAAACTCCCGAAAGCAAGGAGAATCCGGAAATAGCACTTGCTAACGCCGTAATTACTGAGTTCCCCCTTGCCTTTACAAACATTGCTCTGTATCAACAACAAGACCCCTTACTGAAGCCTATTATAGAACAACTTACGCAAGGTATTAAATCCGAGAAATACGTATTGAGTAAAAATGTACTATGTCACAAGATAAGAAGCGGAAAGGAACTAAGAATAATAGCCCCTGATGTAATTAAGCCCATGCTGATGGAATACTTCCATTCATCATCCATACTTCCATATGGGAATCAATAAGACAATACATCGTGTTCGAAAGGAATATCATTGGAACAATATGAACAGCGAAATAGCCAGTTTCGTGAAGAAATGTACATTATGTGCCCTCAGTAAACCAGCCAGAAATACTCAAGTAAGCCAACTGATTTCAGAAATCCCTAAGTTTTTCTAAACTTTATCTAGACTTTTCAGGTCCATATCCACGATCCAAATCAGGTAATACAATGTTACTCATCTGTGTAGATTCTTTCACCAAATTTGTTTGGATGTATCCCATGAGACGAGCATTAGCGTCGACGACTGTAAAAATATTACAGGAAAGATTATTTAAAGACTACGGTACACCTGTACGTATAGTATCAGATAATGGACCACAGTTTAAAGCGAAAGAATTTAGGAATATGTGTTTCAAGTTAGGAATAGACCATATAACCACTACGGAGTATCGACCGCAAGGCAATATTGCTGAAAGGTATCTACGAAACCTCAAATCTGCGTTAATCGCCTATCATGCGAACGATCACACGTCGTGGGACCAAAACCTATCCTGGATTCAATACGCTTTTAATTCAGCTTATCACGAAGGTCACAAGTCGACCCCGTTTGAGTTACTGTACAAATACCGACCAAACCACCCTTTGTCCACAAGATGGAATATACACGATCTGCTGCCTCCGCAAATAACGGATAAGCAGATAAAGCAAATATGGAATAAAGCCCGCTCTAATTTAAGAGCAAACTTAGAGAAATCCAGAAAATACCACGAGAAAGGTATTCATAACAATTCGATTAGGTACCAAGTAGGTGACTTAGTAATGTATAAGACTCACCCCACTAGTAGTGCAATTGATAAGACCACCTCTAAACTATCATACCGATGGTGTGGCCCTTACCAAATCCAGAAGTACCTAACTCCAGTTACAGTAGCCCTGTACGAACCTGCGACTCGAAAATATATGCGGAGAACGCATATTTCGCAGCTAAAATTGTATAAGAAGAAGAGACGGAATAGTATAACCCAAAATAGAAAAGGGAATACTAGGTAGTGAAGTATATTATACTTCTGAAACCGTGGAAAATGTTAAACGTAGAGTTTGGAAATGAGGCCTGATCAACCTGAGATCCAGTTCTGCGAAGAATACGTTAATGAGTACTCATTTACTAGATGAAAACTAGTACTAGATGAAAATTAGACTGAATTCTAAATAGCAAAGATTTAGAAAATTACTCTACAGAGAAAGAGTAAGACAACCAAAAGGAAAAAACCGGTAGTAGATTTAAGTGATAGAGATAAGAAAGAGTTTTGTGTTTTATTTTGTAAATATTAAGTGTGAATAGTATGTAAAAAAAAAGGTAGTTAATAAGAAAGTATGAAAGTATATTGTGTTATGGAGAAGAAGCAAGAGATATAACTCTAACCAATAACTATGTGAAAGAAATTACACACACGGACCCCATTCATACTCCAAGTCCCCAGTTGTGCGTTTAAAAAAAATAAATAAAAAAAAACCGTAACGTGAAACTTAAGCGGTGGAGTATGTGACGATTTAAATTCTAACTGTAATCGTAAATAAAAAAAATTAAGTTTGCGAGCGATTAAGTAATTTTAAATCTCACTATGATACCTAAAACCCCTGTATTTACTCAGTATGAGAATGAGAAGTAATTAAGAGATCCAAAGAAACACTAATAAAAAGGGCGAATTGTATAAAAGTTATTATTATCATAATTAACCCTTTGCTTGTCATCATGCGGTGACCTGTTAATTCCGGACTCGACGTGTTTACCGAGTCGTCTGTAATTTAGGAAGAGATAAAAAATCATAATGTTTATAATTAGAAATCTGAAGACACAAATAGTCGTTAAAATAACTTACTTAAATTATATATGTATAATTAAGGTATAGTTTTTGGTAATAAGAATGTTAACTTAAATAAAAATAGGGACTATATTGTCGCGGAGTAGTTGCCCCTCTCCTTTGTTAAGTACCAGTTGAAGCGAGCAGAAACTCTCTCGCTATGTTGCCTTCACGCAGTACAGACGTACGAGCGAAAGCTCTACCAAAGTGTTTTTAATTTGTTTGTTTTATTTAAATGTAGTATATTAACTACCACTGCTAAAAGTGGAAAGCGTGTGTAATGTATCAATAACATAAATATGTGGTAAGAAGAAGAAAGAAAATGTAACACAAAAACAGAACTAGTGGTAAGCAAGATGACGACTCCCTTCAAGAGGTAACTCCATTTACAACATCACTCCTGAAGATGTGATCTGCAGAAACTTCATAAAGACACGTATACCATGCTTAAGACGTTGCTTAGGACATCCGAGAATCTACATATACTTACACCAAAGAAGCTTCAATCTCCTCTGTGAACATCCGACCTATTCTTGCCGAAGACACGACCCAGATGATGACGCCGACTACAAGGATTCCCAAGACGGACACCCCAGGACGAGGTTTCTACGTTCAATTGTAAAGGTGACTCGATAGTCTTGCTATCGAGAGTTAATCATATTTGTTACACTACTCACTTCTAAAAGAGACTTTTCAAAGACGATTAATTTTATGTAAACATTATAATGAGAAAATCTAAGAGTTTACTGTAAAAAATCAATTATCATACGTTGTAACGCTTTAAATGTTAATGTACCTTATTATCGTTCCAAGTAATAGTACCATTCTTCAAATGGTTAAAGAAGTCTTGCAAGCTTGTAAAATGAACTGAAAATAATTAGAAGTCTTTACTATAAATATACAGAAAGTAAACTCGGATCCGAGGTATAAGAATATATAATCAATTTGATCCCATAGTTTTATGAAAAGCATTTAAATATTTTAGTTTAAATAATGATGTCATGGGATCTGTCAGTAACTGTTGTTAAATAAAGAGAAGTCGTCTTGTTACACTTGAAAATGAGTGCATAAATCAGTAAAATACCTTCCCTTGTTTCCTTACACTGATAGTGAGTAATTTGTTCAATTAATTTGATTTTAATACAGTTCGTTACAACGTAGGCAGCCCATGTAATTGGCAGAGGTCAGTTAAGATGGGTTCCCTGGATTTGTAACGCGGCAATACGTTACAAACTATACGGAATTAGAAATTAATAATGAAATGTTTCAAGAATTGTAATGCTGAGGAATTTTTTGGGTTTCCCTTCAATTTCAGTTCATGTGCCTATGCGTTATTCAAACGCTTCATGTGACTACGAATCTGAGGGCCACAGTTACACGCGGACATACGGTGTCATCTAAAAAATTCCCAGAAGGTATTCGTCAGCCATCGAATCGGATTGTCAGGTCGTACTTTCCCAGTTCCGCATGCACAGCGCATTGTTAGCTCCAGAGCCGTTATAAATTATCTGACAATAAAACGTGTTCAAACACTTTGAATTTACATCTCTCGAGGTTAAATGCCAGACACCATACGTCTTCTAAATCAAATATCTTGTGATTTACGTCATTTTGTAGCGTCTGCTGAAGAACGAGGATGCGCTAAATGCCACACAACACGCGCGCGCGCCCACACACACACGTCCATACCTGTTAGAAAGACAAAGTAGTATAAAGATATTATCAATCGGATGTGAAAAATTAAAACCGAAAATAATATTTATACCTTTCCTGGTTTTACAATTTCTGGTAGACACATTTGTCTTATAAGAACCAATTACACGGTTTGTAATAGTCTAATGATCAACAAATATTGCAGGCGAAGAAATACAGTTTAAAACACTTTGTAGTCGTATTATGAAAAATATACATTGGACGTATCTAAATTTGTAAATTTAGAATTTAATAAGAGATATATGCTAATTTCAATTTTTTGAACCAGTAAGAAATTACATATATAGGCTATACTAGCATCATTTAATATTCTGCTTGGATAGTTGTTGACTGACGTTTTCACAGTCAGGAATTCTTATTCATTTCTTATATACATTTCTTAAAATTTTGTAAGGAATATATAATATTTTGAATATAAAAGTCCACGCTCGTTAATCGGTATTTATTTTAATACTAATAAAAAATACAATTAAACGCTAAAGTGCTTAATAAATTACACTTTTCTGTATACGGAGACTTTTAGACCGCCTGTGACTACCTGTGTATGCAACCAAGATGGTTTAGTATACAAAGTTAACGTTACTTTACCAGTTGAAATAGTTAGAGGCAGTTTTACCGATAGATGCAAATGTAAATAAATTATGGCACCCGAGAAAAAATTGTATATGGGCGCAAACTATCCTCGAAGAATTTAATTTTTTTTAAAAATAAACTGCAAAATTCTAATTGAGTGGATGTGTTCAAATACAGTTTTTTACTGGATACAGAAATCTAAACAACAAAGCGCGATCTTGTTTTCCTTTGCGACCATACAGACGTATCCTATATGTATTATGTACATAAACCTTAATTTAATACTAGTTTACAACAAGGACGTTTTTTTCCTGCTTGGGACATGTTTCAAGCACTAAGTAGTATGCTCATCGTCAACCATGTTTGTTTAAGTCTTGTGAAATATCTGTGTACTGGTTGGTTGCTGCTGTTGGTGTTATTGTAAACAGTTTAAACAATAAATGTGGTGTAAACACTTGTTTTTTGAGTGTTTCCAATGTTTAATGTTTTAAAGACTATGTGTCATGTTTTGTATGGTATTGGACCATACAAAATACAAGCGCAAATATCGTACACAGATACAGTACATAGGTTTTAAAACGTTATTCGACACTTTGCGACTTTCAAAATTAATCACCAATTTACTTAGTTTGCGGCTGATTTGGTCAGTTTACTTAGTTTACTTACTCTTACGCTCATCACTTTTCTAATATTAGGCCCTACTTCCCCATGGTTATGTAAGTAGATTAACTTGACAATAATTTCCATTGTTGTATAGACTGTAAGAATAAGCATTAAAAACGCGAAGTTCATAAGTATTGCAAGATACAGTTTACAACACTCAACTCGTCTTCCTTGTATTTTGAGGTTTAATATCAGTAATAATATATCAGTAATAATAATGACTCTGCATTTACTTTTTTTATTCTATATAAATAAAAGCTACAATGGAAATGCTCTCTCACAGCATGCTGTGCGTGTCACGCGCGCGCGCGCGCGCGCGCGTGTGTGTGTTGGAAGTGTGCCGAGAACTACACCTCGTTCCGACACGCTCCAAACGCGCACTCTGGGTCTACAGAACGGTTATCAATTCACTGAAAATCATATCAAACTGGCTGGTGGTTCCTTTAGTGCGTTCCTATCGATATGATCACTGTAATGTTGATAATAGGAAAAATATTCCAGTAAGTTGTCGCAAGTTATCTGTGAGTACGTGAAACAGCGCCACACCAGGTGCACACTGAGCGCTGGAGTAGTGGCGTAACTACGGTGGAGAGATCAACCCCCTCCCCAACCCAATAGCTATTAGAAATTTCAACAAGTTTCTTAATCACTTAACATAGGCCTATTTCTAATCCAGTTGTGAGTGATAGCAAGGTTAAATAATTGTGGAAATAAAAGAAATTACAGTATCAGTAAATCCATAAAATAAAGGGAAGTTCAACCCTCATCGCCCCCACAAGAGCAGCTTCTAGTTACGCCACTGCATCGTAGAGTACTAAAACTTCAACTAGGCCTATGTCCAGTTATCAACTTGGTAAACCAAGCAGGGCTCAAGCAAACAGTCAGCCCTATAGTCCTACAACTTGTCTTTCAACTTTTGTAACTCCTCAGCGGATTAAGGAAACACAAGTAGCTATTGTATGACAAATTTCGATTACTCAGACTATCGCCAGGTTAGGTAGCTACACTTTAATGTATGTCCTCACTGCAGTGTTAGTTTTTAACAACATCGTCATGGTTGCTATTATGTTCTTTAATCCTCAAGCGACATTGATTGTTAATGGGCAAACCGTTATGTTTAGCTTGTCTGTTTAACAATGGCATTTTTCGTGATGTTACAGCTTCTGTTACTGATATTTTGACTACTATATTAACTATCTGAATATGAAAAAAAAATAAAAAATAAAAATAAAATATGACACAATACAAATAGTACTACTACTCATGAAGCGCCCACCCATAAGTAAAATACAATACCCCTATGAGACGTTTCATATAGACCTACTTAGCCTTTAAAGTGTATTTAACATACAATTTCACTTTTAGAATTTTTGGAATTGCGAGCCGCCATATTTGTTTACATTTTCCTATTTTTGCCCTACCCGACTTTCTTATTTCCTTCAAATACATGCAAGTTCACTTGCAGTCCTCTTTCCCTTTCGGCTATCAGTATCGCATCATCTGCAGTACCCTTCCGAGATTTAACAGTAAAATTACAGCGACCAACTTTTAATTTCCTCCTTTCTCTGAGCACATTTTCACGATCTCATCCATGAGTATTATGAATAAAGACAGACGGGCTCAAGCTTCCTTCCTTCGTTGTAAATGTCTCTGTATATTGATCGTTATTACAAAGGTAATATCGTACCTATAATATTTTCTTTTTACGATAACTTATTACAAGTGCTCCTTAATCTTTTAATTTACCACTGCGTTTAATGGAGTTGCTGTGTTGCGTCGCACCGAATGGAGTTGGAGATAGTAAACGCTATAACTTGCCGTAACTTATCTGTCCGCATTAAACATTGTACGTTCCCAATAATACAGTGTCGCTTGACACTGGTAGTTAAAATAATTGCATATATATTTCGTAGAACTAATGACCCGCTCTGTACTTTATCGTAATTGTAACATTACGTTTCCATATTTTAAAAATTTACGTCTCAAAGAACGTTGCTGTGTTCGAATCGACGTATTCATTTCTTTCTGTGCGAAAAGGAGCCACGCCAGAGTTGGATGAACCTGACGCTCCTTAGCATAGAGATGAGTACAATGGCAAAGACAGACAACCATTTTTTTATTCTTTCCACTCTGTTTCTTTGAAAAGGCTGGCACGATGCCCTGCCTTAACTTTAACTATACTCACGCGGTTTACAAATTGAAGATGAACAACTGAGGACTAAGAACAGAATCTTACCCAACCACTGCAATCTACAGAAGAATTCCATAATCGAATCGCTTTATCTCTTTAATACGTATTACATTTGCGTTTATGTATTTATTATACAACTGTGTTCTGTAAAAGTAGAAAGGGGAAGAATCCAGTAAAAAAATAAGTAATACGTTATTAAAGTGTTTTTAGTTAGTTGAGAACGCAACTTTTATGTTCTGTAGTTCATCATCATCATCATCATCATCATCATCATCATCATCATCATCATCATAATTATCATTATCGTGCACGGAATATTTGCAATAATTTCCATTTCACAAAATACGCCAACTTTCCCCGGACCTGTGCTTCTTCCTACCACGCGTACTACAAACTTTATTTTACAAATCTTTCCTACACGAAGCTTTCCTGAAGTTTCTTTGATGCCTTTCTACATTCTATCTGAAATTATCGTATACAAAAATATTTGAAACTCTTATTGCGGTACCTTCATTTGTGCTTATTTCCGCTTGCCGCGTGTAGTCCTTACCATAAAGGAGGAATGTGATTTTTGAGGTATGAAGTTTAAATTTAGATTTTTTTTCTAACTTCTCTAATTTCTGAACTACACATGTATTCGTTTCACGATCTCATCCATGAGTATTGTGAATAAAGACGGGCTCAAGCTTCCTTCCTTCGTTGTAAATATCTCTGTCTGTCTATTGATCGTTATTACAAAGGTAATATCGTACCTATAATACTTTTAGTTTATACCATTTTCTAAGCAGTAAATTAACTCTCAGTTGAGTCGAAGAATTTATTTCATTGTTCGTCCTCACATGAATGTTACGCTCGGCCTGAAATGAGCAAATTCTCTTACTACGGTCACATATTGCCTTAAATTCAAATAAGAGTTGCGATCTATTTAATATAAATTCTAATGTGACACTTGGGAGCCTAGAAGGAGTGGAGATTTGGAAATATTTTGAGTTGCCACTAACTCAGAAACCTCGTTAACATTTTGTAACCTCGTAATGATCTTTGTAACTCAGCACAGATTTAGATAAAAGTTTTGTAACACCGATATGACACAAATAAGTACCCTACGCGACTCTGTTTGTAAGCGGCAATTACATACAATGTTCTAGACTCTAGACCAGTGATGGGCAAAATTTTGTAGGAGAGGGCCAGAGGAAAAAGAAAACTATCTAGGCGGGCCAACAAAATTTATTAAAAAGAAATACATAGAAAAACTACTTTTTTATAAATTTCTTATTGAATCTTGACATATTGTTACAAAACTCAATTAATGATTGAAAGAGCATGAAGGAGTGTGCGATGAATGGAACTGTGACTGTGTTTCTAAAAGTGTCTCAAAATTTGGTTGTAACTGGGATGAGCTGACTCTCAGAAGTGAAGCTAAGTGGTCATCTGTCAATCTGTTTCTGACACTACTTTTTCGAAGCTTCATGGTAGAAAACACTTGTTCACAGACAGGATGATGCAAACATAGCAGTTATCTTCTGGACATGAGATCTCAAATTTGGGAAACTTGATTTCGATAGCGACTTGTAAAACTCCACTTGTAAGAAACAACTGCTTCAACTCAGTGTTACACTGTAACTCAATTAGTTCAAGCTGAAATTCTGTTCTCACTGTTTCACAGTCCAAATTAAATGGCATACTGAAAATATTTAAGTCTTTTTCAATATTTTTAAAGTCTTGAAACCTGCGTTCTAATTCATCATGGAGTCTTCTCACGCTTTCCTCGTAGCTTACAAGTTTGTCTTCCACCACTGGGACTATTGTTTTTAGCCTCGGGAAGTGGGACAGGTCTCTTTTAGCTAGCTGTTTTTCAAATAGAACTAGTTGCATTTTAAACCCTTTGAGATGACACCAGATATCGTAAATAAATTTATATCTTCCTTGCAGTTTAACATTCAACTTGTTCATATGACACAGAAGATCTGTGAAAAAAGCAAAGTCCGAAAGCCATGCGGTATTTTCCAAAATTTCACAGCCTTCAAACTGTTTTTCACGCATGAATGAAATAATTTCCTCTTTCAGCTCCCAAACTCGCTCGAAAACACGTCCTGCACTAAGCCACCTTACTTTGGTGTAGTAGAGTACATCAGTGTATTCAGACTGCATTGAGTCAAGAAACTCTCGAAATTGTCTGTGAGTAAGCGCTCGAGATCGAATATTATTTACGACTTTAATAATGACATCAAGCACGTGTTTCATGTCTAGGGCAGATTTACACAGAGTGTCTTGATGTATGACACACTGTAGAAATACAACTTTGTTCTCAGGATATGTTTGGTTAAATATACCAACAAAACCAGATTTTTCCCCGTCATATTTGGTGCCCCATCAGTCGTAATATTGCATATACTGGTTATGGGTACTTTTAAAGTCGATAGGCCTTCTTGAAATTCATGAAAAATGTCTGATCCTTTTGACGTCCCCTTTAATGATCGCATGCATGCTAGTTCTTCAGTAATACAGAAGTTATCATCAAGTCCTCTTACAAATATTAGTAACTGAGCAGTATCATTTATGTCAGTACTCTAATCCATAGTAACAGAACAGAATTTAAACTGAGTAATTCTTGATTCTAGCTGTGATAGTAGGTGTTTATCTACTGTCTCGATTCTAGAAGTAACTGTTTTTCGAGACAAACTGACAGTCTCAAAATCCTTTGTTTTGTCAGGACATAAAATATCACAAACTTGTAGCATGCATTGTTTCACAAACTCCCCATCAGAAAGAGCTTTGTTACTTTTAGCAATATTGTACGATACAACATAACTAGCATGTGTAGCAGCTTTTTGAGAACTGTTTTGTTTTTTAAAAATATTGTGCTGACCTGAGAGCTTCTTACGTAAATCTTCTGTTTTTTTTTCCTTTCATCTTCGGTCATGGCTTCATAACGAGCACTGTTATGCTTAGATGTAAAATGCCGGGAAATGTTTGTAAACGGTCACGGTTTCGTTGCAAATAAGGCACAACGGTTTATCCTTAAAAGCTGTGAAAAAGTATTTCCAACTCAACTCATCTTTAAAAACACGGCATTCTGAATCAACTTTACGTTTTTTAGTTGCCATTATGGCAAATGAGAAATGTCTCACAAATACTCACTACAAAAACGCAAACAACAACTTATAAGAATACGCGATACTGAATTGAGAAAGGCTGTGTAACAAGCCACTGACTCAGACTGACTGAGAGTATTACTCATCCAGTGTGGCATGATGTGCCGATAGGATCGTCGAGGGGAAGGCGGAGGCTGGAGTGGTGGGGATAACTACACTTGTGACGTGTCTGTCTTGCTCTTGTACTACTGTTGTGATGCTCTGACGCCATTCCGTTACCATTTTTTGTGTTCATAATACACACACAGAAAAAGTACAATGTGATACGATAAAATGCATTTTTGTTTTTGGTTGACAAAGCTGAACACTGTTCTCTCCTGAGAACATGGTAAATAATGTGTGTAGGTAAGCTGTCATTCAGAACTCTGTCACGGGCCGGAGTACACCAGTCTGGGGACCGGATCTGGCCCGCGGGCCGTACTTTGCCCATCACTGCTCTAGACGTTCTACCTCAGCTTGCACATTCTTTACATTGCCCGACATTTATAATGCAGCTGACGAGGCGTGCGTCTGAAATTACGTGACCTTCTTATGCGTTGTCTTATGTGTTTTCTTCACGAGTTCGTGTTATTAGTACACAAAACGATATTTAAATTTGCAGGTGCCAATACTTGTAGTTTTCGTCGGGAATACAACTAGTGTAGTCTTGGCTGCCTCCACTGCTACTGATTAGTATTACGTAACTGTCAAACAGACTTGACAAATATTTGTTATTACGCTACTTAATTCCCAACATTAAAAAGACAATAATACTCACAAATTTGCAAACTGCATAATTTGTGCAGTTTCACAAATTAAATAACACTATTCAAAATACAAACAGAAGAGCGCTAACAGCACTCACGGACGCATAAAACATTGTTGAGCCATCATTTTATTGTTTTAAATCATTTTTAAAAAAGGAAGCGCGGCTTCTAACGCGCACATTTACGTTATGCCACTGATATAACGATGCTCGCAAGATTTCAAAAAGGTTATGATACTGTATCTGTTTATAAGAACATGTGACAACTGCCGGCCCCGCTTTTAGAATTCTGCGAATCAGTGCAAGGTCCGTAAACTGTGTTTACACAGACCACTCTGCAAATAGTTCTGTCTTTATTTAGTGATAGACAGTTCAATATTTTTGGCGATAGATAGTGCAGTACTTTTGCCGGGACTACCAACTGTTAATAGTTGTTGTTTTGCGGACTCTGATGCAATTATTTAACTTGGCAACTTTATTAATATTGCTTGTATATATGCCTACAGTGTGTATTGCATAAGTGTTTAAGTAGGACAAGTATTACACAATATTTTCTGTAATAGGAGTGTCACTGTTTGGCAGAAACGTAAAAGAAATTGTGAGTACCCATTTCTCTGGTGTTCAATTAGTTGTTCCACGCGTCCATGCGATCCTCGTACATTCATTTTTTAATTACAACTGATGAAACGAAAGGAGGGGGACCATCAAAGGACACGGAATGTCACTTCTCTTTTACTTCAGTCAAAAATATTAGTAACTGACATAAGGCGCCAAAGGTTGGCATTCAGTCATTACGTAAATTGTGACTACAGTGATTTTACAAAGATCAGCGAAACACTGGGTTCGGTCATTGTAGATCGCTGAGGCTTCCTGTCGATAGTAGATTTCCGATACTTAAATCTCGACGCTTGAATGTCGACTCTTAAATTTCAGAAATTAAAATTAATAAATGACGTCTTACAGCATTAGTGAACACGTACAGCAACAGACAAATGTCAGTCTTAACACAATGAATTACGTTCCACCGGTTCTCAAGGTTGGGCGTACAGATTCTAATTATTCCTGGTGTACGTTTGTCAAACGCAGAAAACACGACAGCCATTAACGCAACCACAGTTATGGCTTGTTTTTCTCGTAATGTATAGCTCTAATGGTTTCATTTCTAATAAACAACGCTACTTTTAGTTTCGGCCCAGGTTTTGTTCTGTTTAACAACAAAATGTCGTCTACTCAACGACAACATTAAAAGCTTGACAGCTAGCCACTGGAGATGCCAAATCGTATAATTAACAAAAGGTAGCTGTTAATCAGAATAAAACATGTACTGATCCTGCAAAAGTATTGTTGTTAAAGTTACGAGTTAAAACAATTATTTTACGGCTAGCAAATAGTCACTAAATGCTAACTGACATAAAAAAACATGTTCTGTAATGCTGTTGTTCACTTTTACTGTATCGGCAGTTTCCCTTTCAAAAGACATTATTTTTATTTTCTTTGTAGAAGTTTTTAAGCTATAGTTTGAACTGATTCTACTTACGCAGTTGATAGGTATTTGCAAATCATCAGCTTTTTTTGTACTATGACTTGGTCATCAGCGAACAGGGGCGTATTTACAGACTGATGTTTGGGATATCCTGTTACTTCAGGGTGTCTCACTTGTTTCCAATATCGTCAATACATATGTTAAAGGATGCAGCTGATTACTGCACCTTTGTCTTCACGGTTAATAATTACTGGATCTGTCTTCCACTTTCTGGTATTTATAATTATATCAGAAATTCATAAAAGACTTTTAATAACTTTTATTGAATGCTTAAGGTCTCCTCGTGATTCTAATATATACCATACTGTGGTAGTTTCGCCCGATCGAAGACGTTTTCATGGTATATAAATGTTTTATGCTTTCTTCTTGTCATCCCTTCTGAAACGCCCTCCATTTATTGGATACTTGAGCGGCTGTTTCCCCTCCATTAATTGGCTTCTTACAGTGACGCTGTCACTGTGAGTTTTTTCTCGTCTGAATCCACATTGTTCTTCTATTAAAAGATCATTTTCAATATTTTTAAGAAACTTATTAATTAGCCTACCGTATGACTGTCATATTAAACAGATGGAAATCGGTGCGACAGTATTTTATGAAGCCCTCTCTCTCTCTCTCTCTCTCTCTCTCTCTCTCTCTCTCTCTCTCTCTCTCTCTCTCTCTCTCTCTCTCTCTCTCTCTCTCTCTCTCTCCCCCCACACACACACACATATTGCATGCAACAGTACACAGGATATGAAGTTCATTTAAGTGGAATACTAATGCTATATAACATTTTCTGATGACATAGACATGTTTTAAATTGATTTTGTTCTTTCTTTGTAAAGTAGTCATCAGTTTTGAACCAAGCTATGTTAAAAAACGTATGCTATGTCAAAATGTTCACGATTTTATTCTCTTTTATGTCATGTGAAATATTTGTGTGTAAGTGCGCGGGTGCGAGTGTGATTTACATTTTATTTAATAACTTCGAGGAAAATTAACATTTCGTTCTCAAACTTGTACAGAGTATTCTCTTGGTTATAAGCTACATTTTCCAATACTCAATTCTCCACAACTATACCTTTTATATGGTTTTTTTTAATGAAGTCAGTCTTCTTTTATTCTCGTTATCTCCTAGAAAGTAATAAAATTTGTAGATTAAATCTAGACAGGCCTTTGCAGAATCAGACAGAGTTCAAGCCTGATTTCAGTCTATCTGTGTTCTCAGTTCTCATCTGTGACGTTGCTAGAGTTTCAACCAATCAGAAGGTCTAAAAATTATTTAAGATAGTCCTTTGTCGAGTGCACATCGCTCGCTCAGTTTCTTCCAAACACTCGCCATAGAAAGACGTACTCGCTGTCACGAGTTTTTCGTGACAAGACAGGTCGTTTTCCTTTAGACTTAGAAGGTGGTTCAAGGTTCGAGTTCTTAGTAACCATTACCACTTATAGAACTCAAATAATAAATAGATCATTCTAGTGCTTTTCGCGTACAGTTGAAGATTTTCGGGATTAGGGCCAAAATATCTGCCGATATATTTTGATAGTAACGCGAGAACACTTCAAGAAACCGGAGTTTGTGTAAGCTCAATACACGATCTATTTTACCCAGTTTTAATCCCTGAGATTAAGTGAATATAAATTATAAACAATAACAGTTCATGTCGCAGTGTGCGTGTGTGCAAAGACGTGAATTGTCAGCGTAGTAGTCATCGGTCGAAGTGCAGAGTCGCAGCGGTCCAGTCGAGCAGCGAGAGGAGCGCATGGTTTCTACGCAAACTATCGGAATTCAACGAACAAGTAACATATATGTAAAACCAGCAAATAGACTCAATTATTGAAAGACAAATCTTTAATAAACAATTTTATATTATAAAGTAATAAGACAATAGTAAATTTTAATGTTTTAATTTTCCTACCTCCAGATATAGACTGTTGTAATACTTTCAATATAACCTATCTATGCAGTTTTAATTTGTATCGTTGCAAGACGGAATTTATAAAACAGCATTCGTCATGTCACAAATGCACAGTTTTCTGTAAGACAGAATGATAGAAGCAGCACACTTTTTTAAGTGTTGAGGATAAACACTTGAGACAAAGTTAATGTCATTTTAACATATTTTTCGATGTCACTAAACAGAGATGCACAGAACGCGATCAGAAAAAAAGGATGAATAATAAATTTTGAGCGCATTGAATTTCCTTATGTACAACACTAGCACACAATGTTTCATATTACGATTTGAGGTAAACGCATAGTTAAGGTAAGGATAGTGTTGCCTCTGCAGTATCCTTCACTAAGCTTAAGGTTAATTTAGTCCAGGTCACATTATTTTAGTCTTACGATACACAGGTGGGACAATGAGGCTTGCAATACGTCAGGCTCACCTTTCATGTCTCCACGTATTGGACTGGTTGGGACTAGGGAAAGGGGGAGAGAAAGATACGAAGACAAAGAGAATGGAAACAGAGAACAAAATACACGAGAAAATCACGGAGGTGGAAACGTTCGCGAAACCTAAAATAAATTGCTCCAGCCTAAAATATTTAACTCGGTCATAAAAATGATCAGTACTGTGATCACTAGTGTGAATGAAACTGAAAAGTACATGCACGCGTTCCCATCGATTTGTAATGTACTTTGCTACATTCACATAACAGTTTTGGTTACATAAAGTAAACAAGCGACCGTTGGTGTTCAGGTATACATATAAACAACGACATATGATTCAAACATAAAATATGTACCCAATGTATGAATGAGCGCAATGTTTTGTTGATATAATAGAAAATATATTAGAAAGTGTTTGCGGCGAACGACGCGGTATGGAAATAGGGCATTGGAACTGTTGGTTCTGGTGAAAGGCACTAGTTAGTCACCTTGTGGGAGAGGCGAACCAAAGGCCACGACTCCGCAGCCAGCGCGAGCTTGATACAGTTGTCTGTCAATGCCATACGTAGCGAATTTTTTACCGCACGCAGCCAAACGAAGCAATGATGCTGTTATTTCGTTTAGAACGTAACAACAAAATTATACGGTTTCTGTTTCTGTTTTTTCTCGCTTTTCCCTCTCTTTCACATTACATTCTCCGTTTTCATTCGCCTCTTTTTTTTCTCGCCGATTCTTTCACTTTTTACGTCTCTACTAAGCTGTGAGTACATTATTACGAAATGGCTCGTGTCATTAACGAAGTAAGCTTCAGAGGTGACCTTGTAATTTTGTAATTACACGTAAACGGTCGAGAACAGCTTTGCGATTTAACACACACGTACACTCTGAACATGAAATCAATTCCTTTTGTTATTAAGTAAATGTTTGAACTTCTACTCCAGATAGTCGAGTGGCCTCACTCCTCGTTGGTATTTTCTCTCTTTCTCTCTCAATTGCTTGTTCTACTTGTACGTCTTACGACGGGTGTGTATTTGAATAAGTAATTATGTATGAGACTCCATATTTTGTCTTCTGGCACTTTTTACATCTTCATGCAACGCTGTCACGGCTTTTCGACTCCTAGTTTTTGTTTCTCCTGATTCTCTTCTTGTGAGGCATATTCTTCAAGTCTTCAAATACTCGCTAAAACGTTTTCTTATGTGTCGATCGTGTCCTTAACACATCTGACCTTCTTTTAGGCTACTTCAATCTGTAAGACTTCATTTTAAAAAAGATATTATAATTCATGTCCGTAAACGGCTTCATTTTATAAAATTTTATAAATATTATCGGCTTACAACACATACACACGCGCGCCCGTGGTTTATATCTGACGATAGTATTTACAAGGTAAGATGCATACGTACGTCGAGCAATACAACAGTTATATTTAACTTATAGAACAATTATTTTATCATTTCATACACACAATATTACATATTTAAAATTCCTAATCGTTTTTTGTTTTAATTTTGATTTCTGACTTTGAAGTTTCATAGCATAGGTTCTGTAATGGCTGTATTTTTTCTTTAAAGTGTGTTTTAACAAATTTGTTGTGTCGTATGTGTACTTTTCATGCTCACTGCTATCCAATCCCATTATATGGGTTGCATAATGTTTCTCAATCTCATACTTCTTCCGTTCCGTAAAATCAAAGTACCTTACGTGATTTGATATTGCTGTACTCGTTCATATTAATCGATATCAGTGAACATGATAATATCATCCTCATCTGTACTTCCGACATCATCATCGTCTCACAAATTTCATATAATAGTCCACATTGATGAAAGTGCAGTATAATTGATTGTCAAATTTGGCAATACATCGTTATCATCATCCTACCCGTCATAAATTCCCTCGACCTGTTCAGGCAAATCATGTTCCGCTTATAGGCAATGTGTACCTCTATACTAAAATGGTATAAAACAGACAGTCTATATCAGGTCAAATATCACAAAATACCTCACTTGTCAGCCTCTTAAAGCCATACAGAAGACTGAAAAGTGTCACCTGTTGAATGTCATCAAGTGAATTTTTCTTCGTGGTTCGTTCCAATAATTCTTCTTCTTCTTCTGCTATCAGGGAGTACAGTAGGCGAATCGCATGTTCTGCTCCCAAAGGAATTATATCCACATCATCAACGCTTCCTAGGTCGTCCTAAATTTCTTTGTTCAATATTTCCATCCGGCATCCTATTCATATGAGCACATTCCATGTCTATTTATTATAAGCAATACAGTATTGAATATTACAAAGTTTTAACTCATTGCCCATATCCTCACTGTCGAAACTACCCCTACGGGTATAGTCTGTAGCAGATCGCAGGAATTTCATCGCCGATGGCTGTATTGTACTAACATGTTTTCCGCTACTGCATTTTACCATCCATTTGTGTGTTTAATATTAGCTTCTTCGGGAAAAGAGAAAACATCACTTAAATAATAAGAATAAAAACTTCTCAACCAAATCCCAGACTTTAGGCATAGTTCCTTTGTTGTTTTATTATAAGTTATACAGAAATTTAGATACGAGATAAAATAAAGAGAAACTACAGGAAGAAATAAAGAATATAAAATTAGTTAATTTTGTTTTAGACAATGGCATTATATAATCTTCTGCACTGATGTGAAACAAAACCCTCTCAGAAATCAAGCCCTTTATCGTATTCATTCAGATGAAGTGGTTTCTGTAAGAGTAGAAAGTTACCTCAAAACTGTACACAATTTTAAACAATGTCGTTAGAAAGGCTTTGAGTATACCTCAGGCCGAAGAAGAAACTCGTGTCTGCAAGGAAAACGGATAAACAATTATTATTGAATGAACTTATTACATACTTCCGTACATACTTACGCGAGCACACGTGTGCGTGTGCGGAGTGATACATGTGTGCACATGGTGCACATAAAGCAAGCCTCCTGCAAAGGGACGTATTCTAAGAACCCACTCCCAAAAACTCGATATCACACAAAAACACGCTACGTGAGCGTAACCAATAACCGCTACGTGGTTAAATATACAATAACCAGGTTAAAATAAATTATTAATCAGATATATTCAGTACTTTAAATTCTAAATAAAATATCATGTAATTATTAAATCATGTGGCGTGAGTTAGTTTGCGACTCAGAACAACAACGTTGGATTGAGTACAGCCTGTCCACCCTATCGCTGAGGACATATAATATAGCGGTCTTATCTGGGCTAGATAAGTAACAAAGGCACATTTACAATACACACACAACTCCCTCTCCGGCTGTAATGGAACGTGCGTTACAGGCGCAACAGGGCTTACGCCTAATGCTCGCGCCGTGAAAATTTTTTTAAATAGTGACAACTAGTACACTAGTCGAACTGAGGGCAGTGGAAATATGGACAAATTCAAAAATCCTTGATTAGTAATATTAATTAGCAGTCTGATAAATTTCATGATCACATGCCACTAATGTAATTATTAGGCCTATTTATTCCGTTTTTGTTATTAATATTTTATTTATTGTTAATGTGCAAGTGTTGTGTTATATTAAAACGTTGTTCTTGCCGCGTTCGCTTTAGAGGGTTCTGCTTCAAAGCGTTTTATCGTGTTAGTCTAGCACTCAGTTTTATACACAGCTAAACCCGTGCGCCAACTTTTGTCAGATCGCCTCTGCCGAACTATTCGGAGTCATGGACAAATATTTCACGACTTTAGAAGTTAATAATTTGGCGTGGTACGAGAACTACCGGGCGTTCCGGATTCAAAATGAATCCAGCATCGTCTTGTAGTTATACAACGTGTTCAGAACACGTAAGGACAATAACCATACGTGTAAGTGAAATGTTACAAATTTCGTGGAGTATCTGCATCGATACGACGATCAACCAGACGTGTTGTAACATAGATACGTTTAATGGTATAGATTGTACTAAGTGGTTTAGCTGCCGCTCACACCTGCATCAAGAATACCTCGGTCTGAGCCTGGTCGCCGCGGCCGCACCCCTTTGTGCATTCAGCATGATATGAGAAAGTTGTATTACACGCTAACTTTGCATAGAATAAGCAGGCCCTTTTCGGCATTTGTGTAGCTGTTTATAGTTTTAAAGTTGCAGTTGAACTCGTATTTTTTATCTGTCTAAAACGTATTGTTCAAACGAGACTATGCGTGGGTAGAGCCTCTATGCCTGTGTGTATAATTGATGTATTTTGTGTAGTAAAACATTACAGATAATAGCCGGATGGAACCGCAAAAAGCGATCAGCGAGTACTGAACATTGGGCGTTGACGTCAAGACACTGTTCCGAATGACAAGTAGGTGACTCATGTAACTGGATTATCTCCAAACCTAATTCGGAATTTAACTGCCCAGTTTTATATCAATTCTTGATACGCGTAAAGTGGAATCTTATACTCGGGAGATGATGACAACCTGACTGAGACGACGCTTGCCTCCACTACAATTGGTTAATAATAATATTTCAAAATTATATTGTGATTACTTTATATTACTTTGTGAATTAGATTGTGAATAAATATATTACTTTCAATACTTACGTTATTATAATGTTTCAGCTTCACGAGAACACAGAAAGAAAGATAGGTTTCAGGCATCTTGTGGTATATCAAAAAAAGTTAGAAAGGAAACGAACAAAATTAAATTACAAACAGAATTATCACTGTTGCACACCACTATAGAAAAATTATTCCGATTAGCGCTTTCTACAGTGGTGTGCAACAGTGATAATTCTGTTTGTGATTACCACTAACACAACTTTCTTCATTAAAATTAAATTAATAAGGTCGAATGAAATTTGATAAGGTTATGATCGTCGCCCTCTTCATGTGGGCCACAAACACGGCAAAGTCATACACAGCTTGTAGTGACAATGTAATTTAAGACATGTAAAAACATGTATAATAAACAACTTAATTAAAAGGGGTATAAGAAAAATTTGAATAAACCGTAAAAGAAGTTGCCGTAAAGAATCTAAAAATGTATATAGAAATAGATTGAACGAGAAGGCGAGAATTTGTAGCAAAGGATTGCGTAAGAAATTTTATATGCAAAACTAAAGACATAAGAAATGTAGGAAAACCGCCCAAATGGTAGACTTACCTCAGAGGCTAAACATCAGACGATGTTATTACGTAACCTGGAGTACAGAAGACGGAGAAGTAATGACAACGTTTATTCAAGTTTGTTGTTCGCATTCTTGGATCTTGCATATGATACATGTGACGGATGGAGTGGTAATAATATTGATAACACGATAACAATTAGGAAAACACGATTTTTTAAATATTTCCAGCTCGTAGTCAAAGCACATGCTGCACTTATAAATACGTTTCGAAAATATAAAAGGTAACAACAAGTACGTATGATCGGGGGTTCGAAGAACCAGGATTATTGACAACGTAAGCTATGAATCTACAAATAAGAGGTAAAGTTTTTTTTAAATTTTCCATGGAAGAAATTACTAGTGAAAGCTTTTTTGCTTTTCGTGTAAAAAAAATTAATGCTTTTTCAGTGGATACTTTGTGGCTTACATATTTTAGAGACACTGAAAAATACAATTCACAATGATATCTCACAAAACGTCCTATTTAAACCAATGATAAAAACATCATTTTAGTCCGTACGCATTAAAAAACAAATTTCTCATTAAGTGGAATATTCATAATAAGAAAGAAATATACCGAATGGCTCTTTACAGAATCGTACAGCATCCGTAAATACCGGTTGTTTAGTGTAACGAAAGTAAATTTTGAAAATAATCGCCTATTCTTAACAACGTTACCAAGCCTTGGAGCCGGGTGATTTGCGGGCGGTGAATCTCCTTACAAAAAACAATGCATTTTTCATCGTTTTTTGAACTCAACGCCAAAGATACTACAACACACACACACACACACACACACACACACAGAGTAATCATTTTAACATTGAAAATGTTTATGACGTTTCGCACTTTTGCGGCAGATCGCTGGTGCGTGATCGAAAATGGGAATCGGTGAGTTTCCATAGAAACTAGGCCTACTTCTTTGTTGTCATTAACGTAGACAATTTTGAATTTTTTGGTGAGTTTAAATGCCACATTCCCTTAAGTGAACCGTTTAGTGAACGGTTCGTTTGGGTATTTACGGCATATTGAGTATGCAGAAGGCGGCGTTGAGGTAAAACGTCTATGGATTGAGTTTGAGAATAAGGATGCCGTGCTACACGAAGGCTGCAGCCAAAAGCATACGCTCAAGCTCATGGATTGCTAACTTCATACACTCCTATTTTAAAGCGTGAAGCTGTTATTGATGTCGGTTCTAAAATCATCAAAGCTCGACGTGTGCAATTTCCAGTTGTGGCTGGCATGCCATGACTATACATAAATCGCAAGGCGGTTCGTACAATCGAATTGTATATGAGTATGACAAAACTCACGATATCTCCTTAGTTTACGTCGCTCTTTCTCGTGCACGCACTATCGAAGGCTTATATTTGACGAACAAAAAGAATGATTTCAAGTTTTATCACTGCAGAAAGCAAAAGAATTGTCGCGAAGCTTTAAAAACGGAATTTACTCGTTTAGAAAAGAATAATATGCCATCGATTGTATATCGGTGCCGACAGCGTATTAAAGATAATACGTTAAGTGTCGGGCTGCTGAACATACAAAGCTTGGCTGCGCACCACGAAGATTTAGTATCAGACCCGGTCTTGAACAAGACGGACATACTTGCGCTCACTGAGACTTGGATGAAAGACGACGAACCGAGTATGGAGATCCCTGGTTATACGATAGTCGCCAGACATAACAGCTTGTAATGATCGAAATTTAAAAAATTTTTAATTCCTCGATCAAGTGACACGTTTCCACACTCAAGTCGACGGACACAAGCCCAGGTCGTAAATAATGACGAATCAGGGGCACGTCAAACCCGACGACAGTGCGAAGACAAAGAAAAAATGTCTGAGCACTGCACACAATGAGTATTTCAGGGCGTCGCTGACAGCTAGCCGTTTGTCACAATTTACAGCACCCAACAATCTGAAACAAAGACTTCGTACAGCTGCCGAGTTACACGGAATCGAGATGGAACGCCTGCTGTGGAGGTGAGGCGTAACTGCGCAATTATGAAAGGCTTTACTATGTTACAAAAGGAGTATAGAGCAATTTTAACGGAGAGATAGACAATAGACGTAACTCAGTGAATACTGCCAGTGCGTCCTGCACAGCGTGAAAACAAACCCTTGACAGTTTACTGAGATTTACGACTGGAAAGTAGAGTTTCACCGAAATGACGCCAACGAAGGGTTGATAATCGGCGGAACGAACGTCGAGGAACTTAAACAATTAACCCTCTCTGGAGCCTGTTAACAAAAGCTCAGTCAAAACCTTAGGGAAAGTCTAAACAAAGGATAACGGAAGGCCATGAAATTGCCCTCGTTTCTAAGAATCCGTGCTACGCTCGTCACATGAAACACTCCGGGGATGACGACGACCAACCAGCGTCAAGCATCTTCTAAGAGAGCTCGTGGAGAGAGTAGGAAGGGTTCGGACGACGAATCGTGAAACAGAGGATGAGATCTGCAGAAGAGTAGGAATTTGTACGACCAATCAAGAATCCGAGAAGGCGTAGAAATCCAAAACTTAGACTTATGGGTAAGACGTTCCAATAAAACTGTTTGGCGAAGACGCGGAGCGGGCAGTCAAGTAGTTAATCGGGCAGTCAGTCATTCAATCGAACAGTCAGTCGGTTAATAGTCAGTCGGTAGTCAAGAGTATGTAGTTAATAGTAGCAGTTGATAGTCGCAATATATAGTCAGAAGTTAGTACGTACGATAGTCAGACGATTGATTATGTCGGAACAGTAATACGGTTCGTGATAGAAACAGTTTGTGCGACCGAACGGATTCATAACTTTGTAAATTCATAAGTGAACAGAGACTTCGATATAATCACACTTATACACAATTCTGTGCGGGAAACATAAACTATAAGTGCGCACGGAACTTGAAACCTCAACTGACGCGCACATAATAACATACTAATTAACACTTAAAGTAGAACAGTGAGTGACACTTCAAACATTCTCACATCACAACGTATCACCATGTTGAACAATTAATTGAATAAACTATACCAAACAATTAAGCACGCAGTACGCGGTACACCCAGATAGACGGCACAGTTAACCAAGTACACAAACATGGCAAACTTTCAGAACAATTCAGTGTAATGACAACATTAACACCTCACTATTTGAACTCCGGACACTCGACATCAGCGGGTTACCACAACACCACACACATGACGGGAGTGGAGATTTAGTGGAGTGAAGTGAAGTTATCAGTGCTCTTCATAACCTTCATAACAGTGATTATGATCTTCGACGAATCATCCAGAAAGTGTCTTCTCACGACGACGGAATAATGGATAAACACTCTCAAAGATAAGCTTTATGTCTACTTAATCTTAATAGTATATACTACTGTTCTGTTGCCTCTTTTCAAAGAACTAACCCCAAGAGAATAAATATATATATGAATCATATGAATCATAAAATCTATAAAATAACACTAACATAATTCGTTATCTGAGAAATAATGAACGCATTTTAGGTAGGAATAAGTATATTTGTTATTGTTTATTGTTCGTATATGTTATATATATATATATATGTGCATTATTTACCGCATTTGAATGTACCATGTGTTTATGTTTCAGGAAACATCGTATAAATTGATAAATTGTATTTTATATCATGTGTTTAATATGTATGTAATTTGCAGGATATAGTTACTTACTTAAGTAACAAGTGTAATAAATAAGTAGTTAATTTACAGTATTCATGCGTTCATTATTGAAATTTCACCTTTATTATTGATGTATTTCATTCTAAGTATTACACTAAAAATCTCACAACTTATGCTAAACATCAATGGATACAATAAACTCGACCATTGAAACGTCTGATTAATAGACTCATAAAATCGTATTTAATTAGTCACTGTGTTGAGTCAAATCTGACGAATAGAAACAACTTTAGATATATCAAATTTAACGTATAACATAAATCTTTAATTAATATGATTCATAATTGTTGAGTAATTAATCCGCGCAGATAATTAGCACAGATTAATATTCACTAGATGTAAATGGTTTACACAATTAATTACCACAGATGTAAATTACATTTACACCACTAAATGTAAATGGCTGCACAACGCGTGGCATTAAATTTAAATGGCGTCCAGCTTTAGGGCGAGATACATATGAGAAAGTAATAAACTCACATAAAATACCACTAATCCCATTTACTAAATGTAAATCATTTATATCGCTAAATATAAATGGCTCCCAAAGAACGTGGGGCTTGGCAATTACACATTAATTAATTCAATCACGGTTAACATAATAAAAAAACCCCATTTATTATAAATATAAATGGCGCCCATCGCATGGCAAAAGAGAGCAGACAGTAGTATTTAGATTAGTTAAAATAATATAGAACGTAAGATATTAAATAAGTGTAAGGTTAGCTTGACTGGTAAATGATAACGCGGAGCAAGGCAAAAATGGCTAGCGGTAGTTCTGATAGCATGGACTTTGACGCTAACAACCAGTTAGGCGCACCCGACACCAACGAAGAAAGCTCATCAGTCGTCGAACCAAATATGACGGAGGAGACGTCAGAGGTCAGAGCGCGGGGACAGGAGTCACAGCAACCACAGAACTCCCAACAACAGGAAGAAGTGACATTGCGCACGCTAATGGATTTCATGCGGACGCAAAATGAAAGTCTCAAGGAAGAAATCAATCAGAAATTCGATCAAAAATTCGATCAACAGAAGGAAGAAATTAAAGAAGAAATCAATCGGAAATTCGATCAAATTAATGAAAATTTTAATAATCATAAGGAGGACGTCAAGCGACAAATGGACGAACAGCTCAAGCTTATACGATCAGAAATGCGTGACCATAAGACCAGTTGCGACGATAAGATAAGCGAAGTCTTAAAGAAACAAGAGAAATAAAAGATGACACCAATAAGAAGTTTGAAGAAGTGTGGGAAGCTCGAGAGTCGGACCACCAAGAACTCAAAAACCTGGCACAGACCACACAATCTAGTATAAAGAAAGTCCATAACAAGCTAGATCTACACATCAATAGTAATCAGAAGAAGCAGGAAGAACTGAAGACCGAATTATACCACACACTGCGACAACAGCAACAAGAGATAGGTGAAGCTAACCACACATTGCAACAGAAAATCGATGAAGTAGACGGCCGACAAAGGACGACCGAACAGAAGCTCGACGAGAACGTCAAAGAGAAAACAACCCACATCCAGGAACTCAGGTGTCAAGTAGAGAGACTGCGGCGACAGATCACCGATGGGGAGTCTGGGCCTCACAGAATAGTAAACGGACAAATACAGATTGAATTGAAGTATGACGGAACCGACAGATTCCCGATGGAGTTCCTAAAGGAATTGTCGTAGTTTCAAGAATCCTATTACCCGAGCAGCGACATCAGGTGGATCGGCAAACACCTAGAGAAGGACGCAAGTATATGGTGGCGTGTGATCCGGGACCAGATAAATACCTTCGAAGAATTCAAGGAGGCGTTCACACTGAAGTATTGGGGGTTGGAACGACAGGACATTATCCGCGACAACCTTGAGTACGGCAGGTTTGAATGGCAGGGACCCGTCACAGCTATACAGTACGTCGAGAGGATTCTTTTGGAAAGTCGTCAGTTAACCCCAGCGTTGACCGACCGCCAACTGATAAGAAAGATTTCGAGGCACTTTGGAAGGGACTTGCAGATCGCCGTTATAACACGCGGGATCGTCACCATACCCAATTTCGAGGCCTTGATCACTGAATACACTAGCATTCAATCAAACCATACAGGAAATTGACGTGCGCAATATAGGATAACGAACGAAAGGGAAAGCGGAACTGTCGATCGTCCCAGTGGTAACTTTGTCAACAAGAACGAGGGTGAAAGGAAACCAGTTTGGCAGGGACGGGCGCACGGCGGTAACCGTTACGAGAATAAATCACACGGAGTAGTAAACACCGTCGAATACCTGAACTCCAAACCGAGTACAAGTCAGGCAAGCGACGACAGCAATTCAAGGTCGAACAATGACCAGAACAACAAAAAAAAAACACCCCTACACAACGAACGACATAGTTTTTGACGACAACAAAAACAAACCCACTAATAATGTCAATATCCTGGTACCTGACTTAAGAGATGACCTACTGAATGAATATGACGAGGACATCACGAAACAGATATTAAAATGTCCCGAAATAATCATACAATTTAACAATAACATTAAAGTTTTAGCACTTGTCGACACCGGCTCAGTTATTAATGGGTTGTCAGAAGAATGGTTCAACGCAAACAAAAGAGACATTGAACCATATGAGATTTTACCCATGACGAATTCTCTAATCATTAGTGCTGTTGGGAACAAGTCCAAGTTAATTAGAAAACAAATACTGTGCGACATAGAAATTGACGGGATCAAAAATGAGTGTGTCTTTCTAATAATACCTGACCTTATTAAACAATGTATATTAGGGATAAGTTTTTTACAGGAGGTAGGATGTCGTATCGACATTGGCAGTAAGAAAATAGAAATAGTGAATGCGGCTGATGAAGAGGTGCACGCCGTACCCATCATGAACATGGAACTAATTGATAATGGAGAAGAAGAAGAAATCTTGAGGAGCATCGACGAGAAGATATCAAACATGGACTGTCAAGACGAGGAGATATTGGGAAATTTGAAGGAAATACTTGTTAAGAATAGAAGAGTGTTTAGGGAATGCCCGGGGAGAATAGACGGATACGAGCATGAGTTTCAAGTTACGGACAGTACGCCCTACTTTCAACGGGGTTGGCCTGTACCACTTGCTTATCAGAAGAAAGTAAAGGACGAGATTGATAGAATGCTGCGATACGGTGTGATTGAACGTTGTACAAGCCCGTTCATAAATCCACTCGTAACAGTCATAAAAAGAGATGGAAGGGTCCGTCTATGCCTGGACGCAAGAAAGATAAACGGCGTTACTATTCCCGACTATGAAGGCGTTTCTCCAATAAACGAAATCTTGGCAAGATGCAGCGAGATGCGATATCTGTCTACTGTCGATTTGTCGAGCAGCTTTTGGCAAGTACCTTTGAAGGAAGAGTGCAGGAAGTATACCGCGTTCATGTATGAGGGAAGGTGCTACCAATTCACCGTTACACCATTCGGCCTTAGTACCAGTTCAGAGGCACTAACACGCGGATTGGATACGGTCTTAAATGAAGATGTTAAGAAAAACACATTAATATACGTAGACGATTGTCTATGCTATTCTGACGATGTTAAAACACACTTAGAGCATTTAGAGGCATTATTAAATAATCTTAGCGAAAATAACTTGACCTTCAACCTAAATAAGTCACAGTTTTTCAGGAAAGAAGTATCGTATCTTGGATACCAACTAACAACACGCGGCATCCAAGCTACGGAAGAGAAAGTGAGAGCCATTATGGACTTCCCTAAGCCCAAGAACCAGAAACAGTTAAAGGGTTTCCTAGGCCTCACTAACTTTTATAACCGTTTTACTAGCAAATATGCGGAGACAACACAACCCCTCCATGAATTATTGAAGAAGAATCACAAATTTGTATGGACGAATGAATTAAACGACTGCTTTGACAGAGTCAAAAACCTATTTATTGACGCTGTAGTTTTAAGATTTCCGCGCCCAGACCAGAGGTATTATATACAGTGTGATGCAAGTGATTACGCATACGGAGGACAACTTTACCAGCTCGATGAAGACGGGGAAATCGGCGTAATCGCCTTCACTAGTAAGACATTCAAGGGTGCTGAGCGGAACTACTATACTACGGAAAAAGAGCTTTTAAGTATTGTCCGATGCTTAGAAAAATTCCGAATATACGTTCTCGGACAACCATTAACGATCATCACCGACAACAAGGCGTTGACATTCTTAAACAAATGCCATCTAAATAATTCTCGGATTACACGATGGATTCTTGCAGTGCAGGAGTATAAGTTCGACATAATTCATTGCAAGGGTAAGGAGAACATCGTAGCCGACATCTTAAGTAGATATCCACACGAGGGAAATTTAGAAGAGATTCACGACAACACACATGAATATTTAGTTAACCACATAACCGTAAAAATGAGACTTGAGGTGCGGAAGTTAATCAAAAATATTGGAAAGCACCAAATGGAAGACGATAAGCTAAAAGCGATCATCACTAGATTTAAGGAGGGAAATATAGACCCTAAATTAACTAAATTTTATAAATATGTTAACGATAAGTTGTATAGGCGACAGCGGAATGAATGGAAGCTGTATGTTCCTAGCCACATATCTGGGGACATAATTGCTGAAATCCATCATATGTTCGGGCATTTAAGAACGAAAAAGTGTATTAAAATGATCCAGGAACATTTCACATTCGACCGGATGTCAAAGAAAATAAAAACGTATATAAAAACCTGTGACCTATGCCAGAAGTGCAAAGACACCAACAACAGAGAGCTATTTGGTGGCACACGCGCTGTGATACCTACAGCCAAAGGAGATCTGGTAAGCGCAGATTATTATGGACCCCTACCGACAGGAACGGGTGGAGTCAAATATTTATTAGTCATAGTGGATAATTTCACGAAATATGTCAAATTATTCACCCTCCGGAGAGCAACAACCACTACGACGTTGGGGAGAATAAAAATGTATTGCGAACTATTTGGACGTCCGCGGACCATTTTGACGGACAACGGAACACAGTTCACATCCAAGAGATGGGTCAACGGTCTAAAGGAGTTGGACATACAACCAAAGTTTACTGCAATACGTAATCCATGTACCAACCTTGCCGAGCGAATTAACCGGCAACTGGGAAACTTGTTTCGCATTTTCATAAGTGACCAACACACTAAATGGTCCCAATAAGTGAAAACGATTGAAGCGTGTCTAAACGAGGTGTACCACGAGACGATCGAAATAACCCCTCATGAAGCTCACCTCGGCACGAGACCTACACGAGCATGGGAGCAATGTTTGGACAAAGGAGTCATTAGCAGCGAAGGAAAACGCGAAAACAATATATTTGTAAAGATAAAGGAGAAGCGAGAGAAACACGCGAAACGCTGCAATGAGAAGAAGAAAATCACAAAATTTCCGATTGGCGACAAGGTTCTGGTGAGAGCATTCCACCAATCCGACGCTGCGTCAAAGAGAATTGACAAGTTCTTCGAACTTTTCGCAGGACCATATAAAATCAACCGCATCATCGGCGAGGCCACATATGAGCTCGTGGAGTGCGATAGCGGGAAGATGAGAGGAAAATTTAATATACGGCAAATTAAGGCGTATCATGAGCCAGCGAACAGAAGTATAGATAACACGAGTGGTAGCGACGACTCCCGGCGACCAGCAGAAGACATATTTTAGGTAATTTGCTCGCGCGGCCAGTCCAGCTAACCAAATAATGATGTGCATTTTACTTGTTGTATTTAGTCTGTATTTCAATGCTAACTGTGTTTGTGATCATCACATAATTGTCATTCGTTATGTTAATTAGACATATAAATATCAACATATACAGAAAGTGATTTGTGAAATGTACCATGTGTCAGAAGGACATTGTGATACTATGACACAGGACACCAAAGACGTTAATAATTATGAATAATAACTTGTTAAAATGTGGAAACTCGAATAATTTGTTTATGTAATTAATAATTCAAAATGGACGATTGTTTTATAACTTTAAGAGTATGCATCACGAAGTATGCTGATTCCTTAGCTATTTAATTAATATGTATGTTTCTTTTACCAATGTAATCATTTATAATATGTTACGAATTGATCATATGTACATATTTGTTAGTATCAACTGTATTCTTGAGACAGTAATAACAAGTTTAAAAGTATTTTATTGCTACATAGGTCATCGACATAATATCGATTAATATAATGGGTAGCTAATCTACAGCTTATCTAGTACATTGTATATAAACAGTAACGGGACAAACTGTCAAATGGACAAACGTCCATGTCTTAAATTCAATTATTTATTCGAAATCGCATTGTACAGTCCACATATGGACAGACAAAGTGTAAAAAATGCGTTCATTCACTCAGATGTGCGGCAATAAATTCATATGACCATATAAAACATTAAGATGGGGAATAACAATTAATTGCTTCCTATGAGAGATAGATGTCAGTCAACCATGTCCATTCCGAAGCAGACATCCACGACTGGGACAGAGCGCAGAAATTGCATCAGATGTCTCCCGAAGTCCAACATCCAATCCAATTTGGGGACAATGTAATGATCGAAATTTAAAAAATTTTTAATTCCTCGATCAAGTGACACGTTCCCACACTCAAGTCGACGGACACAAGCCCAGGTCGTAAATAATGACGAATCAGGGGCACGTCAAACCCGACGACAGTGCGAAGACAAAGAAAAAATGTCTGAGCACTGCACACAATGTGTATTTCAGGGCGTCGCTGACAGCTAGCCGTTTGTCACAATTTACAGCACCCAACAATCTGAAACAAAGACTTCGTACAGCTGCCGAGTTACACGGAATCGAGATGGGACGCCTGCTGTGGAGGTGAGGCGTAACTGCGCAATTATGAAAGGCTTTACTATGTTACAAAAGGAGTATAGAGCAATTTTAACGGAGAGATAGACAATAGACGTAACTCAGTGAATACTGCCAGTGCGTCCTGCACAGCGTGAAAACAAACCCTTGACAGTTTACTGAGATTTACGACTGGAAAGTAGAGTTTCACCGAAATGACGCCAACGAAGGGTTGATAATCGGCGGAACGAATGTCGAGGAACTTAAACAATTAACCCTCTCTGGAGCCTGTTAACAAAAGCTCAGTCAAAACCTTAGGGAAAGTCTAAACAAAGGATAACGGAAGGCCATGAAATTGCCCTCGTTTCTAAGAATCCGTGCTACGCTCGTCACATGAAACACTCCGGGGATGACGACGACCAACCAGCGCCAAGCATCTTCTAAGAGAGCTCGTGGAGAGAGTAGGAAGGGTTCGGACGACGAATCGTGAAACAGAGGATGAGATCTGCAGAAGAGTAGGAATTTGTACGACCAATCAAGAATCCGAGAAGGCGTAGAAATCCAAAACTTAGACTTATGGGTAAGACGTTCCAATAAAACTGTTTGGCGAAGACGCGGAGCGGGCAGTCAAGTAGTTAATCGGGCAGTCAGTCATTCAATCGAACAGTCAGTCGGTTAATAGTCAGTCGGTAGTCAAGAGTATGTAGTTAATAGTAGCAGTTGATAGTCGCAATATATAGTCAGAAGTTAGTACGTACGATAGTCAGACGATTGATTATGTCGGAACAGTAATACGGTTCGTGATAGAAACAGTTTGTGCGACCGAACGGATTCATAACTTTGTAAATTCATAAGTGAACAGAGACTTCGATATAATCACACTTATACACAATTCTGTGCGGGAAACATAAACTATAAGTGCGCACGGAACTTGAAATCTCAACTGACGCGCACATAATAACATACTAATTAACACTTAAAGTAGAACAGTGAGTGACACTTCAAACATTCTCACATCACAACGTATCACCATGTTGAACAATTAATTGAATAAACTATACCAAACAATTAAGCACGCAGTACGCGGTACACCCAGATAGACGGCACAGTTAACCAAGTACACAAACATGGCAAACTTTCAGAACAATTCAGTGTAATGACAACATTAACACCTCACTATTTGAACTCCGGACACTCGACATCAGCGGGTTACCACAACACCACACACATGACGGGAGTGGAGATTTAGTGGAGTGAAGTGAAGTTATCAGTGCTCTTCATAACCTTCATAACAGTGATTATGATCTTCGACGAATCATCCAGAAAGTGTCTTCTCACGACGACGGAATAATGGATAAACACTCTCAAAGATAAGCTTTATGTCTACTTAATCTTAGTAGTATATACTACTGTTCTGTTGCCTCTTTTCAAAGAACTAACCCCAAGAGAATAAATATATATATGAATCATATGAATCATAAAATCTATAAAATAACACTAACATAATTCGTTATCTGAGAAATAATGAACGCATTTTAGGTAGGAATAAGTATATTTGTTATTGTTTATTGTTCGTATATGTTATATATATATATATATATGTGCATTATTTACCGCATTTGAATGTACCATGTGTTTATGTTTCAGGAAACATCGTATAAATTGATAAATTGTATTTTATATCATGTGTTTAATATGTATGTAATTTGCAGGATATAGTTACTTACTTAAGTAACAAGTGTAATAAATAAGTAGTTAATTTACAGTATTCATGCGTTCATTATTGAAATTTCACCTTTATTATTGATGTATTTCATTCTAAGTATTACACTAAAAATCTCACAACTTATGCTAAACATCAATGGATACAATAAACTCGACCATTGAAACGTCTGATTAATAGACTCATAAAATCGTATTTAATTAGTCACTGTGTTGAGTCAAATCTGACGAATAGAAACAACTGTAGATATATTGTAAAGAGATAGACTAATGGAGACGTCTTCGTTTTCGTTTAAGCCCCACGTTGCAGGCGGCAATTTGAAACAAACTGATAGTATAGGTGTTAAGTGCGTGTTTAAATAAGCTCCACGTTGTTATGCGCCAATTTGTAAAGAGACTAATTATGTGTGTGTTAAGATGCGACGATGATGCCTCACGTTGTGAGCGTCAATTTGTAAAGAAAGAAATAAAGATCACCTATGAGGACGTTTGAAAACCCCACTGTTGTAATCAATTTAGTAACGAACTGCTTGTTAATTATGTGAGGACGTATGTTATAATGTATGATACCAGCTGGAGACGTCAAATTATAAAGAAATCTTGTCTATGAGTGTAATTAGTTATAAGATACTCCGGTGTAACAAACGCCAAGTAATACGTTGTAGGTGGCGATTCGTAACAATTAAAGTGCTGTTACCTGGTTTAATTAATATGTTATTAACTAATATACCTTGCGGTTGTGACCAGTGAAACCCTCAGAACACAGATTATTAAGTCCACGAACTTAGAATTATATTCCTGAATTTATAATGGTAGTATTCTGTAGACTTAATTTAATTCTCAGTGGTTGTTTAATATGAGCAATATATATGGAGTATTTACTGAATGTAAGTGGTTTTTGTCTCAACCCTAGTCCCTCAACGATAAAAATTTCATTCAAATTTAGTATGTCAAAACCCGTTAGTTCAGCAATCTCCCGTCTCACCAGCTGCAAACTTGGAGCGCTGTTATTAGAAATAAGTATACTTATAGGTTAGTTACTCGGAGTTTTTGTATCAATCTGTTAATAAATTATTACACCAACTACATATAGTATTTTCTCTGCAATGATTAAAACGTTATCTAATACAACAAATGTACTTTATTTATTTTTCTCTGGTATTTAACAAGTTACGTTGTCTCAGACAAACAATAAGACGATCCAATCGACTATCCCAACATATATCGATTCTTAATTATTCGAACTCTAAAAAAAAACATATATACTTTGAAAATAATGACAAATAATTCTTATACCAGGGTTCGTGTAGTTCTTTGAACCATTAGTAAGGCCAGGTAAAACGCATAATTAAGGTTGTTCAATTTACAAAAAGAATAAAATTATTTACTTAAAATACAATGATATGAAAATAATTTGTTTTTTTACCCAAGCGGCGAAAGCTTCATTAGGCGGTGAATGTTTGTCAACAACGGTCAAAATGCAGTTTATATCGTCTTCACCCAGTAAAACTGCTCTGGTATTCAATGAATGGATGATGATAATTCCACAGGAACTCTTGTGCTTCGATTCTTCTTTTGCGTCTTCACAATTCTTGGTCCCAACGAACTGGAATCAGGATCTCAGCTTACGCTGTCAATGAAGGTTATTTCGTCAACCGAATCTTCTGTATTTCCAAATATTTCCGTTAATTCAGGCTTCAACTCTTTATTGGTCTTCAATTTATAGCATGAATTGGTTTGATACCAAATTCAGCGGAATTATTTAGTGAATGAGGTGAGACGCTCTCAGTTCTTTTTTATTGTATTCATTGATAATTTAGAGGGTTATTTAATTTGTATGATTCATTGACATTCCAGTATAATTGTTTTGCAAAAATGCTTTTTCAATTTGGATATATATTTTCTTTATATTTATTCATATATTTTAAATATATCGGTTCATCTCAACCTAATAGCTTGTAACAATCAGTACCATCTATTCAAAATCAACAACTTACTAAAAATCAGTTGCCTTAACAACCATGTTTTCTATATATCCTTGAGCCGGCATTATAGAATATTACTACTCCTTTCCAATAAAATACTCCATGCTTGGATTAATATCGAATCACATAAAATTCTCCCCTAACCTTCCTTATTAAACAGTAAATGTTTTACTAGAGTTTCGTTGGACTGGGTTTACTAAAAAGGTATTAATTTCCTTTCACTAATATGGAATTTAGGCCTATAGATTCATTTACAACCATTATAACATTATTTGGTTTTTAACTTAATTTTCTTTTTACCTGACCTACTGTACAATTAATTATTGATTACATAGTTAATTACATGAATTTTAATTTACTGGTGGTTATTTGTTTTTACATTAATCAATTGGTTCTGGAACCCTTTATTAATTTATGACATAATTGTCAGAACTACTTGTTAGACTTGAAACACTGGTCACACTCCTGATCCAGTTTATAAACATTAATTAGAACAACAGTATCTTTCAATTTTATACAATACTGACAACTTAGTACAGTGCCTAACATTGGTAGCTATACTGTGCTGTATAAAAACAAATCTAATATAAAATATAAACATAATTATTGAGTAAGTATTATTATCAAACAACATCATTTCATTTTTAACACATTCAACATACAATATAAATATTCTGTAGACCTTAACATGTCACAGTACAAAACAAACATTTCATTATATCCAATCATTCATTGGTCTGGCTCTTTTACATTTAATATTAGTCATTGCCTCCTTTTTACTTGAGGTCCTTCTCAAACATATGAACTATCGAACAACCTTAAGTCAGGGTATGGTCTTTGACCATATTTCATTCAGTCTTTTATAAAACGTTGGGGAACCTCAACTATGTTGCGTTACAATATCAAATTTAACGTATAACATAAATCTTTAATTAATATGATTCATAATTGTTGAGTAATTAATCCGCGCAGATAATTAGCACAGATTAATATTCACTAGATGTAAATGGTTTACACAATTAATTACCACAGATGTAAATTACATTTACACCACTAAATGTAAATGGCTGCACAACGCGTGGCATTAAATGTAAATGGCGTCCAGCTTTAGGGCGAGATACATATGAGAAAGTAATAAACTCACATAAAATACCACTAATCCCATTTACTAAATGTAAATCATTTATATCGCTAAATATAAATGGCTCCCAAAGAACGTGGGGCTTGGCAATTACACATTAATTAATTCAATCACGGTTAACATAATAAATAAACCCCATTTATTATAAGCTCGTCTACTAGAGCCGGTGGTGTCGCGATTTATGAGTCTATCAAGCCTTATTTGAAGCGTCGTACGCTTTTCCAATTGGATACTACACGTCGTACGGTGATGTGTGTTGTGTTCGTGTCGAATTTAAGAATACTCAAGGACTCAATGATAAACTCCACATCATTCTGATGTACGGACGACCAAACATCATTGAAGACGAGTTATTTCGTTTATTCGACACCGCTCTTTTGCGCTTTAACGTTTATAGCATGCGCAGCTAACGTCACGTACCGACGACTTATACTGGAGCCCGTTAATGTGGTGATTTTAACTACAACTTGAAACTGCCCGAAGCTGGACGGCTGCTCGCATATTTGGAAGAATTTTATTCGGTACGTTTAGCATCTGATCGAAATATCATAACCACTCGTAATGGTACTACGATTGATGGTGTATTTTATAAGTTGCGACCAACCGAAGTGGTTCCATACGCTTCATATTTCACTACGCATCGTCCGATGATTATACTTCCAAGTGAAATCGATGAATCTCAAGAAGAACAGGAGCTTCTCTCCGTGCGCCCTTATGAATGCGACTACATTTAACTTATAATCTGTACATTGGTAAATGAAGAAAAATAAATATATATATGTATTTTTTAGATTTATTGAAGCATTTTCAATGCCCTTCTCTGTGCATTGCATTTGTGCAATGCCTGTAAACTTTTTATGGAATATTCGCATCTTTCAATTTTGATACAATAAACAAAACGTTAAAATATGAAGTTTCGCCGACTATTTTTAATTCTCATTTATATTATCACAGTTTAACAAGTCACGTAACAAGAGAAGTTTCATATTGGAGAAAATACATTCTGTGTAGTATTCTTAGATAATCTTAGATCAATGCAGATCGTAACTGAATTATAGACCGAATTACTGGCTTTGTTGTTTTATCCAATAAGATCTTTTCTCAAGAAGCGCATATTTAGAAACAGTAAATAATTTAATTCCTGTCAAACTTTACGGACGGCATGAATTAAGGCATCAGCTAATATTACATACTAAACACCTATCTTATACTCTTAAAGTTATTTCTCTTCGAAGTTACTTTTGCTTCATTTTACCATCATTTCGGGTACTAATAAGACTTTTTACCATTTACTGTAATTGTTGCAAACAATTTATCTGCTGAGCAAAGACTTAATTGTTTTCATTCATTACACGTATAGGCCTACCTTTGTTTTCCAATTACATTTTTTTTATAAATAAATAATATGGAAAATTCTAACAGTTATACACGTTTTAAAAATAAAAAAACAACAACAAAACTTAAAACCAACAAAATAATAAAGTTGTTATAGACACCAGTAATCGCTCTTATAGGTAGATTTAATATTTTAATTCAAACTAATTGTGTATATACCTATGCCAAACAATGAGCACTGTATTTCTGCATTTAGGGTCTAGAAAACTGTGGTATTTTCATTTATGCAGAAATGTATTCACATAAATGTATAAAAAAAGTACAGGCGCTTTTAAATAATGCGCAACACTCCGACTCGTTTCGTAAATTTATTCGTCTATCCGTACTAAATTTAAATGTCATAATTCTGTTAAAAAAAAAGTAAACACAGATCCCATGCACAAAAGCTTTAGAATGAGGAGACCTCTACTAGCTTTACGACTGAAGCCTCCCATAAATTAGAAAGATAAGATCTACATTCGTTGAATTTTTGGATTCAATGAATTATCTTTGTAAAATATTTTGCACACTACTTTGCATTTTGCATACACTCATCGCTGTAAACGGTTTTTGTAGGCCTATACTATATACATGAACTGGTTCGGGCTTAAAATCTGGTAGGTTTACAACTCTTATAAATTAACATATTAAACCGCAATAGATATAATCATAATTTTCGAGTTTACGAGCTTCTTCCAAAATATATCGTTAATAATAAAGTTTCAACATATTTTCGATCCGCGATCTCGTATTTTACAGGAAAGTAAAACATATTGTGTCAATACGTAGATTTTCATCTTTATTTGATTCGTATACATAACTTTCAATTAGAAATAACACTCTGTTTTATCAATTCATTGCTACTAAACATATTAGTTCGAGTCTCAGCAATGTAAACCGCTCTTACAAACCTTAAAAATCGTATAATACCGTCTACAATAAGCGTTAAAAACAGCAAGCATAAAAACCATCTAGTTCCTCGGATCTCACAGGTTTAAAACAACCCATGCGGCCTACGTTTTGGCAAAGAGCCAAAAAAATCATACTTACTTAATATTGACAGGTACAAAATTAAGTTTAACTAGTAATAACTTAATTAAGTAATTTAAAGATATATTTTTCTCATAGTCACAAAGAAGTATTACTTTAATAGTCATTGTTATGGGATCAACGGAACTGAACTAAAAGCTGACTAATGGCTGGTTTTACAGGTTTACAGTAAAATTTAACCTGGATAAAGTATGATATAACAGTGACTTACCGGTATTTGCACAAGAGTACCGTTGTTTAGCGTGGGATAAGAGTACAGCGGCACTACAGGAACACTTCCGTTCTTCACTAAAATCGGTCCCTGTATCGGGGTAACAGTGGGCACCGGTGAATGGCGTAACGAAGGCGGCAACGCTTCGAGATCTGGTTCGTCTTCGTAATAATCTTCACTATCGTTAAAATCGTCGTCATAATCTATGACCGCGTGAACAGAAGTCTTTCCACTTCCCGGCGCACCACTGTTGACGCGTGTGTATCGCGGTGGTTGCACCGGGTACTGCTGCTGTTGAGGCTGCTGATGGTGGTGGACCTGCTGCTGGCGCTGGTAAGACACCGGGTTCTGGTTGTGGTGCTGGGACGCAGGCGGTGGAGGTGGCGGCGGCTGCGGGTACCTGGACGGTGCCGGGAACACCTGTCTGTTGGCACGAGGGCTTATGGTAGCGTAGAGTCCTGCTGCCGGACCGCCCAGATAGCCTAGCGACGGTATGAACGGCGACGTAAAGTTACTCACCGCCATGTTTCGCGCACTACTGACACATTACGCGTACAACCTCGCTCCGTCGACACCGGAGACCAACTGAGCGTCGGCCTCAGCTTCAGTTTACCTTGCTCCACTCTGCCACTGCCACATCTCCCTCCACCGCCTGCGCCACCCAACTTAATTCATTAATAAACCAGGAAGTGACTTGCTTGACAATAATTATATTAATAAATATAATCATAATAACGATCAAAATTTATTGATATTATTACTATTATTAACTAAAATAAATATATTACTGTATAATTTTCCACTTCACGTATTCGCTGACAACAGCACTTGCACATGGAACTTCCAGCAAAACGATAGGCATTCCAGTAAGAACAGCATTGACCTTAAATTTAGCAAAAGGTTTATTTTTCATATGACAAAATGTAATTTAGTATCCTGCTAAGACTACGTCGAAGGAAGTTGTGAGGATAGGATAATGTGTGTAGAACCTTAAAATATAATAAACTATGTGTGTTATCATAAAATAATAATAAACTAGGAAATTAATCCGCAAGCAAGATTTGTTTCGATCTGATGTTATCAATCGTGATGACTGGTTGATCATTTCAACGCTTACTGAATTGTAAAAAGATTTCGTCTTCCTCTCGGCTTGAATTTGAGGATATTTTTTGAGAGACGATTGTCATCAGTCTGCTCATATGATCCATCCAATTTTCATGGTACAAGCCAATAGTATCTAAAAGAACGTGTAAAATGCTTGTTATCTTCGTACTTTCTGACGGATGTTTTCGCATTTCTTAAGAACTCTTAGATTATGTTCAAACATAAATACAGAGTTATATTTACTAGTGAAAACCAAGAAAGTTTAAGAGTTAGAATATTACTTTCAGATAATAATATGGACGACTTAAAATTATAAGCCGCAAGGACGGATAGATGTGAAACGTCCGAAGAACCGTTGGACCGACCAATTCTAGTCTATCTGCTTGAGATCAGAACAAACATTTTTGGTTTAATCCTTGCTGAAAATGAACTACGTTTTACTGTCACACGTTGTTATTTTACTATTTTTCATTGTTGTGATTCAAGTTGTTATGTGTAAGTACTTGTTAAATAATATATTAAAATTATTAATTTCATTAAAAAATCAATTCTTTACTTTGTTAAATTACAGAAGATTATGTTATATTATGTTAGAAGTAGATTAACATTTTACTTAATGAACCATAATTTGATAAAATTAAAATTTACAGAGCTATTAGTGATTAGAAAATTAAAGTGCCCGCGATTTTAAAATTTAAGATCATAAAATAACATAAAGACTATGGTCTTTTCTTTATTAAACAACATTAATGTAAACAAGTTTACCAAATCTTATGAAGACATCTCAATCCTTTCTTGATATATACAATTTCTTTAAAACACAAAATGGTGGCCAGACGAAAAACGAGACGTTTACGGACTTACATTTTTATGAAGTTTTTTTTCTTATAACTGATGCATAGGATCCGAATGTGTATAGTGAATAGCCTACACCTTTTACGTTACATCCTGTATAAATAATCTAAGGCCTTAAGAATAAATGTTAAATATAAAACGTAGACCTACCATTAAGTGTAGGGTGTCTTACAATTACAGAAAATATACGTGTAGCCTAATAATAATAGAATATTAGCCAATATACATGTGTTATAGAGTATGTACGAGGGAGGGGTGGGGGTCAATCTTCCCTCAGAGCTATTAAACATTCGCTAATCTCTTAACGTACTCCTATTTCTGAGCCAGTTGCGATTGTTATAATATGAATTTTAAATAACTGTAGAAATAAAAGTAGTTGCAATATTTGTAAATGAATAAAGTTACAGTTTTGTCAGTAATAACAATCGCTCAACATTTGATAAATAACGTCAGTATTTGCAGTATACGTGACGTCACGTCGGTTTGCAGTATGCGTCACGTCGCGTCACGTCACGTCACGTCACGTCGGTTTGCAGTATGCGTGACGTCACGTCGGTTTGCAGTATACGTCACGTCACGTCACGTCGGTTTACTCAAAAACCTAGAGACGCGAAGAATTTATAAAACGTAGGCCTATATATAAAAATATACAGTATAAGTATTTTGTTAAGACACACTAGTTTCGGCGCCAATATAAGGACTTCGAGACAAGCCCTTTATCTCAGGGTTAAAATAATAATAAATGCTCATTTCTACTGATAGCTCTTAAATTTATTCACACTAGTTTGTTATCACTTGTAAATATCAAACAATAGCACGAAATTTTACGTACTCATTATTACGTGTAAATATAAAAATAACACATTACTAAAATTTAATACTCATTGCTAAATTGTAAATATCAAACAATAATACATTAATAAAATTGAATACTCATTATTAAATTGTAAATATCAAACAATAATACATTAATAAAATTTGTTATTAAAACTCTCAATCTAATGGTTGCATATTAATAATCATTCATCAATTGCGTTTAGTACTTTACTAATTATAATGTTTAGTTTCATCTTATAAATTCTTAATATGAATAATCTCTTAAGTTATTACTATACTTTGTAACTACGGATTCATTTAGAACTTGGAAATAAACATTACTCCAAAACTGATAAAGAATGATGATTTTACTTCTAATTAAAATTTAAATAAATTTCTTTAATTCTTTGACGATTACTTTAATGAATTATAATGTGTGTGTGGATTCTTTGAGATGACAGACAGTGGATCTAAATTAATTAAGACATGTTTACTTTACTTGATATACGAATATCCAATCACTCGGTGGTTGCGGTGATGATTCCCTCATGTCGATCGTTCTGGAATCGTGCAGATAATTCCTCCAGATGATAGATGGTACCGGATGAATCCCACGATGTCACTCACAGACACTTCACTCACCAACTCCACGCATTTCGGATTGTAATTTATGATTAAAAGTTAGTATTCTCTGTTGTACACCGACATCGTGATTTATTTCAAATCTGAATTGATATTACGCACCTTTGTTGCGGTATATTTGGTTCATGAATGTAGTTTGGGTTGTTAATCTTTCTTAAAAGTTACTTGTTGTAAAGTGTTCGTATACACTGAAATTACATTATTGGCTGGTTACTATCTGTTTCAGTTAATGTTCACTGGTATGCTAATAGTGTGACTCTACTTCATAGTTCGTGTGTTTGTAATCACTGTATTAACTTTTGTTATAAGTTCGAAAACTACCTTCTCACACTGTGTATCGAATTATTCTAAGTTCAATAAAATGCTAATTACTCCAGTCACAGACTTCACTCCGATCGCGTCCAAAATTTAGTTAGAACTCCCCCGAGCGCCTTCCTGTCTCGTTCCTATATTCTCCTTACCAAATTTCCCACCAGACTTCTCATTCCAACGACGCCGTGTCCTTATTGGTTTCATTTTCTTCCCTCCAAGTCCAAATACCACCTATCTTTTCAAAGGCGTTCTCTGATAGGGCTCCTGGTTCCCCACCAGATTCTTCCCTTGCTTCGTATTTTGAGGTCGTTGTCATTTCCAGATAACGCAGCAATAAATTGTATCTGTCGTTTTTTCTGAAGTCTACAGCGACAACTCTGAGTTTTTCTTCCATTTGTATTGTTTCTGAACTTCGTCGCTCTGGCGTTATTATCTATTGTTGTTCAAGGGCCTCGCCTACCCTTCTTTGAAAATTGTTTTTTTTCTTTTGATTTGCCAGCCAACACCCCATCTTTGAGTTTGGACGTACCCCCTGAGCTTTCATTTCCAAGTAAGGTCAAAACCCTGTCGTCGACCGCTGGAGTCTTTCAAATCAATACACCCTTCGTTGCTTTCTCCTGACAGCTGGCGTATACATGTATACTTGACCATTGTTAACAACCAAGCCTTTTCTCCTTTAATGGCTCTGTACACATTGTGTGTAGTTTTCTACGGGATCAATGTGTTTTCACAAAAAACTGGTGTTCTACGTACCGGGAGCAGTGACTCTGCTTGTTCACAGGGCGTGCGTTGCAGCTGTCTACGAAAATTTATGACCTGTCCGTCACTAGAGCATGTTTGCTATCTTCTCTTGTTGTCCCTTACAAAATATGCTTTCCGCACATACACCCTTCGTTACTGCTTTCAACGACACTTCTTACTGCTAATTATGAAATAAAAATTTTTCGAAATTTTTGGTGTTATAACAGATAGAACCCTGAATTTCTCACTTGTCCTGAGAAAATGAGGAGTCCAATCTTCAAACTAGTCTGATCCCCCCCCTCCGGGGAGCAGCTCCTAGTTACGCCACTGCGTGACAGAAAGATTCTTTAAATGATAACGCAAACTGGAAACTAAAACTGAAGTTATCCAACGTATTCCACGTGCAGTGTGATATTTCCTGCTTGCGCCAGAAAGTGTTATCAAAAAAGAGAATCACCTGTTAAGCTAGTAAACTACATAAGAAACGAGGCGTTGCCACAACGTAGTATAGAAGAAACTGGAATTAGAAGAACGCTGTTAAATAACTATATTGTGATAACAGAAGCCGCTCGAGTTAAAGGTCAAGGCAAGAGTTTGGAACACTTGTGGCAAATAAACAAGCTTCAGCGTTTTATATGGGCACTTAACAGCTGGACAAAAAATGTCTAGGAACAGATCAAAGACCTGTACTCGTAGTTGCCGATAGCAATAGTGGACACGCTGAGCAGAATAGTAAATCACATTTTAAAATAAAATTATATTATGAAATTATGGATACATCTAGATGCATCCATACATCCATACATATAAAGTATGTGTCTATGTGTAGAATTTTTTTCTATGGCGAACGGTAACTGCCGTAAATTCAAACAGAATCAAATAATGTTTTGCATATGTGCCTAAGATGTAGAGGACTGAAGGCCTATTGATTTTGGTGAAGATCGGTTAAGGGAAAGGAGTAGTTTACCAGCAACGTTTTATGTTTTAACAAGAGTAAAGTACTTAATTTTGATAAATAAAGTATCCTGAAAAGAAGGTCATAATAATCCACTGTAGAAAGGTAGATGAAATATCTATAAATGAAAAGGATAGGTGGAAGGGGAGGGAGTGTAAATGAAAATGATAGTTGAAGGGGGAGGGAATAATTTTGTATATGTGCACTACGTTATCGGCAACAAAGAAGTAGTTTGTTGTTAAAATTCCTTCCCGGGCTGTTTGGCCGTGGTCCAATGTTTTCTCCAAAACCAGACGGTTTGGCAGTCCCATCGACTGCCATCATCAGTGAAAATCGAGTGCGCTAACGTGAGGTGGTATACGTTACTGACCACAATACTGTGGTTAAGGCTGAAGAAAGAAGTAGTTTCTATGGAAATATTTCATTTCGAAAATGATTTTAAATATAAATCTTAGAGCATGGAAGTCATGTATAGTTCTCCATATCGATATTTTAGATTGATCCCCAAAAGTAGGGTTGAGAGATAAAATGTGACAAAAAAGTCCAAATTTTGAAAAATCGCAAAACTCCAAGCGAGGTATCAAGTTAAAGAGAAATTTGTCCTAAGGCTTTCACGGTCAGTGTCAGTTGTATAAGTAAAGTTTTCCGGGCTGTTTGGCCGTGGTCTATGGTTTATTGAAAACCAAACGTTTCAACAGCTCCATTGGCTTCCATCATCAGTGGAATTTAAAAGAAATCCAAGGCCTCCTGAACGTAGGTTGTTCGCGTCAGGCCCACAGTACTGTGGTAAAGGCTAATTACAGTACTGTTGAAACGTTTGGTTTGTCAATAAACCATAGACCACGGCCAAACAGCCCGGAAAACTTTACTTATACAAATTAAAGAGAAGTTTAACCAGAATCTTAATATAGTATTAGGTTTGGAAATTCAAACATTTTAGGACACTAGGCCCCAAAAAATCAAACATTTGTGAAAATTTTAAAAATTCATGCCAGATATGAAATTAAGGAGAATTTAAAAAGATCTGAATATAGTATTCACTTTTAGAAATTTAAAAATTTAAGACACCAGGGCATAAAACATATATTTAAATTTTGAAAAATTTCTAAAAATCAATTACGAATTTTGTCTTAAGTTGTTGGACTATTAATCCGAAACCGAGTATAGAGTTTACTTACACAGTTTTGTTTTAAGGGCAAAACGTTGTCAACAATTTAAGTCAAAATTTAGAAAAAATTGTAAAATTCTATGTGGGGCATCATACATATTATGATGACTTTCATTCAAAATGCGGCCTTGGTAGCCTTAATAATCTGACAAAATTAATATCTGTCAAAATTCTTTTCAACTTTTGTACCGCCTTCAATAGGTTTGTAATCTGTGTTATCAATTGTGTATAACTGTTTAAAGTATTGAATATAGGCCTATAGATATCTTTGCAAACATACATGAACTAGGACTAAATTATCACAGGCCTGCAAAATTTAGGTTCATAAAAACATTTTTCAAAATTTTATCTGATTTTATAGTTTTTTGTATTGCTGAATTGAAATACGACTTTAGTTTTTATCTATCACGTCCTGTTTTTTTTTTTTAAATTGGCATTGCAATTTTTAGTGTAACGCATTTCCCTAGTAAAGCTACATTAGTGAAAGTACATTAAATAAAACAGCATTTTTTCAAACTATCTTTTTAAGTAGATCTGTTTTTTCACAATAATATATTTAACAAATTATTACATCTTTACCGTAGTTGGAGGTTGCATATTGCCCTTTTCTTTTCCTTGCAAAGCTGCGTCTGTTGCTTTTCTTCTCGTAGGAGAAATCTAGATTTTCACGGTGTAGCATTCAGCAGTAGACTCCCATCATATTAATATTCCACCGACCCTGACATCGTCTCTCCATTTTAGTATCCTGATGGAAGCGTTCACCCTGTTCCTTGCTAACTGCACCAAGATTTTAGGGAAAAAAGTCTAAGTGAGCATGTAAAACGTGAATTTTGATGTTCATTGAGCATCCCAAAGCTTTGAATTTTTGTAACATGCTTTCAACTATATTAACGTAGTCAGGATCCTTATTGTTTCCTAAGAAGTTTTTAACGAAATTTTGTATTCTAATCCAAGCATGTTTTCAACCTCTGTCATTGAATTCACGAAGTTTTCATCTTTCATTAGTCTTCGTATATTTGCCCCAACAAAGATTCCTTTTTTAATTTTGCTTCTGACAAGTGAGAGAACTTGATCAGCAGGTACTTAAATCTGTTTCCTTCTTTAGGTAAAGCTTTTACAAACGATTTCGTATGTTTCATATGGAGTGAAGGTAAAAGTATTTCTTTCGCGGTGACAAGACTTTTACATTGATTATAATTGCTTCCAGGTTCAGGGAATTTCCTTGAGTTTTACTTCTCCCAGTGCTGATTTCTCGCTTGGCTGTCCCACTCACATAGGAAACATTGATACTTAATGTAACCACCCTACTGATCTAGAAGCATGGTTAATACTTTTAAATCTTCACACACCATCCAGCCGTAATCCTTATATTTAAGCTTTTCTAGAGCCAGTTTTAAATTCTCATAGCTTTCTCTCAATTGAAATAAGTGGCCGACTGGTACTGAAGCATACTGGCAGTGAAGCATTCATTTACTAATGCTAGTAAATCTTTCGGGTTAAATGATACAAATTTAAATTTTTTGGTATAATATTAAAAATAAAAACTATCACTGAAGAGAATGAATATAACTAATTGTTAACAGACAGCTTACTTGATTTATTTGTTAATTATTATTAGCCACGTGTTTAATAATTTAGCAAAAATTTAACAACTGTTGAATGCAAACTCTGAGTAACCTCCTTTTATATGAAATTGGAAAATAAGCAATTTTCGGAAAAAAAACCTACGTGATGGGAGAAGTCTGATGCGATTTTTGAATTCTGCGCTAAAAAGTACATTAAGGGAAGATAAAATTATGAAAAAAGTTTTTTCATTGCAGGCCTATGTTATTTGTCATTTAGGCTTTACGGTTACAGATTCAACTAAAAAATTCAGTAGTCGGGATGTTTAGTCTTTATTGTATTCATAACAATATAGTAGTAAAACACATGTCTGCTTTACAATTATGTTTTATTAAAAAAATACTAATAATAATAAAGTCCATAATAATTTTCAATGTCCATCATAATCTTAATTAGCCATAATAATGACGGGGAGGTTATAGAACCACGGATTTACGGGAGAAGCACGGGTGTTTAATATGCGCCGACGGGATTCCAATGGAGTATGTCGGGAACATTTCATTGTATAACAGTCATGTCTATATACAATATACTGCAGTTGGGTCTTCAAGTAAGTCAGGTTTTGATCGAACAAATATCATTTGACTTAATAACGTAACATAGTATAATAGTCAATAAAGTAATGGACAAAGTATGCAATTTGTATAACAAATTGAAGAAATTTATTTTAATTGTGAAACACAGTATTTGGTTTTATTCTAGAACAATTAATTTTGGTTATACAGTAATTATTTTCATTTCATCATAATTTCATGATTATCATTATCATTTGTTCATCATTATTTTCCATATTTTTCTTTTCACATTTCTTAAACTAATTATTCTGTTACACAACTTTACTATTCACAAAAGTTTATTAAACCATCTGATCTACTGCGTCCATTGGCTCAAGAGGTTTGACTTGTGTCAGACTTTTCCGTGGAGAATTATGATGTCTGAGTCACTGATGTGAATTAGTTTTCTCCGAACTGTGGCCAACGAATCGTTAAAAAGAAATATCGCGTGTTTGCTTTGTAAACGAAGGTATACAGCCTAACGTGTTGTATACTGTTGTCACATCATAGCGTTGTCCTTCCTCTTATTAGGTCTAGTACAGAATCCGACCATGATAAGACACACGTCCTCAAGTCGGTAGAAAAAGTCGTAAAGTCGTTTGAACTTATAATTATATGTATACTGTACTGATATCTATGTACGTATTCACGGAACAGTGTGGACAGATAGAAATATCAATAAGGGATTGTAAGTTGATTTGTATTGCCTAATAATAATAAGTTGAATGATTTTTGTTCCAAATTGCGAGCGAGTTGTGCAGCTCAGAGAGATTACTAGTACAAATTTATTTTTAACTAGCAGGTACCCGCGACTTCGCACGCGATATTTGTATATGATTGTTGTGGTAACTGTCGAGTTGGTAAATTGCTAATGGTAAATCTATATTAATAATATGCTTATATTGTAAGTTATGAATATCCAAAAAGTGAGAAGCAATAGATCCATCATTCATGTTTCCTCGATACGCAAAATCAAAATTTGATAATTTAGTAGATATTTACAAACATGCAGTAACACAATTAGATAAAATGTTTATTCGTATAGAATAATACAAATAATGAATACATAAGTATATTGATATGAGTTAGTCGAAATCTTACGTGCTAAGTCAGTCTTAAACTTTTTGGTAGAATCCTTATAGGCTATACGTAAATGTATCACAGTCCAGTATACTCAGTTTTTATATACATTTTTACATCAGAGCCTCGTTATAAACTACATTTTTCGTTCTGCCGTTATCAGAGCAAATAAAGAGCTCGCTGCTTCTGCTTACTCGAGAACATGCCACATACAGTTGTCCGTGAGAAAAGCAAGCAGCTCTTAAATCCACACCAGCTGTACGTGAAGTTTGCCCTTGCGACTTATGATAGTCATTGCAAAGCATAAATTAACCGGAAACTGAAGTATTTTAAATTGAAATGGAAAGTTATTGGGTATGATTGGAATTCTTGGGATAAATACTGTTTCTCCTTTGCCGCAGCCTGTTAAGATAGTCGCTTCGATGATATGTTTTTTTAGCGACCTAACTTTCAATCGTGTTACATTGCATAACTGTGGTGGATTCAGATTTCTCATGAGTATAATTGGAACACCTAGTTTTAATTTCAATGTGTGAGCTGGTAATCCTGATGCAGATAAAGTATTCAAAAACTCAGTTGGGTAACGTACTGCATCCTCTTCGTTCAAAACTGTATTAATGGAGTGATATGTTTTTTCGTCTCCTGGAAATTTATGCAATATGCAGCTATTTATGGCATTTACTTTTTCGTTTCTTGGTGCTAGTATCACACGCTCACATAACCACACATCATCGTGCAAATTCATAGACTCAATATGTTCATAAACCTTTTCGATCAACTCTGCCAGTGAATAAACTGTACGACATAATGATGGCGGTAAACATATCGCACCGTCTGTCTCTAGTATCTTACCATCTCCAAGGTTTAATAAAGTAGTAGAAAATTCGTGAATATCTGCATCACATCCAAGTTGGACTCTCGTGTTTATTGTGAGTGATACTGTTTGAACGGTACGCCATATATTCGATCGTTTGACGCAAGCGTTTACTTCATCAGCTCTGGTACCTCGCGTAACTACGGGCAATGTTTGTCTGAAATCTCCGGCAAAGAGAAAAGTTATTCCATCCATAAATCTGTTGTCGTTGCGCAAATCTCGTAGAGTTCTATCGAGAGCTTCTACTGATTTTTTAGGAGCCATAGTGCACTCATCACAAACAATCAAGTCTGCATGTCTAGTCAATTCTGCTTTAGCACTATTTTTGGAAATATTGCACACTGGTAATTCGCTGCAATTCAAATCTATTGGTATTTAAAAAAAGGAATGAGCCGTTTTTCCGCCAGGTAATAATGTAGCAGCGATTCCCGAGGAAGCTGCTGCTAATGCGATCTTGCCTTCGCTTCTTAACTTCGAAAGAGTCAATTTGATTAAAAATGTTTTACCTGTGCCTCCTCGTGCATCAAGGAAAAATGAATTTCCAGATTTACAGTAAACACTTTGAAGAATGAGTTGATATATATTTCTTTGTTCGTCTGTCAGTAATATTTCATTCTCTTCAACTGTAGAAAGTAGCTGTTGTCTGTCATAAGTGGTTTCAGAAAGATATTCCTTTGAAATGTTTTGCACGGTAGACTGTGGATTTGGTAATCCGTATTGAGCTATCGGATTACCACCGACAGAAGTAACAAAATCTTGTAAAAGCAGAAAACAACTATTTTCAATGCTTTCCTTGTATAAACTCAAATCAGCATCAGGAATTCGACGCATGATATCTTGAATCAAGTCTTCAGAGAAGTGGTCTTTGTATTTAATCCACAATGCACTCGGGTTTGAAATACTGCAGAACACCGACATTATTGCAAAACGTTCTCTCATTTTGTCAGGGCTAGCAGATAAACTTGCCTCTGACAATGTGTAGTTCCAATGATTGTCATTCTCTATGAGATCAAGAGCTTGGCATGCAGCTTGAAACCTTGGATGAATTACGTTGCCGAAAGTCTTGATATTTTCAAATGAAGTTGGGCCACGTATATTGTGCAGAAGTAAACGAAGAAAATAACATTCATGATTGTTTGGATGAACTGTATACACTCGACCCAATACGTGTTCCCGATATACGTTCTCGCTCCCTTCTAATAAGACTACTCGACGTCTACGTTGAAATTTTCCTGTCTGCCTATTGAAAGTGTAATATGCTGGCACTTCTTCGTACAACAAAGTTTTGGCAAAGTCATCTTCCCGACATAGATAAAAAAATGCCATGAGAGTGGTGTTTCTTGGATTGTCTATTCTTCCGTGCAAATTATCTTCACGAAAATAAACTCTCTGCCCATTTTCGAGATGTACATCTAGATGAATAATAGGTGGAAAACGCTCATGTATAGGGAAAGAGAAGATTCTCCATATAGCTTCAGATGTGCTTATGTATCGACCATTTTGAAACTGTAATACCTCATCATAAGAATTGTGTATAACAATCGTAGCTAGATCGGAGCCTTTATTGACGTATTGTGCCGAGGCACGGTTTAAATTGGAATACCTCGACCTGAATTTAATTTTAATCGGCGCCACCGCTAGTTGTTTTTAAATTTGTCAGTGCGCTACGCTTGCTGGATCGTCGGTCAAGGTCGCTGTGGCAGCGGCGCCAACTATCGATATTACGTGCGGCGAAGAAATTTAGTAATCTATATCAGTGTTACCGTGACTTTGCAATTCGCTACCGTTAGCTGGGTACTGTGCACGAGTTCTTCCGTCTCATTTCTACCCCATTCTTGCTGATGTGAAGAACTGGTCCGGTGGTGACGTTACTTATCTTTCTCATGCAGTCGTGAAGTGCTAAAGGGTCCCACGTAATTATCTTATATAACTATTATTCAATAAAGAAAGGGCATGTGTTTAATTAAATAGGGAATGTTATGTTTGTAACTTAATTGTGTGTTTGTTGAGCGTGGATGGGTGTTACTTCCGGCAGAGATGTGAGCACGTGCTGATAAAGTTTGACTATTTCAGAACTTAAAAGATTTAAATTGAATTAATAACCCACAACGTAACTAGTGCAGTAGAACATGAAGGTTAGACCAGACAAATCTTTGTAAACTTAAGTTAATGTAGACGTTTTGAATACTTACATGTTGTTAAGAATTGTGATTGATTAATATAAATGTTGAAGTAAAAATTTTGACGTGTAGAATCCTTGGTTAATCATTTTAATAATGTCGTGGAGTTAATTGGCCAGGATGGTGAAAATAATTGTAGATAAGCGGACTGTAATTTAATACATTTATTGTACGTAAATGGTACAAATGAATTAAGATTTCAAGAAGGTTAGCTAAGCCTTCAGGCATCATGACGTCTGAGAAAAATCGCATTACAAAAGAAAATTTACATTTTAGAAATGAAACGCAATTATGCAACACTTGAAGAGAACATGAAATAATTTAGGCCTAAGGCCTACATAATATGTCGCGACATGAAAATAGTTAAGGCGAGAGGCGAAACGCAACAAGCGTAACTAACGTCTGTTGTATTTGAACGCTCAGAGCAATGTGTACGTCATGTCTGCAGTAGCAAGCAGAATTAGATTATAAAACAGATTAGCCAACCTTCCATTGATATAATTCCCACATTACAAATACCAACATTATTGTACACATGAATTGATAGAAACTGTAATGGTAGACTTACAAGATCATGCTTGATATTGAACCATATTGCCAGCAACTAAAAGTCAATTTGTGTAATTGGTGATCTGTGTGCGTGAGTGGTGAAAGAGATTGTGAGACAAGAAATATATCGGGGTTGATGAAGTTCTGATGGCATATTATAATTATCATTTATTATTAGGGTCCTCGCCCACTAGCCGAGAGTAATGGATTCCGATGTAGAAAACTAGATCTTCTCCACTGGCAGAGCAGCACACCTAGCTCCATCGCCGTCGGGCCGACAGAGAAACGCATGATTTCAGATCAAATTCACATCAACCCAGCTCATGACGAATTCTTCAACACATTTCAACACACTCTCCTTGCGTACATCATCTACCTTCAGATCACAGGTGGGATCAAACTAATTACTTATTTAAACCCGACTTAGAGTCAGCAGTGGACACCCGTGATGTTAAAAAGAGAAATTTTGTTAGACGAATTCGCCGCATGCGAATCAGTTATTCATGTTCTTGATTGTTGACTTTATAATTCTTTTATTACATTGTATCAGTACTTAATCTAAATACCAATTGAATACAAGTATATTGCCGTCTAAAAAGGCGTGTTCACACCTCAATAGTTATAACTTAATTAAACAAGGTCTTGCACAGGCAAGTCTGGCTCTGCCATTATGCAGTGGGTTGTAATCACACTACTCTAGTAGATTCTGTTTAAATGCAATTGATCATGGATCCTTAATGTAATTGTTAGAAAATATATGTGATGAATTGAGTAGTAATTCCAAGTTGTAATTAAAATTTGTGAAGGCATTTTACACATGTACTGTTAGAAATGATTGTATCAGCTGAGGTCATGTTCATGCAATACTTACCTTGTTCTTTAATTTAACGTTGTGTCTATATTGTACGAAGGGTGTATAACAACTTAATGATTTATTAATGCATGCATTTATGTATTTCTATACATGTATATTTGATGATGTAACTAAATATTCAGAGCAACTAGTACTTAGAAATTTTTTATATAGCTTGGTGATGTATTGAAATAGCCAGAGCTACTGTCACTATACTATTTAATTGTATATCTCACCTCAATTACTTGAGCAGGTTGTTAACTACATTTCACATACATCATACATACTTATATATTTTGATTATGCTCTGAAGTGCTGTAACTTACTATCACACATGTAGAGACTAAGTTATTAAACACTAATAAAAACTGTTGATGTTGAAACCATCGTTTTAATTGCAAGTTCTGTCACCATGGGCCCCGCATATTTTATCTTCCGTCTAGACCATGCGTCTAGTTTTAAATTTTAAGTGACGCCTCTCAAAAAAAAAAAAAAATTCTAGAAAATATTGGGCGACGTTTCAATGGTAGCAGAGTGTGGTTGCGCTCGCGTAGTTACGCTCTGCAGGGTTAAGCTCTGTGTACTGGATAGTTGTGGCAGAACTTGCAACTTCGGAATTTTCAAACTTTTAAACGAATCAAAATCTTGTGTTAAGGAACGGATTATCTGTGTTGGAAGTAATCAATAAGTATATGTATACCGGGTTGGAAATGAAATGAGCTACAAAAATTTTTATTGGTGTTTGTGTATATATATGAATTTATAAAATGTCAATGTTGTGTTGTATTGCTTTGTTTAAGTGGGGGGTGAAGTTGATCGCCTGCACGTGGTGCCCCCTGCATAAACTAAACGATCAACAAAGGTTCGCCTAAAGCACGCTGACCAAAATGATACAAAAGAACCTTGCCAAAAACACCAACGGCCCTTTTCAGGGCCTTGACACGGACCTAAGTATCCTGTATTGGAATGCTGGAGGTCTTAGCAACGATAAATTTTTACAATTTAAACGAAGCATCTGCCAAATTGATGTGGATCTATATGTTATAGTAGAAGCAGGCGCTGTGACTGAATTCTCTGAATTTTACCAAACTACCGGATACTGCAGCCATATTTTACCTTGATCACGACAAGTCGCCTCGGGGATAATTGTTGGAATTAAAAATAATCTCTGCTCTAAATTTGAGATAATCCATGAGATGCAAGACGATGACAAAGTGTAAATAATTCTAGCCCATGTATGGAAAAATAACAAACATTTCACTGTCATAGGATTATACAACCCTCCTGGCAATATTCCATCCCTTGATGCAATTGAATCAATGATCCAAGCAATGATTCAACAGCCAATTGGGTGATTTTAACAGCCAATCACCGAGATGGGGATATGACAGGTTAACACCCGCAGGAAGACGCATAGAACTTTTCATCGACGAAAATTTTCTTGACCTGAAAGACACGCCACCAACCTTCCTGTCATTTGCTGGACAGACTTCCCGACCAGATCTCGTCCTTACGCACCCTAACATCGCACAGAAGACAAAAGTTCACTTGATGGATGACGCAGGAGGCTGTGGACACCGCTTCATTCTCATCAAATGTGCGACAGGGAAAGCCACATACATTAACAAACGTGCCCCCCGGTGGAACTTTAGAAAAGCCGACTGGAGCGAATACGGCAGGATAACAAATGATATTATACCACACGAAATAAATTGGAAATCACCTGAAACAGCTATAGAGTCCCTGAACGATGCTATACTGAAATCTGCTCTATTATGTGTACCAAGGGGTCAAGTAAAGGGTTTTCGACCGTTCTGGAATAAAACACTTTCATCCCTCAAGAAAACAAGAGACTCTCTGAGAAGGAAAGCAGAGAAATCTAAAGAACTATCTGACTGTATCCAACTCCGAAAATCCCAGGCCATACTACGTAAAGAAATTAAACAATCTAAAAGATCGGCCTTCAAAACCTTTCTATCGGAGCTGGATTTCCGGCGCGATGGAGCAAAAGCACACCGTTTTGTCTCAAGGCTAAATAATGACACTGAAGCCAGAGGACAACAACCTTTCAAAAACGGACTCAATCTTATCACAGATCCCAAAAAAATAGCTAACACCTTTTGCAAGTACTACGCAAATATAAGCTGAACCCGAAAGACAAGAAACGAACACAGACACCTGAATAAAAAACCTCTAATGCAATGCCTCAACAAAACCGAACAAAAAATTTGCCTAAGCGATTTTAGCCTCTCCGAACTTGAATTTGCACTATCAAACACAAAGGGCAAGAAGGCAGCAGGAGCCGACGCAATCTACCCAGAGCTCCTAAAAAATCTTGGTAACACAGCGAAACTAGCCTTGCTCAATCTCATTAATCTAACGTGGAAAACACGCGTCCCCCAGAAATGGAGGAAAGGGGAGATTATACCTATTACCAAGAAAGGAAAGCCAAGTGAATACACCTGAGGGCTACCGCCCCATCACATTAACAAGCGCTTGCTGCAAGGTTGCCGAAAGAATGGTTGTGTGGCGTCTGAACCAGTTCTTTGAAATGAATGCGGTTATTGATGAATGCCAAGCAGGTTTCCGAGCGCACCGATGCACCATGGACCAAGTCGTCTACTTTGCACAAAGTGTTAAGGATGGGTACCACAAGAAAATGTCCTCCCTGGACATTGGGACCTAAAAAACGCGTACGATACAGTCTGGAGACCCATGTTGCTTCACAAACTTGCTTTGAGTGGCGTCGCAGGTAACCTTTTTAACTGGATAGCGTCCTTCCTGAGTCAAAGACAAATTCGTGTCCGCTATAATGATTGCCTTTCAGAGTACCGAATTCAACGCCAAGGGCTACCCCAAGGTGCCGTTATCAGCTGCAGCCTATTTAACCTTATGGTCAATGACATTCTGGTGGCTGTTCGGTGTGTGCCGGGAGTACAAGCGCTCCTGTATGCCGATGACCTTATCATCTGGGCAACTAGCAGCCATATCATGGGTCTTGAAGCAACTATTAATAGTGCACTTGTTAAACTAGAAGAGTGGGCCAAACTAAATGCCATGACGGTAAATACCACCAAGACGACATACCAACTTTTCTCTCTATCAACAAGGCGGCCTACGGTCAATCTGCGCTACTGTGGATCGGAACTCGAAGAGGTGAACATGTCTAAATACCTGGGTGTTAATATAGACACCAGAATGACGTGGAAGCACCATATAGAACAGTCCGCGAACAGTGCGTCTAGGCGCTGCCGGCTACTTAAACGACTCACTGCGACTACATGGGGAGCAAATCAAGATGTTCTGACAACTGCATATAAGAGCTACATTCGACCGCTATTGGAATATGGCGCAGAAGCAACTATTACTGCCTCCAATGCAGCATGCCAGAAACTTCACTTGGTCCAAAATGCAGCCCTTAGAACGATAACTGGTGCGCCGAAATCAACTCCTATACTTGCCATGGAGTCACAACTGCAAGTCGAACCTATCCAGGTAAGACGGGAAAAGCTGTGCCTCATATCCTGGGAGAGATGTAAAAGAGCCTACCAACAACGGTGGAATAACTATAAAACAGCGACAGAAAGGCTGAAAACTCAGAAATGCCCGATTGCGATCTATGAAGAACTCCAACGCAAATATGACATAGAACCAAATGAGAGTGCACCATTTATACATCACCGTGAATTCTTTAGCCAACTCCCAAATGGTAACTTGAAACTCTTCGACCATAATAAGACAAAAACAGAGTCGAATGAAGCCGAGCTTCGTCAAGCAGCCTTACACACTGTACAAAAACATTTTCCCGCTGAGCAGTGGATACGAATCTACACAGACGGATCCTCTATACCATCTACAGGGGCAACAGGGGCTGGGTTCTACAGCTCTCTGTTTGAAGGCCACCTCGCTGGAGGAGGCCGGCTAAGCAACTATGACGGAGAGGTAGCAGCCATAAAGCCATCTGTTGAGCTTGCCAAGATCTCACCACCTAACAAAGCCGTCTTCCTCATAGATTCGACTGCAGCGATTCAAAACGTGACCTCAAATGGTGATACAAACTGCTCCCTGATAATTGAGTGTAGGCGAGAACTGCAGAACCATGTACAATTAGCCTGGCAGATTGAACTGCAATGGGTACCCAGCCATGTCAACATCATGGGAAATGAAAAAGCCGACATCCTCGCCAAAATGGGCTCAGCACTACCTCAGCCGGAGACCCCCAGCTCATATGCATCTGCGAAAGCAAGAATAAACTCCTCAATAAGCCTATGGCTAAAAGAAAAACAATTAAGAGCCTGTGTGGGAAAAAGATGAGCAACATTGGTTACGGACGGCCCCATCAACAGAACTCTACCCCGAGCAACTAGTGTTGCTCTTTTTAGAACTACAACCGGTCATGACTACCTGGCCTCCCACCTGCACCGCATTGGCGTGTTGTCGTCTCCTGAATGTGTTCTCTGTGGATACGCTTCCATGAATGCGGATCACCTAATTGCATGTCCAGCCTTGATCTCAGACACGCAAGTCCAAGACGAAGATGGTACGGCAAGGCTCTCACGTCTCTACTGGTCAGCGCGCCGCCTAATGGCCCAACAGCCAAGGGTGGGCGTTGGCTAGTAAGTAAGTAAGTGTTTTGTTTAAGTGTGAGAATTACTGCAAGATATGTTATTATGCTTGTTTGTTGTATTGCAAATTATTAATGTAAGCCGGAAGTAACCACCATACTTAATACAACATTTTTGGCATGTATACGTCCCGTCGGACCTTGTTGATGTTGCTCCTTTTTGTTTAAACTTGTTGTATATACTTGCACTAGTTGAAGCATATCGGTTTGTCCAATGATTTTCTAGCTGGAATGTGTTCCCATTAAGGGTTGGGAGCAATTAAGAGTCATGCGCTAATGAGAGCTGAGTTACCCTTCATGTCTGTATATAAGGGATTAATTCTTTTAAATGAATGCGGTCATGGTCGGACACGCGACTCCATCATGGATTTGAAGTTGTGAATTTGTTGATAAATTCTTATTTGCAGAATTCGGTCACGAAATTATGTTGTGGATCAGTCTGGCGCTAGAGGACCCTGGGACCGCTTGCAGTAGGGCAAGTTCTTACTTATGTGTTGGTGTTAAATTGTTATCTGTGATGTTTTTTAAATTGTGTAATTCTGGTGGACACTTAGCGAATTTAAGTAGTAAGAGTAGCGTTCCAAATGAAGAAGGAATTAAGATGAAGTTGAGTTAGGATTTTTTTTTGGGACCTTGTTTTTGAAACGGGAATTTTAACGCCAACTGCACTTAATACAACATATTTTAGAAATAATAAATAAAATATTATACCAAGTCAAATATTAATATAATATAAATATTAATTCAGAATACATAACAAAATCAACATTGCCTGGTAGAGTTCCGTCATTGGTGACAAAAACAGCAGCCACCTCACTGACTGCAGGTTCATTCGATCTTCCAGGATGAAATGCATTGGTAGTCGTAAATTGTAGATGCAAATCCAGTATAGTTTGATCCAAATCTTTTATATATTTAAACAACTGTGCATAAGGATTATGTGTATCAAGCATTGTTTGCAATGTAACCATTATTTCTAAAATATTAATTCTGGTTAAATATTAAAACAGAATCAATGCAATAGTTTTAAACAGTGATACAGACTGACGAGAGATAACCTTGGGCCAGCTGATAGCTTGTGTATTGGAATTTCTGTCATTGTTCACGTTATCTGATAAACCGGCTCATAGCCGCATGGGATTATTGTAGGTTTGGCACTCCGAGTTCAAGGGTAATTTTAGTTTGTTTCCTTGCAATCAGCTGAACCATCCTTGACAGACGTTACTCAGTTGTTAACGTGGTATTATTGTAGGGCCCGTTCCATGCCGCATTCGGGGTTGATGTCCCCAGTTTTGTTTGAGTGTCTCGCCTCATTGTGAGAGTAGGCCATAGAAGTTACCCCCCCCCCCTTTTGCTGGGGTTAAGTCTAACTGCTAAACAAGTGATTGAGAGATTGATGTCCGCGTGACCTCCATCCGATCTTTCTGTCTTGTTAGTCGGGGCCGTCCGCCCTAGAGTAGGGAAGATGGTCACGCATATGTCAGTGTCGGAGGTTACCTTGTTGTGTTGCATATGCGTGGTCGGTCCACGAGGTGGACAGTTGTAGAGTACGTAGGCACTCACATATCAAGGTCAGTAGCACCTTGTTAGCCTTCGGGCGTGCATATGTGAGTGGCAGTAGTAGTAGATGATGGTCACCAGCGAGGGTGACGTGTAGGGGCGGACCCCTGGGATTGGCATGGCGGAGAGGGTCGTGTGGGGTTGGTTGTTGTCAAGTTGAGAGTTGTTCAGTCCTCGGAAGAGGTGGTTAGAAGTTGTACAGTTAGGGGTTATTTGCTCCTTGGGTCTCAGTTGTGGTTGTGGGAGGCCTTAGAAGGTCGGAACTCAGAGGAGGTACCTCGATTCTCGTCTTTCTTCTTTTCTCCTTCTGTCTCTTGTCGCTCTGTGCTGACCCAGCACCGCATACTCACACACATACACACTCAGGCACACATGCATACACACTCCAATTCTTCCTTCCTCTTGTTTCGTTTTCTCTCTGAGCCTCTGTCTTCCTAAGTGCGGTAAGTTTTCTGAGCTTTCCCCAGGATAGACAGGATATATGTTTGTGGTATTAACTAGCTAAGAGGCTGTGCTTTGATTTTTTTGGGGCAACCAGGTTGCCATTTTGGGGTGAGGGTGTGCCGAGGCACGGTTTAAATTGGAATACCTCGGCTTGAATTTAATTTAAATCGGTGCCACCGCTAATTGTTTTTAAATTTGTCAGTGCGCTACGCTTGCTGGATCGTCGGTCAAGGTCGCTGTGGCAGCGGCGCCAACTATCGATTTAACGTGCGGCGAAGAAATTTAGTAATCTATATCAGTGTTACCGTGACTTTGCAATTCGCTACCGTTAGCTGGGTACTGTGCACGAGTTCTTCCGTCTCATTTCTACCCCATTCTTGCTGATGTGAAGAACTGGTCCGGTGGTGACGTTATTTATCTTTTTCATGCAGTCGTGAAGTGCTAAAGGGTCCCAGGTAATTATCTTATATAACTATTATTCAATAAAGAAGGGGCATGTGTTTAATTAAATAGTGAATGTTATGTTTGTAACTTAATTGTGTGTTTGTTGAGCGTGGATGGGTGTTACTTCCGGCAGAGATGTGAGCACGTGCTGATAAAGTTTGACTATTTCAGAACTTAAAAGATTTAAATTGAATTAATAACCCACAAGGTATGCAGGGTAAGGTAGTGCAGTAGAACATGAAGGTTATACCAGACACATTTTTTGTAAACTTAAGTTAATGTAGACGTTTTGAATACTTACATGTATTGATAGAAACTGTAATGGTAGACTCACAAGGTCATGCTTGATATTGAACCATATTGCCGGCAACTAAAAGTCAATTTGTGTAATTGGTGATCTGTGTGCGTGAGTGGTGAAAGAGATTGTGAGACAAGAAATATATCGGGGTTGATGAAGTTCTGATGGCATATTATAATTATCATTTATTATTAGGGTCCTCGCCCACTAGCCGAGAGTAATGGATTCCGATGTAGAAAACTAGATCTTCTCCACTGGCAGAGCAGCACACCTAGCTCCATCGCCGTCGGGCCGACAGAGAAACGCATGATTTCAGATCAAATTCACATCAACCCAGCTCATGACGAATTCTTCAACACATTTCAACACACTCTCCTTGCGTACATCATCTACCTTCAGATCACAGGTGGGATCAAACTAATTACTTATTTAAACCCGACTTAGAGTCAGCAGTGGACACCCGTGATGTTAAAAAGAGAAATTTTGTTAGACGAATTCGCCGCATGCGAATCAGTTATTCATGTTCTTGATTGTTGACTTTATAATTCTTTAATTATATTGTATCAGTACTTAATCTAAATACCAATTGAATACAAGTATATTGCCGTCTAAAAAGGCGTGTTCACACCTCAATAGTTATAACTTAATTAAACAAGGTCTTGCACAGGCAAGTCTGGCTCTGACATTATGCAGTGGGTTGTAATCACACTACTCTAGTAGATTCTGTTTAAATGCAATTGATCATGGATCCTTAATGTAATTGTTAGAAAATATATGTGATGAATTGAGTAGTAATTCCAAGTTGTAATTAAAATTTGTGAAGGCATTTTACACATGTACTGTTAGAAATGATTGTATCAGCTGAGGTCATGTTCATGCAATACTTACCTTGTTCTTTAATTTAACGTTGTGTCTATATTGTACGAAGGGTGTATAACAACTTAATGATTTATTAATGCATGCATTTATGTATTTCTACATATATATATTTGATGATGTAACTAAATATTCAGAGCAACTAGTACTCAGAAATTTTTTATATAGCTTGGTGATGTATTGAAATAGCCAGAGCTACTGTCACTATACTATTTAATTGTATATCTCATCTCAATTACTTGAGCAGGTTGTTAACTACATTTCACATACATCATACATACTTATATATTTTGATTATGCTCTGAAGTGCTTTAACTTACTATCACACATGTAAAGACTAAGTTATTAAACACTAATAAAAACTGTTGATGTTGAAACTATCGTTTTAATTGCAAGTTCTGTCACCATGGGCCCAGCATATTTTATCTTCCGTCTAGACCATGCGTCTAGTTTTAAATTTTAAGTGACGCATCTCAAAAAAAAAAAATTCTTCAAAATATTGGGGGACGTTTCAGTATTTACATATATATTTAATGGATTTTACATTACTACACAATTCAACGTTGATGTGAGCACCAAAAGCTCGTGAAAGCACCGGTGAGTATTGACAATATCTATTGTCATCTCTCAAACGGATTTCGTACAGAAAACCTCCATCTTCAGGACTTAGTCGGCGATAATTAGGGTAGCTGTCATCATTTATCGTCGTTTCTTTTGTAAGCGATTTAGAATATCGTTTAGTACACTGATCCTCCTTCATACATAGTGACTGTGCATTAATTGTTCCACATGGCCCATGAATCATATGTGTTTTAACTATATCATAAAGCTCTGGATCTTTATCAGGGTCCGGCAGCTCTGCACTAATCACAGAATCTATCTGATCTGGTCGTATTTTTTCTTCTAACCAGAGAAAAATATGCGCATGCGGCAAACCTCTTTTTTGCCACTCTACGCTGTACATGTAGCAGACAACTGAGCCAAAAAATTTACCTTTCACTAAGAAATCCATTAGTTTCTTCAATTTCAGATGAAATACGCGTGCTACCAAGTCGTGTCGATCTTGAGCTGTAAAGCCTTGATGCAACTCCTGGACGATCTCTCTCCACTTAGGATTTGTAGTGGACGTAATAAATAAATCAAGCCGCGAGTACTTGCGTACGTAGCAAAAAGCGTCTTGCGTTCGCTCATATCGTGGACCTCCTGTGAAACTTGAGGGTAGAATGACCAAGCGGCCTAAATTATCCAAACTTTCATTATTTCGTAATGCATCTTGCAAATCTGTATAATTCTCATCTCGTAACTGAGTTTGATGAGTACGGATGTATATAAGCCTTTCCGTCTCTATCGTAGCATACATATCACAATATATTGATTCAGAAGCTGTTTGTAATAAATAAATGATCGTACTCATCTTTTCTCATCATGAGTCTGTAAGAATAAAATTGTAGAGCTGAAACTTTCTTAGTAGTTTGTAACCCAGTCTGAGGATCGACTAATTTTAATGTAAAATGATAACCATCTTCTCCTCTGCAAAACATTAAAGGGTACTGTAAAGCATCATAAGCTCGATGTGTTTCTGCAATTCGATGTAGCGTATTGCAGAATACGCACTCGCACGGATTATTACATTGCGTTTATCGCATTCCTGGTTAACTAAAACTACACAGTTGTAACAACCAAAAAATTAAAAATTTTTTAGTATGACCGAAAAGACGTTACATACAGCTAGACACACCTACTCAGGCCACGATCAATAAATAAAGAACTGTGTGTCGAGGTGTCAAGTGAACGTTTGCTTCAGACAATACAAGTACGCTTCACATAGCTGTACAATAGGGAACAAGGTTGGCCGTGACAGACTCGACTCAAACACGAGATTTACAGCCTGCAAATGTAAGATAAAAGAAACTGTGTCAAGTACCAATTTAGAGGAGAAACTGTGACGGACACACTGCCGGGTTAATTTGAAGAGTACCAGTAATAAGAAAAGGGTGTAAGACACACAATAGTATGTACCCTATACGAGGACGGACATCGATACCTAAGAGAATAGAATCGAACTTGTAAACAGCAGGGGAACGTCTTACTGGCGACAACGGATATTTACGACAGGGGAAGGAGTGCCGTTTTGGAAACGACGTCACGCTGCGCCAGGACAGCGTTCGGAAAAGGGGGTCGTGCACAACGAAACAATAACAAAATACGACACATTGTTTGCGTGAGAACTGCAGCGAGATCCGGAATACGCTTAGACAAAGACTTGATGGACACCCATGAAATTGCTCCTGTTCTAGGAAAAGTGTACGGAGGCTTTCGACGCGAACTCGTGGGGAGACAGGATACCCAATCACAACCCAGCATCTACCCAGGGAACAGGTGGAGAGGACCGTCGCCAGCATAGCAACGGGAACGTCGAATGAGAAGTGAAGAACGATGGTCTGACAGAAGAGTAGGAGATTTTCCGTCCTATCATGTTCAACTTGAGGCGTGTTTTCCAGAAGGGTGCATTGTGGTACACGATGCTTGATAAAAACTGTTTGCAGGACACGCGGGAGGACAGTCTTTCATACATTTTCAATCATATACTTTGAACAGTCTTCACGTACTTTTAAACAGTCTATTTATAACTTTCAACAGTCGGTCGTCAAAGTTCGATTAACATACGGACAGCAGTGGGACTTTGAAACTTTGCCACGCGACATATAACTAAGAGACTTAGACATTTCGATATTGGCGCGTATCCGGCAATAGTGTACCTACAGTGTCTAAAACATGCGACATACACCAGTGCTTAACAATTATAGAGTCCTTTATTGTACTCAAATTCAGAATTGAACTAACCAGTCACACGTACATCAATAACCGACGCGTAGAACTATCGTTGATGTAATACCGGACGACGAAATCGTAACATTATACACTGCGGCGGAGCGATACAATATCATTTGGAACAATTACACCACGGCATCAAATCACTAAACATTAATGAACATACTAGAAGTTGAACAATATACAGACATATATTGTAATAATGCGAAACTTCCTCTCCTTAAAGTCCCGCGTTGGGTTCGTCAATTTGTAATATGACGATGTGTCCGTCTATAATTTATGGTTTAGATATTATTATTATTAAGTTGTCTCAGGGTTCTTTTACGGTTAATTGGGTCTTGCTCTCGGCTAATCGTGATTGTTCTATATCAAATTTTATTATTATTTTATACCGTTTAGTGACTTATTCCCCTCAATTCAACCTATTGTTGAATCCAGGATTGAATAACTCGGTACTTACTCTTTTTTCGTCGTATTAGTTGTCTGTTTATATAATTTAATTTTGTATATTATATTTACTGTTAAAATTCTTTCACCTGACGTTCCGTTGACTCTTTGTAGATCAGCTGTCTTGAGGAGATCAGTTGTTTCTTCCTATACACTAACATACACAAACACAGATATGGTATACATAACAACTCATATATATTATTATTGTATAAGATTGTAAGTATGTTGATCTGAACGGTTGCAAACAAAACAAGGAATCATTCAATTTGAATAATTCGCATTCTCAGTAAGGTACCAACCGCCTCGTTTTTCTCCTCTAAGCTGTAATTTTACTGTTACAAATAAAGTCAACTCTTTCACTGGTAAAAAACAATAATGGCAATTTATTCAAATAACACACAGTGAAATTCAATACAATAAGGAGTTTTATCCTTCCTTTTAGTTAACAATAAGTACTTTTAAAGTAAACATGAACTCTAAAACAAATGATGAGCTCTAGTTGGCATGACTGCCTCTGATTAGTAATACAATGTGGTTTGACAAATTTGTAGGTTATGTCGGATTGTTCGACTTGAAAATTTAATAATGATGATAATAACAAAAGTAGTAGGTTCTTTTAAACTGCAAAATACACCTTCTTGGAATAATAGCTACGGTTAGAGTCAACATAAAAATAAAAATTCAATGATTATTAATGAAAAAATATAAAATATGAACCACTGTTCATAGTTAGGCACATGCTTTATACATAGTTTAGTGCAACATTATTTGGTTAAAAGTAGTGAATTATTTATTAATAATTAATAGTGATTGTTATAATCCTTTATCATGTACTACAATCATCTATGAAATTGGATACTCCCATTTCAGGTAAATGTAATTTGTTTATTATAGTTATCGCACACCGGCGAAACTATTAATTTAATTTAATAACAAAATATTTATACTTCCATCTACTGATGGTATTAGAGTACGTATACTCTTCATTGATATCACAATGTCTTTGCTTATCCTAGCTATTTACAGTATACAAATAGTTAAACTGTCATTACTCAGAACGTTCAATTTCAACATTGTTCATTTGTATTTATTGGTTCCCTTCTATTAAGGATAGGGAATTGAATTGTTTCTATATTTCAATTTTAATTGCTTTTAGCGTTCAATTATTTTGCTTATAGACTAATCATGACATAATATTCGTAATTAATAATACTTGCGTCTCTCGTCGGTGGAAGATTTACACTTTATTAATTATTAACACTTTTTTTAATTAATTAAAATTGATTAATTAATTATTTGAACTTTATCACAACACTGCACGCACTCCTATGCGCATAAACTCCGATTAGATTACACTTGTAAATATACTGCACTGATTCTTCTGATAGATAACTTATGTCTCAATTTGAGGTTAACATGGCTGATGCTGTTTTGCTGTCAAACGCACGTTTTTCTGAGGCGTTCATTAGCGTGCATTCCGCTTCGCTGTTGTTGTAAGACTGTCTCCGGCTCATGGGCTGGAATGATGAATTTCGGATTTTTTATGTGTTCTGATTGGTCAGTTTTTTCCAATTCGTTTATTTACGGTAGACTTCGTCAAAATAGACGCTATCCTAAGCGTCAGCCTTTGGGGTCAAGATTATGAAAAATTGGTTTACATGACCATGCGGAAGGGCTAAGCACAATGCAATTATTTTTTAAAGTCTAATATCTTTCTTATAATTGCACTGAGAATGTTGTGCTTACTCTCATTGTTCGTGTTTTTGAAAGACGATTAATTTGAGTCCCCTTATCATATATTTCTGATAAGGGTTATCAGACTTAGCACTTAGCATTTATGCTTGGTGTCCATTAAACCATTAGTTATTAACAATTCATGGTTTTTATGTTATTTTTTATAGTAATGTCTCACTCTTAATCTACTGTACAAATTTCCCTTAAAACTATGTCCTATCATTAATACTATGTCCTTTTTCATAGCTTCACTCTTAAACTTATGGTCATACATTTTTGGTTTGCTCATTACACAGTAATAATAGTATTTGATTAACTTTTAACAAGTTGTAATGAAACATTGATGGGTTAAGTCACTACTGACAGTGTTCTTTTTCCCTAACTTGTTTGTTTAATGCCTTAATTATCACATATGAATCAGGCCTGCTATGCCTATATGGCTTTACTTGGTAGTATTGTCATACATTTTGGTTTTTCTTATATCCTATTAATAACAACATTTACTTAAGTTCTAACATGGTATATTTATACATTGATGGGTTAAGTCACTACTGACAGTGTTCTCTTTCCCTACATTATTAGTTTAGTGCTTGTATTATCACTCATGAATTGGGCTTGTTATGTCCATATGGCGTTACTTGATAGTATGCTTAATATCATAGACATTTTAGATGTATTGTTCTCTGATTGATAATTGAAATATTTACTAGGACCTTATAGTTATTGTGATGCAGTTCACTTTGCATTTGACTCTGTTATTAGCAAGGTTTGTCTGCAGTAAACTTATTTGCAGCTAGTTGCCATAATGGTTGAGTTATAATTACATATATATAAACTATTTAAATGGTTATTTTGGTTACAATTGCTCATAGGAATAGTATTCTGTCCGACACCAAATCATTAATTGGGTTACTTGCTTTGTACAATGTGTTTATTACATAATTTTGGTTGCATAGTGTCACTTTGCCATTACAAGCATTTGGTCATACTTGTATTACTTAAATATAGCTTTTATATACTATTATACTATTAGCTATCGTGTACAAAACATTCCTTATATGCTCTATTTACTTCCTAGCTCATTACATTTTGGTCTAACATTGTTTTGGTTCATTTTTTATCAAGTTTTATTGAAAACTGGATGCCCAGATTAGGTTATGTCAGAGGTTCAGTAAACATTGAAAAGTTGTTTATGGCTGTATATTTCTATCTTAAACTATTCGACTGGTTTTCATTTCATGTTTGTACATTGGTTATTGGTTATCAATAGTTCATATTTAGTTTACTACTGTATTATATTATTTGTTGTTAATTAGTGGGTTTGTATGTACATCATTCCCACTGTACAATTGGTCATTCACTATTTTGGTTGTATATTCCTCTGTTTATTCTATAACTACACATCATTTAGCTATCATAAACTCATCTTGTCCTTATTCAGTTTGCTTGTGACTCTTTATTTACAATATTCAATACTTATTTACAATAATGTGTTTTACATAAACAATAAATGTGTTCATTAAATGAGTTGTTGTCAATGTTGACTTTGTCATACAGCTTAGGGATTCATATCATATAATTAATTAACAATTCTTCCTTCTTCTTAATACAAATATTCTTTCAAGGTTTATGTTAGTTTGTTTTACTTCAATTTCCTTCCCTTATTCTTCTTGTGTTTGCTCTGGTGATCTTCCTTCTTCTTTCTTCTTTCTTCACTGATCTCCTCCTCACTATTGTTCATTTTATACATGATGTGGTTTTCACTTGTCTTCTTCACGCTGGTTCTTCCTTCTTCTTTCTTGAAGTTGTTCTTGTCGTGTTCTTCTTCCTGACTCTTCTTTCTTCTTTTGTTGTCTTGTCCTCCTCACTGATTTTTCTTTCTTCTTTGGTTGTGTGGTGTCCTTCTCACTGATCTATTGGGTATAGTATGTCGGTCGTCTCGTCTTGATTCTTCTTTTCTTCTTTCTTGGTGCATTTACTAGTGAATTCCTTTCAATGATGCTTCCCTTATTCAAACTTATGGTACTTTTCTTTAGTATACTTGGTGGTATTCTAGACCTTTTAATGTATTTTTTCTAGTGGAGGCCTCTAAATTAATTTTCAGTACTTAGGTGGATGTGGTGACATATGTACTGTTACAATATATATATATATATACACACCATAGTTAACGATGAACTTATCTTCACGACACATAATTTCATGACTCGAACAGTAACAGCAGAATCAACAGAATACACACACACAGCGCGAGTGAATCTGTTTCGCGTGTGTTAAGTGTCAGTGACAGCACAGCTACGCAGCTTCCCACACATGGACCAGCAGAGAGGAGTTACGCCGATGGAAATATCGGATAATTCATCTAACAAGTAATCTTTATGCTATTCTTATCATAAGAAACTCTACTGTCCTGTCTCTTTTTCAAGAAACACCCCTTGAGCATTTACATTAAACATGATAAACATAATTAACGCCATCCATCTGAGGCAAACGATGAACGCATTAGTATAAGATTTATTGTTTGACTATTTGTGTTTCTATATATCGATTATATTATATATGTATGTGTATGTTTTCCAGCAAACAACGTATTGGATTCACCTTGTAATTTGATGTATAAACATGTGTTCTTTTATGTTCTTTTTATGAGTTTATGAATGTATTTACAGGAATCATCCATATTTTATATATTGGAATCTCTTTATTCAATGATATGATGTTAAAAAAATAAGTGTTTATTTTATCCAGAATATATGCGTTCATCATTGTCAAATTACCTCAGAACAAGAAAGTAATGGCATTTGAGTGATTTATAGTAGTTTATTTTATTTTATTTATTAATACAACAACTAGAGTCTCCATGCAATAGTTATGCTAACGTAAGTAATTAACGTGTTATTTAATTTCAATCAGTTCAGTTGATATGAGCAACCTAATTGATTACACGAGCTCATTATGCAAATTAGTATATTTACATAATTAATTAATCACAGATTAATTAATCCATTATTGTTAGCATAATTGCTTAATGACTGCCCAACACGTGGCAATCGTTGTATTTGGCTCCCAAAGAACGTGGGGCTCGGCAATCACAGATTAATTAATTCAGTAGCGTAATAGCATAACACCCCACATCGTTGTATTTGGCGCCCATCGCACGGCAAAGAGCAGGCAGTAGAGATAGGATAAGCGTATATATTAATATTTCATGTTAGTAGTTGTAAGAACAAATATTATTAGTGTGAAGCTAGTTGGACTGGGACTGAATGTTAACGCGGAGTAAAGCTGCAAAAATGACGACCAGTAGTACAGATTCCATGAATTTTGACATTAATAACCAACAGGGAGTACCTGATGTCGAACGAGAGGAATCACCAACCTATTCACAAATGACCGAGGAGACGTCAGACGTCAGAGCGCGGGGACAGGAGTCCCAACAACAACCGCAGGAAGAGGTGACGTTGCGCGCATTAATGGACTTCATGATGAAGCAAAAGGAAGAAATTAATGAAAATTTTAGAGAAGTGAATGGAAAATTCGAGAAACTAGAAGGAAAATTCGAGAAACTAGAAGAAAAGTTTGAAAAGCAAAAGGAAGAAATTAATGAAAATTTCGAGAAGCAAAAAGAAGAAATCAATGAAAAGTTCGAGAAGCAGAATGAAAATTTTACACAAATACGCACGGAAGTACGTGAATACATAAATAATTGTGACAGGAAGATAGACGAGGTTCAGAAGCAGCAGAACGAGATCATAAAAGAGTTAAAGGACGACACCGACAAGAAATTCGAAGAGGTACGAGAAACAAGAGAATTAGACCGACAGGAACTAAAGAGTATTGCCCAAAATACTCAAACAAGCATCAAAAAGATCCATAACAGAGTAGAGACACAGGCAAAAGAAAATCACAAGAAGCAGGAGGAATTGAGAGTCGAACTATTCCAAACAGTAAGACAATTACAACAGGAACAGGGAGACGTAAACAACACAATGCAGCAGAAGATCAGTGAGGTAGATGAGAGCACCAGAGAGAAAACGAGAGAAAACCACTCGAATCAACGAATTAAAGTCCCAGATAGAACGACTACAGCGTCAGCTAATTGAAGGTGAGTCGGGAATAATCAGTAGAATTAACGGACACACACATACAGAGTTAAAGTACAACGGCACTGACAGGTTCCCAATGGGGTTCCTGAAGGAATTGTCAGAGATCCAGGAACAGTACTACAACAACGGTGACATTAAATGGATCGGGAGACACTTGGAGATGGACGCTGGAATATGGTGGCGTGTCATACGGAATCAAATCTCTACGTACGATGAATTTAAAGAAGCCTTCACCTTGAAGTACTGGGGTCAAGAACGCCAGGACAATATACGCGACAATCTGGAGTACGGCAGATATGAGTGGAATGGACCAGTCACAGCTGTCCAGTATGTAGAACGGATTTTACTGGAAAGTCGGCAACTGTCACCAGCATTAACCGACAATCAGCTGATCAGAAAACTAGCTCGCCTCTTTGGTAAGGACTTGCAGCTCGCCGTGGTCACACGTGGTATCACAAGTATACCAAATTTCGAAGCGTTGATTACGGAATTTACAAGTATACAGTCAAGCGGAGATAACACTCGCAGGCCACATTATAGACCCTACAACGAAGGGAAAAACAACCCGAGAGAAAGGGAGACACAATACAATAAAAGTGAAAGTGACCGGCAGCCGCCGAGGGGTCGGTATGACAACAAACACTACGTCAATACGGTACAGTTTACACCAGCTGAGGCGGGACCTAGTAGGACGGTCGTTGACACTACCCCAAGGGCGAACGGTAACAGCGACAACAATAACAAAAAAAAAAATATGTCAAACGAGGGAAGAAGATAGAATTTTTAAGCGACTTACTTCCGAGTGAGAATGTAAATATATTATTACCTGATTTACGAAAGGACCTACTACAAGAGGATGACGAGATTATCAATAAACAAATATTGAAATGTCCCGAAATTACTATTAAATTTAATAATGATGTAATTGTGGAAGCCTTGCTTGATACTGGTTCCCTCGTCAACGGATTATCGGAGACGTGGTTTAATAATCATAAGAAGAGTATAGGACCATATGAGACACTACCCGTAACAAATACATCTATAATAAGTGCTGTAGGAAATAAATCCAAATTAGTTAAGAGACAAATATTGTGTGACATTGAGATTGATAGTATCCGATATGAATGTGTGTTTTTGATAATACCAGAATTAGTGAAACCGTGTATACTAGGAATTAGTTTTTTACAAGAAGTTGGGTGTCGCATCGACATCGGAAACAAAGTAATTAGTTTAAAAAGCGACACTGATGATGGGGAGCACATTATACCAATCATGAATATTGACGTGATAAACAGTGAAGAAGAAGAGGAAGTACTGCGATGCATCGATGAAAAGATTGGGAGCATAGACTGCGTGGATGAAGGAATACTGCAACGCCTGAAGGAGATTTTGGTAAGGAACCGGAATGTTTGTAGGGAGTGCCCGTGAAGAATAGAGGGTTACACGCACGAGTTTCACGTTACGGACAGGACACCTTACTTTCAACGAGGGTGGCCTGTGCCGCTTGCCTACAGAGACAAGGTGAACGAGGAGATTAACCGGATGTTACGATATGGAGTAATCGAACGTTGCGCCAGCCCGTACGTCAACCCAATCGTGACAGTTATCAAGAAGGATGGGAGGGTTCGCCTATGCCTTGATGCAAGGAAAGTGAACAGCGTGACCGTGCCCGATTACGAAGGAGTGTCCCCGGTAAATGAGATATTGGCTAGATGTGGTGATATGCAGTACTTGTCGACAGTCGATTTATCCAGTAGCTTCTGGGAAGTCCCATTAAAACAAGAGTGTAGGGATTTCACTGCGTTTATGCATGAAGGGAGGTGCTACCGATTCACAGTGACACCATTTGGACTCAGCACCAGCTCTGCGGCGTTGACACGTGGATTGGATGTGGCTCTCGAGGAGGAGGTCAAGAAGAACACGATCATCTACGTGGACGACTGCTTGTGTTACTCCAATAATATACAAACACACTTAAATCATTTAGAAGCGTTGCTAAACAACCTCAGTAAAGCAAATATAACTGTCAACCTCACCAAGTCACAATTCTTCAGACGAGAAATCTCCTTCCTTGGTTATCGCCTTACAACAAAAGGGATACAAGCAACCGATGACAAGGTAAAGCGATTATGGATTTCCCAGCACCGAAGAATACAAAACAACTCAAAGGTTTCCTTGGTCTTACCAATTTTTATAATAGATTCTCGAGTAAATACGCAGAAACAACGCAACCTTTACATGAACTGCTGAAAGGTGGACGAAAGTTTTCATGGACAAGGGAAGTGGACGAGTGTTTCCAGAGAGTCAAGAATTTATTTATAGACACAGTAACTCTACGGTTCCCACGGCCGAACCAAAGATACTATATTCAGTGTGACGCTAGTAATTTTGCGTATGGTGGCCAGCTTTACCAGATTGATGAAGATGGAGAAATCGGCGTCATCGCTTTTACAAGCAAGACATTTAAGGGAGCAGAACGCAATTATTTCACGACAGAGAAAGAGCTCCTAAGTATCGTTAGATGTCTGGATAAGTTTCGTATGTACATACTTGGCCAACCACTCACGATAATTACCGACAATAAAGCATTAACATTCATGCACAAGTGTCACTTAAACAATTCCAGAATTACAAGATGGATTCTCGCCATACAGGAGTACAATTTCGACATTATCCACTGCAAAGGAAAGGATAATGTCGTTGCGGACATACTGAGTAGATACCCGGCTGACACGGAACAACACGAGACAAACGAGGAAACGCACGAATATTTGATTAATCACCTAGTTATTAAAATGAGTCAACAATTAGGTAAATAATTAGAGATATCGGCAAATACCAAAATGAAGATGCCAAACTCGGAACGCTCATAGATAAGATTAAGAATAACGATGTAGATAATAAATTGGGTAAATTTTATAAAATTGTTAATGATAAGTTGTACCGACGACGACGTGGCGAATGGAAACTATACACTCCTGACAGCGTGTCGAAGGATCTAATTGCAGAGATACACCAAATGTACGGACACCTAGGCCCAAAAAGGTGTATAAAAATGTTACAAGAGCACTTCACGATTGACAGCTTGATCAAGAAAGTGAAAGTATATATCCAAACTTGTGACTCATGCCAACGGTACAAGGATACGAACAACAGGATGCTCTTTGGCGGAACAAAGGCCATGATACCATCAGCTAGAGGTGACATAGTAAGCGTCGATTACTATGGACCCTTACCAACAGGTACAGGAGGTGTCAAATACTTACTTGTCATGGTGGACAACTTCACAAAGTTTGTCAAACTATTCACACTAAGAAGAGCGACAACCACCACGACACTACGACGGATCAACGACTACTGTACGAAGTATCGACGACCGAAAGTCATTTTAACCGACAGCGGCACGCAATTTACCGCCGAAAGATGGGTTAAAGGTCTCGAGGAGCTGGGAATACAACCAAGATATACCGCGATAAGGAATCCTCGAGCGAACTTAGCGGAAAGGATTAACCGCCAACTGGGAAATCTATTCAGGATCCTGGTACACGACCAGCATAGCAAGTGGTCAAGATACGTCGGAGTAATTGAGACATGTATCAATGAAACGTACCACGAAACAATAGAAATAACACCCCACGAGGCGCACTTAGGAAAGAAGCCGACCCGCGCATGGGAGAAGTGGCTGGACAAAGATGTCATCAGCAATAAACACAATTCCAATATCAACGTGTTTGTAAATATAAAAGACAAAAGAGAGAAATATGCTAAACGTATCAATGATGGTAAGGATATTACTAAATTTGCTACCGGCGATAAGGTGCTGTTGAGGAGCTACCACCAATCCGACGCCGCCATGAAAAGGATCGACAAGTTTTTCGAGTTATACACCGGACCATACAAGGTTAATCGCGTCCTTGGTGACGCAACATACGAGCTCACTGAGTGCGATAGCAATGGGAAACTGAGAGGTATTTTTAACGTACGGTTGCTGAAGAAATACTTTGAGACGAAATCACAAGTCTCGAAGGAAAACGAAAGTTGCATCGACATCAGCTGTTAGACTTGTGGACTACGAGACGGACCAACACATAAGGTGAATGTCCCGCGAAAACCGGTCCAACTAGCTAATCGGTATGATGTATATCTTATTAGTGTATAATGTAAAGATTTTGTACAAGGAGTTCTTAAGTCACGATGTGGCAACCTAACGACGTTAATTACATGTGTATAGCCAGTGTTAATGGAAATTTAAATAGAAAAGACACTTATGATGTGAAAAGTTCAGTTGAATGTGTAATTGTAAATTGTATTTTAAATGTTCAAGATAGACTAAGGACATTAGCTATCGTAATGATATTTAAACGATACATGAATAATTGCATTTCATGTCGAAAACCATTATTTATTTCATGTGTTAGGTTATAAGCGGACGGCACAGCCATCCACAGCTATTATTATTATTGTAAATAATCCCATATCTAATTAGATATGCAAATGTGTAAAAATGCGTTCATCCTTCCTCAGATGCACGGCAATAAATTCCCAGAGGTAGTTTACAACCAAATATAGGGAATATATACCCGTACACCCCAAGCAGAGGAAAGTAGGTCAACGACCGCGGCTTTATCAGAGGGGACTCCCACAACAAACACAGAGCGCAGAAATCGGATTAGAGTGTCTTCCGCTGATCCAACATCCAATCCGATTTGGGGACCTATGTAACAACCAAAAAATTAAAAATTTTTTAGTATGACCGAAAAGACGTTACATACAGCTAGACACACCTACTCAGGCCACGATCAATAAATAAAGAACTGTGTGTCGAGGTGTCAAGTGAACGTTTGCTTCAGACAATACAAGTACGCTTCACATAGCTGTACAATAGGGAACAAGGTTGGCCGTGACAGACTCGACTCAAACACGAGATTTACAGCCTGCAAATGTAAGATAAAAGAAACTGTGTCAAGTACCAATTTAGAGGAGAAACTGTGACGGACACACTGCCGGGTTAATTTGAAGAGTACCAGTAATAAGAAAAGGGTGTAAGACACACAATAGTATGTACCCTATACGAGGACGGACATCGATACCTAAGAGAATAGAATCGAACTTGTAAACAGCAGGGGAACGTCTTACTGGCGACAACGGATATTTACGACAGGGGAAGGAGTGCCGTTTTGGAAACGACGTCACGCTGCGCCAGGACAGCGTTCGGAAAAGGGGGTCGTGCACAACGAAACAATAACAAAATACGACACATTGTTTGCGTGAGAACTGCAGCGAGATCCGGAATACGCTTAGACAAAGACTTGATGGACACCCATGAAATTGCTCCTGTTCTAGGAAAAGTGTACGGAGGCTTTCGACGCGAACTCGTGGGGAGACAGGATACCCAATCACAACCCAGCATCTACCCAGGGAACAGGTGGAGAGGACCGTCGCCAGCATAGCAACGGGAACGTCGAATGAGAAGTGAAGAACGATGGTCTGACAGAAGGGTAGGAGATTTTCCGTCCTATCATGTTCAACTTGAGGCGTGTTTTCCAGAAGGGTGCATTGTGGTACACGATGCTTGATAAAAACTGTTTGCAGGACACGCGGGAGGACAGTCTTTCATACATTTTCAATCATATACTTTGAACAGTCTTCACGTACTTTTAAACAGTCTATTTATAACTTTCAACAGTCGGTCGTCAAAGTTCGATTAACATACGGACAGCAGTGGGACTTTGAAACTTTGCCACGCGACATATAACTAAGAGACTTAGACATTTCGATATTAGCGCGTATCCGGCAATAGTGTACCTACAGTGTCTAAAACATGCGACATACACCAGTGCTTAACAATTATAGAGTCCTTTATTGTACTCAAATTCAGAATTGAACTAACCAGTCACACTTACATCAATAACCGACGCGTAGAACTATCGTTGATGTAATACCGGACGACGAAATCGTAACATTATACAGTGCGGCGGAGCGATACAATATCATTTGGAACAATTACACCACGGCATCAAATCACTAAACATTAATGAACATACTAGAAGTTGAACAATAGACAGACATATATATATATATATATATATATATATATATATATATATATATATACCATAGTTAACGATGAACTTATCTTCACGACACATAATTTCATGACTCGAACAGTAACAGCAGAATCAACAGAATAAACACACACAGCGCGAGTGAATCTGTTTCGCGTGTGTTAAGTGTCAGTGACAGCACAGCTACGCAGCTTCCCACACATGGACCAGCAGAGAGGAGTTACGCCGATGGAAATATCGGATAATTCATCTAACAAGTAATCTTTATGCTATTCTTATCATAAGAAACTCTACTGTCCTGTCTCTTTTTCAAGAAACACCCCTTGAGCATTTACATTAAACATGATAAACATAATTAACGCCATCCATCTGAGGCAAACGATGAACGCATTAGTATAAGATTTATTGTTTGACTATTTGTGTTTCTATATATCGATTATATTATATATGTATGTGTATGTTTTCCAGCAAACAACGTATTGGATTCACCTTGTAATTTGATGTATAAACATGTGTTCTTTTATGTTCTTTTTATGAGTTTATGAATGTATTTACAGGAATCATCCATATTTTATATATTGGAATCTCTTTATTCAATGATATGATGTTAAAAAAATAAGTGTTTATTTTATCCAGAATATATGCGTTCATCATTGTCAAATTACCTCAGAACAAGAAAGTAATGGCATTTGAGTGATTTATAGTAGTTTATTTTATTTTATTTATTAATACAACAACTAGAGTCTCCATGCAATAGTTATGCTAACGTAAGTAATTAACGTGTTATTTAACTTCAATCAGTTCAGTTGATATGAGCAACCTAATTGATTACACGAGCTCATTATGCAAATTAGTATATTTACATAATTAATTAATCACAGATTAATTAATCCATTATTGTTAGCATAATTGCTTAATGACTGCCCAACACGTGGCAATCGTTGTACAGTTCTCCTTGAGATTTCGTGCTTTGCGGTCGATGTTGTGTGCTCTCTTATCTGATGTTTGCGTTGTGGTAATTATATTTCTAGGTACTACTATACTGGTTATTATTATCGGACCATTAAACAGACACTGAATGCTCAGAGTGTCAGTGAGTGCGTCTGTGTGTATGTGTGTGCGAGTGTGTGTGTGTCAAGTGTAGCGGTGAAGTAATTAGCAATGTCAAACATGAATGCAGCCTTACAACCAACACAGCAATTGTACCCTTTTGTACAATCTACAGCGTATCAACAAATTCAACCTATGCAATTGAACCACACAACTCATCAACCAATCTTTTGGCAAACTCCTCAAACACAGCAAATGCAGTCTGCACCTAATATATATCTGCCTCTTCAACCAAACTTGCAACCTATTCAAACAGAACCGTTTATGCAAACACCATCATATACAACGCAACACGCTTCAAATCTGTCCACGACTCACCATATTCCTGTACAGCCTAGCCAAACATATACGAACATTACAGAAAATCGTTCCCCCGATCGTAGCGACTCACAATCAGTCTATAGTGATAAGTCAGAATCCTATAGACCCAACAACTTCCAAGTCGTTAGACAGAACAAAAGAAAAAGGACAGATGACAATCCTCTAATCCCACGTGAAGCTGAGATGAATGTGACTAACACGCAAAACAGATTCCTCCCTCTTATAGGTCTCAATGATGAACAAATTACCAACAAAACACATACCACTGGTAACAGCAAAGAAAATATTCCACCCTTCATCCTTCACTTTGTTGATAAAATGCAGCCTCTATTAGACATTCTAAAATCGGTCATTACTGACAAAGACTACTATTATCAGGCAATGAAAGGAAACAAGATAAACTACAAGTAAACTCTCTGGCAAACTATAAGCTGGTTAAGAAACTTCTTGATGACAATAAAGTTATACGACACACATACACTCTGGACGGAGAAAAAAAATTTAAAGTAGTCCTACGTAATCTTCATCACACTACAGATACAAAAGACATAGCAGCAGCATTAAACGAAGAAGGTCATACAGCTGTAGCTATTACAAACATACAGGTGTGGAAAGACCAAAAAAACATACCAAAAAATCTTTTCTTTATCGACCTACAAAAAAAAGCAAATAATGCTGATATCTTCAAAATTAGACGACTATTAAATGCGGTCGTTCAATTCGAAGAACCTGTAAAGAAAACCAAATTACCCCAGTGTACTAGATGCTGGTGCTACGGTCACACTGGAAAAAACTGCACTAGGCCCTATAGTTGTTACAAATGTGCAGGAAATCATGACTATAAAACCTGTACAAAAAAAAGGGAGATGGACGAGACCCTAAATGCGCCCTATGTGGTGGTGCTCACCCTACCAATGCCAAAATATGCAGAGTTTACCTGGAAATAATAAACAGAAGATTCCGGTCCCCTAATGGCACAATTTTACAAAAGGCACAACACCGTCAGACTCTACAAATCCATCAAGGCTCTCAAGACAATCAATTCAGCAACTCAACTAATGTGCAGCAACCGCTCGACAATGCTCTGCCAGTTTTTAACACCACTCAGCAACAACCCAATGTATCAACTTACGAGCAGATTCTTCATGGCACGAACTCACAAGTTCCACAAAAATCTACACCACTACAGCAAACCGAGTATAATAACAGTAACTTTATCTATTTCCTTCAGAATATAGTAACGAGTCAACAGCAAACTATCAACCACATGTCCGCAGAAATAAAAAGACTCAACGATAAGATTGATACACTAACGGCACTCCTACAACAAAAATTACAAAAATTTACGTAATGGCACAACTCTATAAAATAGCGTTATGGAATGCAAATGGCTTGTCTGCTCACAGGCAAGAAGTAGAGACTTTCTTAATTCACAACAAAATCGATATTCTACTCGTTTCAGAAACTCACTTTTCCATCAACTCATATTTCAACATTCGGGACTTTACACTTTACCACACCCCTCACCCTGATGCAGCCAGGAGACTTAGGGGAGGCACCGCAATATTAATAAGAAACCACATACAGCACTACGAGCTCCCTAAGTTTGAACAAAACTATCTTCAGGCCACAAGTATTGTCGTAGAAGATTGGCACGGACCGCTAACAATCTCCTCTGTATACTGTCCGCCCAACTACCCCCCAAACAGGGAGGGAACTATAGAGTTCCTAAACTCTCTTGGCAACAGGTTTATGGCAGGAGGCGATTTTAATGCTACAAATACGCTGTGGGGATCCCGTCTGACTGCACCTGGCAGAGGCAGACTACTATTTCAAATTATGCAAGAACTTCAGCTTGGCTTTTTATCAACATTTGCACCAACGTACTGGCCCACAGATCCAGGCAGAATTCCTGACTTACTAGATTTCTTCGTAACAAAAGGGATAGCCTCAGGATACCTTACGATAGAATCAAACCTGGATCTGTCCTCTGATCACTCCCCGGTCATAGCAACCATTAGTAGCACTTTCGCCGCTACAAAAAACCAGCTACCCTTTTCAACAAGAGAACTGATTGGGAGTACTTCAGACAACTCGTTGACCGGAAGATAAACTTACAGATTCCCCTCAAAAACAACATGGACATAGAGGTAGCGGTAAACACACTAAACTGTATAATTCAAGAATCCGCTTGGGAAGCTACACCGGAAATCCCTCAAAAAAGAAGAAATCAGAGCTGTCCAGTAGCAGTCAGGGAAAAAATAGCAATCAAAAGACGGCTAAGAAGGATTTGGTATAGTTCCAGATACTCCTCAGACAAAAGACGTTACGACAAGGCCTCCAGAGAACTAAAAACTCTAATTAAAAAGTTAAAAAACGAATCACTAAAGAACTTTCTAGAAAACCTTACAAATACTGCTGAAACAGACTACTCTATTTGGCAAGCAACGAGAAACCTAAAACATCCCAAAAACTCTATTCCACCAATCCGGAAAGAGGATGGATCCTGGGCTCGTACAGGTCATGAAAAGGCCACCACCTTCGGACTTCACTTGGAAAAAGTGTTCCAACCGCTACCATCTCAAAATATTCTTCAGTAGATGACGCTGAAATTGAAAACTTTTTACAGGCACCGTACCAAATGTCACCGCTACCAAAATTTCTTACAGTTAAAGAAGTGATGCTTATGGTAAAAAATGAACTGAACTCCAAAAAATCACCTGGTTATGACCTTATCACCGGGCGTCTTATTAAAGAATTACCGAGAAAAGGAATAGTACTACTTACAGTGATATACAATGCAATTCTACGTCTTGGATACTTTCCACCTCAGTGGAAAGTGGCAGATATCATCCTTATTCAAAAACTAGGCAAACTACCTAATGAAGTAACATGCTACAGACCTATTAGCCTGTTACCGATACTCGGTAAACTTCTAGAAAAACTTATTCTCCGAAGACTAACAACTGTGATTGAGGAAAAAAACTTGATACCCGACCACCAGTTTGGCTTCAAAAAGGACACAGCCCTATAGAACAAGTTCACCGGATAGTTGAACTCATCAATCATACTTTTGAAAAAAAGGGTTACTGTACCGCGGCCTTCCTTGACGTAAGCCAGGCCTTCGATAGGGTTTGGCACGTGGGCCTCCTTTACAAACTTAAAAAAGTACTTCCTCACACGCTATATCTTATTCTGAAGTCCTACCTGCATGAAAGGTACTTTAGGGTTAAATATGGACTAGAAGTAACACAGTTGTACCCTGTCGGAGCTGGTGTTCCACAAGGAAGCGTCCTTGGACCAACGTTATATCTACTTTTCACGTCAGATCTTCCTACTTGTCCCTATACCAGAACAGCAACGTTTGCCGATGACAAAGCAATACTGGCTAGTCATGCAGATCCTGGCATTGCTGCGAGAATGCTTCAACAACACTTGGATCAAATTCAACGTTGGACGAAATCATGGCGCATCCTGATCAATGAAACAAAATCTGTCCATGTCACTTTCACTAAGTGCAGAGGAGCGTCACCTCAAGTCTCTTTTAATGGCCATTACCTACCACAAGCGGACAATGTTAAATATCTGGGCATTCATTTGGATAAAGGCTTGACATGGAAGACGCATATTTTCAACAAAAGAAAACAACTTGGCCATAAACTCAGCAAATACTATTGGCTGATTGGACGTAAATCAACTCTGTCCCTTAGCAACAAATTACTACTCTACAAAGTGGCATTCAAACCAATCTGGACCTACGGCATACAGCTGTGGGGGTCGGCATCAACGTCTAATATAGAGATACTAGAACGATTCCAGACAAATGTTCTACGGATTATAACAAATGCTCCCTGGTTTATACCAAATAGAGGAATCCTCTGTGACTTAAAAGTGTCATCTGTTACAGACGAAGTGAGTAAGTGCAGTGAAAAGTATTTAAGTAAACTAGAACTACACCCTAATATTCTTGCAATCAATTTGCTAGACAATAGTGAAGACACACTCATAGACTAAAGAGACAAAAAATACTAGACCTACCATCTAGATTTAAGCAACCACAATCTTTGTGACTGTTGTTTCTTTTTGCATCTTACTTTTAAGTAATAACTGAGTTTGTTATCACAGGATAACAGCTCCACATGGTCAACACCTATTTTTTCTCATACAAAAGATTTGCTTATATTATGTTATTTTTATGTTATACTGATTGCAAATAGTTAAAAAAAAAAAAACTACTGCCACCTCATTAGATGTCGGTGCATTGTAGCGACCCCTGTGCTCTTCATTATTTTCTTTTCGATCAGCATGAATCACAATATTGTACTGATTATTATTCGCAGATGTTACAAATTCAAACTCACTTTTCAGTTCACTAACATATAGGTTGATGGCGTGAAGTAAATTTTGAAGTTCTGTTACTAATGTCTTATCCAAGTTACGAATATGAGCCATTCTTGTTTCAGGTTGCTGTAAATAATCAGCTATGAAATACACCTGTAGAAATTTTGGTACTTCGTTTTGTGTGGGGAGTAATGATCCCATGAGGTGATATACTTGCCCTTGAATTTTGAAAGTAGGCATGAAGCTCCCTTCGACTATTTCACTGGCTCCGAATGATGTAAATTGAAAAGCTGAATTGTACGATCTTGATGCATTTAAAAATGTTTTCGATAAAAGATGTTCTCCATTTAATAATGATTTTAACGGTTCTGGAGGAGGAAGTATGGGATCTAATCGCACTTTTCCTGCAGAGCAACATAATCCATGTGCTTCATTTCTCCACTTTAAAGCTTTGCAATGAGGGCAAACCATACTCGGTAACCCGATATCTGTTTCATTCGCGTAGTTAATAACTGGATTATAATTGAAACCACTATTTAATTTTGTATTCCATCGTAAAGTAGGACCTCGTGATCTGAGAGTCGCTTGCCTGCGTCTTTGTGCCGCTAATCTATTTTCACGAATCGTATGACTTTCAACACGTGAGACTTCTTCTAATCCAGATCTTTCTGAACAGTTTCCAGGAGCTGATTGCATTTCGACTCCTTCGACGTCATTTTCAGATGCTCTAAGACGCGTCTTTCTTTCCGCAGCAGCAGTAGATATTCCTAAACATGATCGTCTTTTTGGCATTGCAAAGCTAAAAAAAGTGCAAATGTGTTTATTTGATCTATAGACTACTAATAAATCTCTAGGGGGCAATTAATAATTTATACAATACAATACATATTGCACATATTACTTACCGATGACGTAAAATTAACGAAAAAAGGCACTGATACTACATCACTGACGCTCATCGCATAATTCTCGATGAAGTAGGTTAAGTATAATTCTCGACAATTAATTATTCTTACTGCACATAGGCCTACTGAATATTCAAATGTCGAAGAGTATGGTTTGTCAGAATCAACGTGTACTATATAATCAATGTTACAATATAATTAAACAATGAATTATTGTATTGTTTATACGAATTCCATATGCTGATAAGAATTCCATAAGAATATTATTAATATAGATGTACCATTAGCAATTTACCAACTCGACAGTTACCACAACAATCATATACAAATAATCGCGATCGAAGCCGCGGGTTTTAAAAAATGAGTTTTTTTGCTATAACTTCGGTTCTTTTTAACCTATCGTTATTCGCGATCGAAGCCGTGGGTTTAAAAAATGAGTTTTTTTGCAATAATTTCGGTTATTTTTAACCTATCGTTATCAAATAAAGTGGAAACCCTTCCGTTAGGTACCTGCTATCAGCGTGCAACGTTTCATTGAAATCGGTTCAGTACATTCTGAGATTACCGCGGACAAACGTAGACCCCCCTAGAGATTTATTATATATAAAAAAATATAGATGTGTTGAATAAACATTACTGATAAAGTAAAATGATTATTAATTTCTTTAGACTATTACTGCATTTTCACAAGTACAAAATTCTAACAATCGCCAATTACGTGAGTTATGTTAATAGACATGTCCCCCCAAAGCCAATCATGGATTTGGAAACATTTATTTTTATGAATATGCGAATCCTGAAAATTTATATTATAAATTATATGCATGGTTTTTGTAAATTCTGTTAGTCATATTTTTAAATTAAATTAGTCATAGGCTATATCGCAAATTAAAATCAGTGAATCGAATTTCCTGTGCCCCCATTTATGCTATATAACACTGAAGACGGCCTCCAATGGTGGGGCCAAAACAGTATTAGACCACGGCCTAAGGAACAACAATATTAATAGAGTTGATGCTGGCTGTGAGAGCCTAAGACAACATTACTCGTAATTTCGATATAACAGTTTTAGAAGATATGTTTTTGTTTTTAGAGAAAGGAACTTCCAAACCGGTATCGAGAATAGTATAATGCACGTCAGAATATTCCCTTTCTTAAGAAAAATATTAATGTCGAATATCAATGTTTCGATTTGATGTGTCAGACTGAAGCGAAAATTAATTTGAATTTAGAAGTATCACTAGAAAAGAACACACTAGGAAACACTAGGAATGACACACTTCATGAACACTACAATAACTGTAGGAGTATTGAAGTCATTACTGGAAAGTAAGCAAGAGATAATGAAACATATTTAAAGAGATGACGTACTGCTTCAAATCGGTTAATCGGCGAAAGAAGACATGTATAGTAAGACGTGTAAGGAGCGTAAAATTGTTATTTCGATGAGCTTCTTGTTCCAGTCTATTCCAATTTCTACACCCTGCAATTTGAAACAAAACCAATCAGAATTGTTAAACATCAAATTTAACTGTTTTTTCATCTGACAGGAGACGAAACCCATTAAACTGAAACAAAGTACAGACCAAGGTCTACTTTAATTAGTAGACAGCAATACCAAATGTGTCGCTCGCTAAACTTCCCTTTCACCCACTGCCACTGCAGTTGAATATTAATATATCACTAACTGTCTTGTGTTATGTTAATTCTGCTTTAGTACACAATTCCCTTCACATCGTGTAAACCTTTCTAAAGTGACTACAGCGTCGACGGAGACTAAAGATCGCCGCTATCGGGATAGGCATACCGGTTTCCTCTTTTTATGGCGTTTATCGAGACAATCATACTTTTTTTCTTGAGAGAATTAATCTGTCTAAAGAAATAATTATATTATTACGGAATATTGATTTTCGTAATGTGTTTATTTTATTAGTCAAACCAAGCGAAATTATAACTCAGCAGTACATTATACTAAGTGAATTTAAAGGAACACACTTTATGAGAGAAAAAAGATGTTAAGGAAGGTTTACACACTTGTGTACCGAGCAGCTAAAGCACACAGTTTGAAAGGAGTTCGTAAACAGCCACTTGAAAAAGTAATAAAAAAGCAAAATAAGAATCACTAGACTAGATGATAAAAGCAGGCTATCGTGTAAAAAAATGGTATTGTTTAAGAAACAGTTTGCCAAGTGTTTTTCTGCAACGTGGTGTCAACGCGGTAAATGCTAAAACGTGACGCATAAAACTCATAACTTACAGCGTAGAGCAGACAAATTTAGAGTTATAAATGAAGAGAATTAAGAAATAAAATTGACCGTTTATAATTTCTACAAGAAAAATGAAACAGGAAGAAAACGCTAACAACTGGTCAGAAGGATCAAGGAAAGGAGAGTAGGTAGGCCTATATAAGTGCCTACCTTTGTAATATAAAGGAATTGTATGTTACAAGGGCGCTAACAGAGTTTGTGTCTGTTCACAAATCGCTTAAGTCTGAAAGTGTTTAACAAAAGACACGAAAAAATGCTGATATTTCTCTGATAAAAGTATCAGATAACAGTAAAAGTGTCAGACTGTTAATCTGTCAAATTATAACGGAAGACAATAAAGTTATATTTGTTATTGTGATGTAGGTTCTACCTCGATGAGTTGCTACAGGAAACATAACAAAACGCTGACCAGCAGTACACAGCAAAGAAGAGATAATGAAAATACCGGTATGGAGAACCATACAGGACTTCCTCGTTCTAAGATTTATATTTAAAATCATATTCAAAATGAAATATTTCCATAGAAATTACTTCTTTCTACTTATTGCTTCAGCCTTAAACCATAGTACTGTGGTCACTAACGTATACCACCTCACGTTTTCGCACTCGATTTTCACTGAGATGGAAGTCGATGGCACTGCCGAAAAGTCTGGTTTTGCAGAAAACATTGGACTACGGCTAAACAGCCCGGGAAGCAATTTTAATAAAAAACTACTTCTTTGTTGCCGATAACGTAGTACACATACAAAATTCTCCCCTCCCCCTTCAACTATAATTTTCATTTATAGAAAATTACCCCCACCCCGTTCACCTAACCTCTTCATTTATAGATAATTCATCTACGTTTCTACATTGGATTATTATGAGCTTCTTATCAAGATACTTTATTTATCAAAATTAAGTACTTTACTCTTGTTAAAACATAAAATGTTGCAGGTAAACTACCCGTTTCTCTAAACCGATCTTCACCAAAATCAATAGACTTTCACTCCTCTGCAATGCAGGGATGCATGCAAAAAAATAATTGATTCTGTTTCAATTTGCGGCAGTTATCGTTCGTCATGGAAACATTTCTCTTGTTACAACATAACATGTTTCAGGTAAACAACCACTTTCCATTTACCGATCCTCACCAAAATCAACAGGCCTTGAGCTCTCTACAATGTAGGAAGGTATGCAAAAAAATATTTGATTTTCTTTGAATTTACGGCAGTCATTGTTCGTCATTGAAAAAATTACCCTTGTTAAAACATAAAACGTTGCAGGTAAACTACCCGTTTCTCTAAACCGATCTTCACCAAAATCAATAGACCTTCAGTCCTCTGCAATGTAGGGATGCATGCAAAAAAATATTTGATTCTGTTTCAATTTGCGACAGTTATCGTTCGTCATGGAAACATTTCTCTTGTTACAACATAACATGTTCAGGTAAACTACCCCTTTCCCTTAACTGATCTTCACCAAAACCAATAGGTCATGAGAACTCTATAATTCAGGGCTCTATGCAAAAGAGTAGTTGATTCTGTTTGAATTTTGCGGCTGTTATCGTTTGCCATAGAAAAAAATTACCCTTGTTTAAAAAAAAACCGTTGCCGGTGAACTACCCCTTTCCCTTAACCGATCTTCACCAAAATCAATAGGTCTTGAGTACTCTACTAATCAGGACTGTATGCAAAAAATTATTTGATTCTGTTTGAATTTGCGACTGTTATCGTTTGCCATATAAAATGCCCTTTTAAAACACAAAAAGGTTGCAGGTAAACTACCCCTTTCCCTTAACCGATCTTCACCTAAAACAAATAGTCTTGAGTACTCTACAGATCAGGGCTGCATGCAAAACATTATTTGCAATATAAACCAATATTCGAAATGAAATAATACCATAGAAACTACTTCTTTCTACTTATTGCTTCAGCCTTAACCACGGTACTGTGGTCACTAACGTATACCACCTCACGTTTTCGCACTCGATTTTCACTGATGATGGCAGTCGATGGACTGCCGAAAAGTCTGGTGTTGCAGAAAACATTTAACTACGACTAAACAGCCCGGGAAGGAATTTTAACAAAGAACTACTTCTTTGTTACCGATAACGTAGTACACATATACAAAATTCTCCCCTCTCCCTTCAACTATAATTTTCATTTATAGAAAATTACCCCCACCCAGTTCACCTAACCTCTTCATTTATAGATATTTCATCTACGTTTCTACAGTGGATTATTATGAGCTTCTTATCAGGATACTTTATTTATCAAAATTAAGTACTTTACTCTTGTTAAACATAAAACGTTGCAGGTAAAGTACCCCTATCTCTTAACCGATCTTCACCAAAATCAATACACCTTCAGTCCTCTATAATGCAGGGATGCATGCAAATAAATATTTGATTCTGTTTGAATGTGCGGCAGTTATCGTTCGTCACGGAAACATTTCTCTTGTTACAACATAAAATGTTGCTGGTAAACTACCCCTTTCCCTTAACCGATCTTCAACAAAATCAAAAAACCTTGAGTTATCTTTAATTCAAAAAGGTATGCAAAAACGTAGTTGATTCTGTTTGAATTTACGGCAGTTATCCTTCGTCATATAAAAAATTACCCTTGTTAAAACATAAAATGTTGGTGGTAAACTACCCCTTTCCCTTAACCAATCTTCAACAAAATCAACAGACCTTGAGATCTCTTTAATTCAAAAAGGTATGCAAAAGAGTAGTTGATTCTGTTTGAATTTGCGGCTTTTATCGTTTGCCAAAAAAAAAATTACCCCTGATAAAAAAAACGTTGCCGGTAAACTACTCCTTTCCCTTAACCGATCTTCAACAAAAACAATAGATCTTGAGTACTCTACAGTTTAGGTTTTATGCAAAACATTATTTGCTTCTTTTTTAATTTGCGGCTGTTATCGTTTGCCATAAAAAATACCCTAGTTAAAATATAAAACGTTGCTGGTAAACTACCCCATTCCCTTAGCCGATCTTCAACAAAATCAGCAGACCTTGAGTTCTGTATAATTCATAAAGGTATGCAAAAGAGTAGTTGATTCTGTTTTAAATTAGGGGAGTTATCGTTCGTCATAAAAAAATTACCCTTGTTAAAACATAAAATGTTGCTGGTAAACTACCCTATTCCCTTAACCGATCTTCACCAAAACCAACAGGTATTGAGAACTCTACAATTCTGGGTGGTATGCAAAACATTATTTGATCTGTTTGAATTTGTGGCTGTTATCTTTTACATTAGAAAAAATTACCCTTGATAAAAAAACGTTGCTGGTAAAATACCCCTTTCCCTTTACCGATCCTCACCAAAATCAACAGGCCTTGAGCTCTCTACAATTTAGGAATGTATGCAAAAAAATATTTGATTTTCTTTGAATTTACGGTAGTCATCGTTCGTAAAAAAATACCCTTGTTAAAACATTAAACGTTGCTGGTAAACTACCCCCTTCCATTAACCGATCTTCACCAAAAGCAACAGGTCTTGAGTACTCCACAAATCAGGGCTGTATGCAAACAATTGTTTGATTCTGTTTGAATCTGCGGCTCTTATCGTTTGCCATAGAAAATCCATTTTAAAACATAAAACGTTGCTGGTAAACTACCCCTTCCCCTTAACCGATCTTCACCAAAAACAATAGATCTTGAATACTCTACAGTTCAGTGTTGTATGCAAAACCTTATTTGATTCTGTTTTAATTTGCGGCTGTTATCGTTTACCATAAAAAATACCCTAGTTAAAATATAAAACGTTGCTGGTAAACTACCCCATTCCCTTAACCGATCTTCACCAAAACCAATATGTCTTAAGAACTCTGTAATTCAGGGCGGAATGCAAAAGACTAGTTGATTCTGTTTGAATTTGCGGCTTTTATCGTTTGCCATATAAAATACCCTTGTTCAAATATAAAATGTTGCCGGTAAACTACCCCTTTCCCTTAGCCGATCTTCACCTAAAACAAAAGGTCTTGAGTACTCTACAGATCAGGGTTGTATGCAAAACATTATTTGATTCTGTTTGAATTTGCGGCTCTTATTGTTTGCCATAAAAAATACCCTTTTTAAACATAAAACGTAGCTGGTAAACTACCCCTTTCCCTTTACCGATCTTCACCAAAACCAATAGGCTTTGAGAACTCTACAATTTAGGGCTATATGCAAATAAATATTTGATTCTGTTTGAATTTGCTGCTGTTATCGTTTGCCAAAAAAAATACCCTTGTTAAAACATAAAACGTTGCTGGTAAACTACCCCTTTCCATTAACCGATCTTCACCAAAAGCAACAGGTCTTGTGTACTCTACAAATCAGGGCTGTATGCAAACAATTGTTTGATTCTGTTTGAATCTGCGGCTCTTACCGTTTGCCATAGAAAATCCCCTTTTTAAAACATAAAACGTTGCTGGTAAACTACCCCTTCCCCCTAACCGATTTTCACCAAAAACAATAGGTCTTGAGCACTCTATAATTCAGGGCTGTATGCAAAACATTATTTGATTCTGTTTGAATTTGCTGCTGTTATCGTTTGCCATAAAAAATACCCTTGTTAAAACATAAAACGTTGCTGATAAACTACCCCTCTCCCTTAACCGATCTTCACCAAAAAACAATAGGTTTTGAGAACTATACAATTTAGGGCTGCATGCATAAGAGTAGTTGATTCTGCTTGAATTTGCGGCTTTTATCGTTTGCCATATAAAACATTTACCCTTGATTAAAAAAAAAACCGTTCTTGGTAAACTACCTCTTTCCCTCAACCGATCTTCACCAAAAACAATAGGTCGTGAGTACTCTTCAAATCAGGGCTGTATGCAAAAAATGATTTGATTCAGTTTGAATTTGCGGCTGTTATCGTTTGCCATAGAAAAATCTACAGATAGACAGACAGACAGACACACAGACCCACACACACATAGACAGACAGACACACACACAGAAACTTTTCGAAAAATGACTTTTTTTCATGCTTTGAATGTAGTACAATCAGAATCTTCAGTAATCTCAAACACGATTTTTTTTGCCATCACTATACTTCCATTTCCTTAAGGAACATGGAACTAAATATCGGTATGGAGAACCATACATGACTTCCATGTTCTAAGATTTATATTTAAAATCATATTCGAAATGAAATATTACCATAGAAACTACTTCTTTCTACTTATTGCTTCAGCCTTAACCACGGTACTTTGGTCACTAACGTATACCACCTCACGTTTTCGCACTCGACTTTCACTGATGATGGCAGTCGATGGACTGCCGAAAAGTCTGGTGTTCCAGAAAACATTGAACTACGACTAAACAGCCCGGGAAGGAATTTTAACAAAGAACTACTTCTTTGTTGCCGATAACGTAGTACACATATACAAAATTCTCCCCTCTCCCTTCAACAATAATTTTCATTTATAGAAAATTACCCCCACCCTGTTCACCTAACCTCTTCATTTATAGACATTTTATCTACGTTTCTACAGTGGATTATTATGAGCTTCTTATCAGGATACTTTATTTATCAAAATTAAGTACTTTACTCTTGTTAAAACAAAAAATGTTGCAGGTAAAGTACCCCTATATCTTAACCGATCTTCACCAAAATCAATAGACCTTCAGTCCTCTATAATGCAGGGGTGCATGCAACAAAATATTTGATTCTGTTTGAATGTGCGGTAGTTATCGTTCGTCATGGAAACATTTCTCTTGTTACAACATAAAATGTTGCAGGTAAACTACCCCTTTCCCTTAACCGATCTTCAACAAAAATCAACAAACCTTGAGCTCTTTTTAAATCAAAAAGGTATGCAAAAACGTAGTTGATTCTGTTTGAATTTACGGCAGTTATCCTTCGTCATATAAAAAATTACCCTTGTTAAAACATAAAATGTTGGTGGTAAACTACCCCTTTCCCTTAACCGATCTTCAACAAAAACAACAGACCTTGAGTTCTCTTTAATTCAAAAAGGTATGCAAAAGAGTAGTTGATTCTGTTTGAATTTGCGGCTTTTATCGTTTGCCAAAAAAAAATTACTCCTGATAAAAAAAACGTTGCCTGTAAAATACTCCTTTCCCTTAACCGATCTTCACCAAAAACAATAGATCTTGAGTACTCTACAGTTCAGTGTTGTATGCAAAACATTATTTGATTCTGTTTTAATTTGCGGCTGTTATCGTTTACCATAAAAAATACCCTAGTTAAAATATAAAACGTTGCTGGTAAACTACCCCATTCCCTTAACCGATCTTCAACAAAATCAGCAGACCTTTGAGTTCTGTATAATTCAAAAAGGTATACAAAAGAGTAGTTGATTCTGTTTTAAATTAGGGGAGTTATCGTTCGTCATAAAAAAATTACCCTTGTTAAAACATAAAATGTTGCTGGTAAACTACCCCTTTCCCTTAACCGATCTTCACCAAAACCAACAGGTATTGAGAACTCTACAATTCAGGGCTGTATGCAAAACATTATTTGATTCTGTTTACATTTGCGCCTTTTATCGTTTGCCATAGAAAATAACCCTTGTTAAAATATAAAATGGTACCGGTAAACTACCCCTTTCCCTTAACCGATCTTCACCAAAACCAATATGTCTTAAGAACTCTGTAATTCAGGGCTGAATGCAAAAGACTAGTTGATTCTGTTTGAATTTGCGGCTTTTATCGTTTGCCATATAAAATACCCTTGTTCAAATATAAAATGTTGCCGGTAAACTACCCCTTCCCCTTAACCGATCTTCACCTAAAACAAAAGGTCTTGAGTACTCTACAGATCAGGGCTGTATGCAAAACATTATTTGATTCTGTTTGAATTTGCGACTCTTATCGTTTGCCATAAAAAATACCCTTTTTAAACATAAAACGTAGCTGGTAAACTACCCCTTTCCCTTTACCGATCTTCACCAAAACCAATAGGCCTTGAGAACTCTACAATTTAGGGCTATATGCAAATAAACATTTGATTCTGTTTGAATTTGCTGCTGTTATCGTTTGCCATAAAAAATACCCTTGTTAAAACATAAAACGTTGCTGGTAAACTACCCCTTTCCCTTAACCGATCTTCACCAAAAAACAATAGGTTTTGAGAACTATACAATTCAGGGCTGCATGCAAAAGAGTAGTTGATTCTGCTTGAATTTGCGGCTTTTATCGTTTGCCATATAAAACATTTACCCTTGATTAAAAAAAAAACCGTTCTTGGTAAACTACCCCTTTCCCTCAACCGATCTTCACCAAAAACAATAGGTCGTGAGTACTCTTCAAATCAGGGCTGTATGCAAAAAATGATTTGATTCAGTTTGAATTTGCGGCTGTTATCGTTTGCCATAGAAAAATCTACAGACAGATAGACAGACAGACACACAGACCCACAGACACATAGACAGACAGACACACACACAGAAACTTTTCGAAAAATGACTTTTTTTCATGCTTTGAATGTAGTACAATCAGAATCTTCAATAATCTCAAACACGATTTTTTTTGCCATCACCATACTTCCATTTCCTTAAGGAACATGGAACTAAATATCGGTATGGAGAACCATACATGACTTCCATGTTCTAATATTTATATATAAAATCATATTCGAAATGAAATATTACCATAGAAACTACTTCTTTCTACTTATTGCTTCAGCCTTAACCACGGTACTGTGGTTACTAACGTATACCACCACACATTATCGCTCTCGATTTTCACTGATGATGGCAGTCGACGGCACTGCCGAAACGTCTGGTTTTGCAGAAGATATTGGACGACGGCCAAGCAGCCCGGGAAGCAATTTTAACAAAAAACTACTTCTTTGTTGCCGATAACGTAGTACACATACAAAATTCTCCCCTCCCCCTTCAACTATAATTTTCATTTATAGAAGATTACCCCCACCCGGTTCACCTAACCTCTTCATTTATAGATATTTCATCTACGTTTCTACAGTGGATTATTATGAGCTTCTTATCAGGATACTTTATTTATCAAAATTAAGTACTTTACTCTTGTTAAAACATAAAATGTTGCAGGTAAAGTACCACTATATCTTAACCGATCTTCACCAAAATCAATAGACCTTCAGTCCTCTATAATGCAGGGGTGCATGCAACAAAATATTTGATTCTGTTGAATGTGCGGTAGTTATCGTTCGTCATGGAAACATTTCTCTTGTTACAACATAAAATGTTGCAGGTAAACTACCCCTTTCCCTTAACCGATCTTCAACAAAAATCATCAAAACTTGAGTTCTCTTTAAATCAAAAAGGTATGCAAAAACGTAGTTGATTCTGTTTGAATTTACGGCAGTTATCCTTCGTCATATAAAAAATTACCCTTGTTAAAACATAAAATGTTGGTGGTAAACTACTCCTTTCCCTTAACCGATCTTCAACAAAATCAACAGACCTTGAGTTCTCTTTAATTCAAAAAGGTATGCAAAAGAGTAGTTGATTCTGTTTGAATTTGCGGCTTTTATCGTTTGCCAAAAAAAAATTACCCCTGATAAAAAAACCGTTGCCGGTAAACTACTCCTTTCCCTTAACCGATCTTCACCAAAAACAATAGATCTTGAATACTCTACAGTTGAGTGTTGTATGCAAAACCTTATTTGATTCTGTTTCAATTTGCGGCTGTTATCGTTTACCATAAAAAATACCCTAGTTAAAATATAAAACGTTGCTGGTAAACTACCCCATTCCCTTAACCGATCTTCAACAAAATCAGCAGACCTTTGAGTTCTGTATAATTCAAAAAGGTATACAAAAGAGTAGTTGATTCTGTTTTAAATTAGGGGAGTTATCGTTCTTCATAAAAAGATTACCCTTGTTAAAACATAAAATGTTGCTGGTAAACTACCCTATTCCCTTAACCGATCTTCACCAAAACCAACAGGTATTGAGAACTCTACAATTCTGGGTGGTATGCAAAACATTATTTGATTCTGTTTGAATTTGTGGCTGTTATCGTTTACCATAGAAAAAATTACCTTTGATAAAAAAAAGTTGCTGGTGAAATACCCCTTTCCCTTTACCGATCCTCACCAAAATCAATAGGTCTTGAGAACTCTACACTTTAGGGCTGTATGCAAACAATTGTTTGATTCTGTTTGAATCTGTAAACTACCCCTTCCCCTTAACCGATCTTCACCAAAAACAATAGGTCTTGAGCACTCTATAATTCAGGGCTGTATGCAAAACATTATTTGATTCTGTTTACATTTGCGCCTTTTATCGTTTTCCATAGAAAATAACCCTTTTTAAAATATAAAATGGTACCGGTAAACTACCCCTTTCCCTTAACCGATCTTCACCAAAACCAATATGTCTTAAGAACTCTGTAATTCAGGGCTGAATGCAAAAGACTAGTTGATTCTGTTTGAATTTGCGGCTTTTATCGTTTGCCATATAAAATACCCTTGTTCAAATATAAAATGTTGCCGGTAAACTACCCCTTTCCCTTAACCGATCTTCACCTAAAACAAAAGGTCTTGAGTACTCTACAGATCAGGGTTGTATGCAAAACATTATTTGATTCTGTTTGAATTTGCGGCTCTTATTGTTTGCCATAAAAAATACCCTTTTTAAACATAAAACGTAGCTGGTAAACTACCCCTTTCCCTTTACCGATCTTCACCAAAACCAATAGGCCTTGAGAACTCTACAATTTAGGGCTATATGCAAATAAAAATTTGATTCTGTTTGAATTTGCTGCTGTTATCGTTTGCCAAAAAAAATACCCTTGTTAAAACATAAAACGTTGCTGGTAAACTACCCCTTTCCATTAACCGATCTTCACCAAAAGCAACAGGTCTTGTGTACTCTACAAATCAGGGCTGTATGCAAACAATTGTTTGATTCTGTTTGAATCTGCGGCTCTTACCGTTTGCCATAGAAAATACCCTTTTAAAACATAAAACGTTGCTGGTAAACTACCCCTTCCCCCTAACCGATTTTCACCAAAAACAATAGGTCTTGAGCACTCTATAATTCAGGGCTGTATGCAAAACATTATTTGATTCTGTTTGAATTTGCTGCTGTTATCGTTTGCCATAAAAAATACCCTTGTTAAAACATAAAACGTTGCTGATAAACTACCCCTCTCCCTTAACCGATCTTCACCAAAAAACAATAGGTTTTGAGAACTATACAATTTAGGGCTGCATGCATAAGAGTAGTTGATTCTGCTTGAATTTGCGGCTTTTATCGTTTGCCATATAAAACATTTACCCTTGATTAAAAAAAAAACCGTTCTTGGTAAACTACCTCTTTCCCTCAACCGATCTTCACCAAAAACAATAGGTCGTGAGTACTCTTCAAATCAGGGCTGTATGCAAAAAATGATTTGATTCAGTTTTAATTTGCGGCTGTTATCGTTTGCCATAGAAAAATCTACAGATAGACAGACAGACAGACACACAGACCCACACACACATAGACAGACAGACACACACACAGAAACTTTTCGAAAAATGACTTTTTTTCATGCTTTGAATGTAGTACAATCAGAATCTTCAGTAATCTCAAACACGATTTTTTTTGCCATCACTATACTTCCATTTCCTTAAGGAACATGGAACTAAATATCGGTATGGAGAACCATACATGACTTCCATGTTCTAAGATTTATATTTAAAATCATATTCGAAATGAAATATTACCATAGAAACTACTTCTTTCTACTTATTGCTTCAGCCTTAACCACGGTACTTTGGTCACTAACGTATACCACCTCACGTTTTCGCACTCGATTTTCACTGATGATGGCAGTCGATGGACTGCCGAAAAGTCTGGTGTTCCAGAAAACATTGAACTACGACTAAACAGCCCGGGAAGGAATTTTAACAAAGAACTACTTCTTTGTTGCCGATAACGTAGTACACATATACAAAATTCTCCCCTCTCCCTTCAACAATAATTTTCATTTATAGAAAATTACCCCCACCCTGTTCACCTAACCTCTTCATTTATAGACATTTTATCTACGTTTCTACAGTGGATTATTATGAGCTTCTTATCAGGATACTTTATTTATCAAAATTAAGTACTTTACTCTTGTTAAAACATAAAATGTTGCAGGTAAAGTACCCCTATATCTTAACCGATCTTCACCAAAATCAATAGACCTTCAGTCCTCTATAATGCAGGGGTGCATGCAACAAAATATTTGATTCTGTTTGAATGTGCGGTAGTTATCGTTCGTCATGGAAACATTTCTCTTGTTACAACATAAAATGTTGCAGGTAAACTACCCCTTTCCCTTAACCGATCTTCAACAAAAATCAACAAACCTTGAGCTCTTTTTAAATCAAAAAGGTATGCAAAAACGTAGTTGATTCTGTTTGAATTTACGGCAGTTATCCTTCGTCATATAAAAAATTACCCTTGTTAAAACATAAAATGTTGGTGGTAAACTACCCCTTTCCCTTAACCGATCTTCAACAAAAACAACAGACCTTGAGTTCTCTTTAATTCAAAAAGGTATGCAAAAGAGTAGTTGATTCTGTTTGAATTTGCGGCTTTTATCGTTTGCCAAAAAAAAATTACTCCTGATAAAAAAAACGTTGCCTGTAAAATACTCCTTTCCCTTAACCGATCTTCACCAAAAACAATAGATCTTGAGTACTCTACAGTTCAGTGTTGTATGCAAAACATTATTTGATTCTGTTTTAATTTGCGGCTGTTATCGTTTACCATAAAAAATACCCTAGTTAAAATATAAAACGTTGCTGGTAAACTACCCCATTCCCTTAACCGATCTTCAACAAAATCAGTAGACCTTTGAGTTCTGTATAATTCAAAAAGGTATACAAAAGAGTAGTTGATTCTGTTTTAAATTAGGGGAGTTATCGTTCGTCATAAAAAAATTACCCTTGTTAAAACATAAAATGTTGCTGGTAAACTACCCCTTTCCCTTAACCGATCTTCACCAAAACCAACAGGTATTGAGAACTCTACAATTCAGGGCTGTATGCAAAACATTATTTGATTCTGTTTACATTTGCGCCTTTTATCGTTTGCCATAGAAAATAACCCTTGTTAAAATATAAAATGGTACCGGTAAACTACCCCTTTCCCTTAACCGATCTTCACCAAAACCAATATGTCTTAAGAACTCTGTAATTCAGGGCTGAATGCAAAAGACTAGTTGATTCTGTTTGAATTTACGGCTTTTATCGTTTGCCATATAAAATACCCTTGTTCAAATATAAAATGTTGCCGGTAAACTACCCCTTCCCCTTAACCGATCTTCACCTAAAACAAAAGGTCTTGAGTACTCTACAGATCAGGGCTGTATGCAAAACATTATTTGATTCTGTTTGAATTTGCGGCTCTTATCGTTTGCCATAATAAATACCCTTTTTAAACATAAAACGTAGCTGGTAAACTACCCCTTTCCCTTTACCGATCTTCACCAAAACCAATAGGCCTTGAGAACTCTACAATTTAGGGCTATATGCAAATAAACATTTGATTCTGTTTGAATTTGCTGCTGTTATCGTTTGCCATAAAAAATACCCTTGTTAAAACATAAAACGTTGCTGGTAAACTACCCCTTTCCCTTAACCGATCTTCACCAAAAAACAATAGGTTTTGAGAACTATACAATTCAGGGCTGCATGCATAAGAGTAGTTGATTCTGCTTGAATTTGCGGCTTTTATCGTTTGCCATATAAAACATTTACCCTTGATTAAAAAAAAAACCGTTCTTGGTAAACTACCCCTTTCCCTCAACCGATCTTCACCAAAAACAATAGGTCGTGAGTACTCTTCAAATCAGGGCTGTATGCAAAAAATGATTTGATTCAGTTTGAATTTGCGGCTGTTATCGTTTGCCATAGAAAAATCTACAGACAGATAGACAGACAGACACACAGACCCACAGACACATAGACAGACAGACACACACACAGAAACTTTTCGAAAAATGACTTTTTTTCATGCTTTGAATGTAGTACAATCAGAATCTTCAATAATCTCAAACACGATTTTTTTTGCCATCACCATACTTCCATTTCCTTAAGGAACATGGAACTAAATATCGGTATGGAGAACCATACATGACTTCCATGTTCTAATATTTATATATAAAATCATATTCGAAATGAAATATTACCATAGAAACTACTTCTTTCTACTTATTGCTTCAGCCTTAACCACGGTACTGTGGTTACTAACGTATACCACCACACGTTATCGCTCTCGATTTTCACTGATGATGGCAGTCGACGGCACTGCCGAAACGTCTGGTTTTGCAGAAGATATTGGACGACGGCCAAGCAGCCCGGGAAGCAATTTTAACAAAAAACTACTTCTTTGTTGCCGATAACGTAGTACACATACAAAATTCTCCCCTCCCCCTTCAACTATAATTTTCATTTATAGAAGATTACCCCCACCCGGTTCACCTAACCTCTTCATTTATAGATATTTCATCTACGTTTCTACAGTGGATTATTATGAGCTTCTTATCAGGATACTTTATTTATCAAAATTAAGTACTTTACTCTTGTTAAAACATAAAATGTTGCAGGTAAAGTACCACTATATCTTAACCGATCTTCACCAAAATCAATAGACCTTCAGTCCTCTATAATGCAGGGGTGCATGCAACAAAATATTTGATTCTGTTGAATGTGCGGTAGTTATCGTTCGTCATGGAAACATTTCTCTTGTTACAACATAAAATGTTGCAGGTAAACTACCCCTTTCCCTTAACCGATCTTCAACAAAAATCATCAAAACTTGAGTTCTCTTTAAATCAAAAAGGTATGCAAAAACGTAGTTGATTCTGTTTGAATTTACGGCAGTTATCCTTCGTCATATAAAAAATTACCCTTGTTAAAACATAAAATGTTGGTGGTAAACTACTCCTTTCCCTTAACCGATCTTCAACAAAATCAACAGACCTTGAGTTCTCTTTAATTCAAAAAGGTATGCAAAAGAGTAGTTGATTCTGTTTGAATTTGCGGCTTTTATCGTTTGCCAAAAAAAAATTACCCCTGATAAAAAAACCGTTGCCGGTAAACTACTCCTTTCCCTTAACCGATCTTCACCAAAAACAATAGATCTTGAATACTCTACAGTTGAGTGTTGTATGCAAAACCTTATTTGATTCTGTTTCAATTTGCGGCTGTTATCGTTTACCATAAAAAATACCCTAGTTAAAATATAAAACGTTGCTGGTAAACTACCCCATTCCCTTAACCGATCTTCAACAAAATCAGCAGACCTTTGAGTTCTGTATAATTCAAAAAGGTATACAAAAGAGTAGTTGATTCTGTTTTAAATTAGGGGAGTTATCGTTCTTCATAAAAAGATTACCCTTGTTAAAACATAAAATGTTGCTGGTAAACTACCCTATTCCCTTAACCGATCTTCACCAAAACCAACAGGTATTGAGAACTCTACAATTCTGGGTGGTATGCAAAACATTATTTGATTCTGTTTGAATTTGTGGCTGTTATCGTTTACCATAGAAAAAATTACCTTTGATAAAAAAAAGTTGCTGGTGAAATACCCCTTTCCCTTTACCGATCCTCACCAAAATCAATAGGTCTTGAGAACTCTACACTTTAGGGCTGTATGCAAACAATTGTTTGATTCTGTTTGAATCTGTAAACTACCCCTTCCCCTTAACCGATCTTCACCAAAAACAATAGATCTTGAGCACTCTATAATTCAGGGCTGTATGCAAAACATTATTTGAATCTGTTTACATTTGCGCCTTTTATCGTTTTCCATAGAAAATAACCCTTTTTAAAATATAAAATGGTACCGGTAAACTACCCCTTTCCCTTAACCGATCTTCACCAAAACCAATATGTCTTAAGAACTCTGTAATTCAGGGCTGAATGCAAAAGACTAGTTGATTCTGTTTGAATTTGCGGCTTTTATCGTTTGCCATATAAAATACCCTTGTTCAAATATAAAATGTTGCCGGTAAACTACCCCTTCCCCTTAACCGATCTTCACCTAAAACAAAAGGTCTTGAGTACTCTACAGATCAGGGTTGTATGCAAAACATTATTTGATTCTGTTTGAATTTGCGGCTCTTATTGTTTGCCATAAAAAATACCCTTTTTAAACATAAAACGTAGCTGGTAAACTACCCCTTTCCCTTTACCGATCTTCACCAAAACCAATAGGCCTTGAGAACTCTACAATTTAGGGCTATATGCAAATAAAAATTTGATTCTGTTTGAATTTGCTGCTGTTATCGTTTGCCAAAAAAAATACCCTTGTTAAAACATAAAACGTTGCTGGTAAACTACCCCTTTCCATTAACCGATCTTCACCAAAAGCAACAGGTCTTGTGTACTCTACAAATCAGAGCTGTATGCAAACAATTGTTTGATTCTGTTTGAATCTGCGGCTCTTACCGTTTGCCATAGAAAATACCCTTTTAAAACATAAAACGTTGCTGGTAAACTACCCCTTCCCCCTAACCGATTTTCACCAAAAACAATAGGTCTTGAGCACTCTATAATTCAGGGCTGTATGCAAAACATTATTTGATTCTGTTTGAATTTGCTGCTGTTATCGTTTGCCATAAAAAATACCCTTGTTAAAACATAAAACGTTGCTGATAAACTACCCCTCTCCCTTAACCGATCTTCACCAAAAAACAATAGGTTTTGAGAACTATACAATTTAGGGCTGCATGCATAAGAGTAGTTGATTCTGCTTGAATTTGCGGCTTTTATCGTTTGCCATATAAAACATTTACCCTTGATTAAAAAAAAAACCGTTCTTGGTAAACTACCTCTTTCCCTCAACCGATCTTCACCAAAAACAATAGGTCGTGAGTACTCTTCAAATCAGGGCTGTATGCAAAAAATGATTTGATTCAGTTTGAATTTGCGGCTGTTATCGTTTGCCATAGAAAAATCTACAGATAGACAGACAGACAGACACACAGACCCACACACACATAGACAGACAGACACACACACAGAAACTTTTCGAAAAATGACTTTTTTTCATGCTTTGAATGTAGTACAATCAGAATCTTCAGTAATCTCAAACACGATTTTTTTTGCCATCACCATACTTCCATTTCCTTAAGGAACATGGAACTAAATATCGGTATGGAGAACCATACATGACTTCCATGTTCTAAGATTTATATTTAAAATCATATTCGAAATGAAATATTACCATAGAAACTACTTCTTTCTACTTATTGCTTCAGCCTTAACAACGGTACTTTGGTCACTAACGTATACCACCTCACGTTTTCGCACTCGATTTTCACTGATGATGGCAGTCGATGGACTGCCGAAAAGTCTGGTGTTCCAGAAAACATTGAACTACGACTAAACAGCGCGGGAAGGAATTTTAACAAAGAACTACTTCTTTGTTGCCGATAACGTAGTACACATATACAAAATTCTCCCCTCTCCCTTCAACAATAATTTTCATTTATAGAAAATTACCCCCACCCTGTTCACCTAACCTCTTCATTTATAGACATTTTATCTACGTTTCTACAGTGGATTATTATGAGCTTCTTATCAGGATACTTTATTTATCAAAATTAAGTACTTTACTCTTGTTAAAACATAAAATGTTGCAGGTAAAGTACCCCTATATCTTAACCGATCTTCACCAAAATCAATAGACCTTCAGTCCTCTATAATGCAGGGGTGCATGCAACAAAATATTTGATTCTGTTTGAATGTGCGGTAGTTATCGTTCGTCATGGAAACATTTCTCTTGTTACAACATAAAATGTTGCAGGTAAACTACCCCTTTCCCTTAAACGATCTTCAACAAAAATCAACAAACCTTGAGCTCTCTTTAAATCAAAAAGGTATGCAAAAACGTAGTTGATTCTGTTTGAATTTACGGCAGTTATCCTTCGTCATATAAAAAATTACCCTTGTTAAAACATAAAATGTTGGTGGTAAACTACCCCTTTCCCTTAACCGATCTTCAACAAAATCAACAGACCTTGAGTTCTCTTTAATTCAAAAAGGTATGCAAAAGAGTAGTTGATTCTGTTTGAATTTGCGGCTTTTATCGTTTGCCAAAAAAAAATTACCCCTGATAAAAAAAACGTTGCCTGTAAAATACTCCTTTCCCTTATCCGATCTTCACCAAAAACAATAGATCTTGAGTACTCTACAGTTCAGTGTTGTATGCAAAACATTATTTGATTCTGTTTTAATTTGCGGCTGTTATCGTTTACCATAAAAAATACCCTAGTTAAAATATAAAACGTTGCTGGTAAACTACCCCATTCCCTTAACCGATCTTCAACAAAATCAGCAGACCTTTGAGTTCTGTATAATTCAAAAAGGTATACAAAAGAGTAGTTGATTCTGTTTTAAATTAGGGGAGTTATCGTTCGTCATAAAAAAATTACCCTTGTTAAAACATAAAATGTTGCTGGTAAACTACCCCTTTCCCTTAACCGATCTTCACCAAAACCAACAGGTTTTGCAAAACATTATTTGATTCTGTTTACATTTGCGCCTTTTATCGTTTGCCATAGAAAATAACCCTTGTTAAAATATAAAATGTTCCCGGTAAACTACCCCTTTCCCTTAACCGATCTTCACCAAAACCAATATGTCTTAAGAACTCTGTAATTCAGGGCTGAATGCAAAAGACTAGTTGATTCTGTTTGAATTTGCGGCTTTTATCGTTTGCCATATAAAATACCCTTGTTCAAATATAAAATGTTGCCGGTAAACTACCCCTTCCCCTTAACCGATCTTCACCTAAAACAAAAGGTCTTGAGTACTCTACAGATCAGGGCTGTATGCAAAACATTATTTGATTCTGTTTGAATTTGCGGCTCTTATCGTTTGCCATAAAAAATACCCTTTTTAAACATAAAACGTAGCTGGTAAACTACCCCTTTCCCTTTACCGATCTTCACCAAAACCAATAGGCCTTGAGAACTCTACAATTTAGGGCTATATGCAAATAAACATTTGATTCTGTTTGAATTTGCTGCTGTTATCGTTTGCCATAAAAAATACCCTTGTTAAAACATAAAACGTTGCTGGTAAACTACCCCTTTCCCTTAACCGATCTTCACCAAAAAACAATAGGTTTTGAGAACTATACAATTCAGGGCTGCACGCAAAAGAGTAGTTGATTCTGCTTGAATTTGCGGCTTTTATCGTTTGCCATATAAAACATTTACCCTTGATTAAAAAAAAAAACCGTTCTTGGTAAACTTCCCCTTTCCCTCAACCGATCTTCACCAAAAACAATAGGTCGTGAGTACTCTTCAAATCAGGGCTGTATGCAAAAAATGATTTGATTCAGTTTGAATTTGCGGCTGTTATCGTTTGCCATAGAAAAATCTACAGACAGATAGACAGACAGACACACAGACCCACAGACACATAGACAGACAGACACACACACAGAAACTTTTCGAAAAATGACTTTTTTTCATGCTTTGAATGTAGTACAATCAGAATCTTCAATAATCTCAAACACGATTTTTTTTGCCATCACCATACTTCCATTTCCTTAAGGAGCATGGAACTAAATATCGGTATGGAGAACCATACATGACTTCCATGTTCTAATATTTATATATAAAATCATATTCGAAATGAAATATTACCATAGAAACTACTTCTTTCTACTTATTGCTTCAGCCTTAACCACGGTACTGTGGTCACTAACGTATACCACCACACGTTATCGCTCTCGATTTTCACTGATGATGGCAGTCGACGGCACTGTCGAAACGTCTGGTTTTGCAGAAGATATTGGACGACGGCCAAGCAGCCCGGGAAGCAATTTTAACAAAAAACTACTTCTTTGTTGCCGATAACGTAGTACACATACAAAATTCTCCCCTCCCCCTTCAACTATAATTTTCATTTATAGAAGATTACCCCCACCCGGTTCACCTAACCTCTTCATTTATAGATATTTCATCTACGTTTCTACAGTGGATTATTATGAGCTTCTTATCAGGATACTTTATTTATCAAAATTAAGTACTTTACTCTTGTTAAAACATAAAATGTTGCAGGTAAAGTACCACTATATCTTAACCGATCTTCACCAAAATCAATAGACCTTCAGTCCTCTATAATGCAGGGGTGCATGCAACAAAATATTTGATTCTGTTGAATGTGCGGTAGTTATCGTTCGTCATGGAAACATTTCTCTTGTTACAACATAAAATGTTGCAGGTAAACTACCCCTTTCCCTTAACCGATCTTCAACAAAAATCATCAAAACTTGAGTTCTCTTTAAATCAAAAAGGTATGCAAAAACGTAGTTGATTCTGTTTGAATTTACGGCAGTTATCCTTCGTCATATAAAAAATTACCCTTGTTAAAACATAAAATGTTGGTGGTAAACTACTCCTTTCCCTTAACCGATCTTCAACAAAATCAACAGACCTTGAGTTCTCTTTAATTCAAAAAGGTATGCAAAAGAGTAGTTGATTCTGTTTGAATTTGCGGCTTTTATCGTTTGCCAAAAAAAAATTACCCCTGATAAAAAAAACGTTGCCGGTAAAGTACTCCTTTCCCTTAACCGATCTTCACCAAAAACAATAGATGTTGAATACTCTACAGTTCAGTGTTGTATGCAAAACCTTATTTGATTCTGTTTTAATTTGCGGCTGTTATCGTTTACCATAAAAAATACCCTAGTTAAAATATAAAACGTTGCTGGTAAACTACCCCATTCCCTTAACCGATCTTCAACAAAATCAGCAGACCTTTGAGTTCTGTATAATTCAAAAAGGTATACAAAAGAGTAGTTGATTCTGTTTTAAATTAGGGGAGTTATCGTTCTTCATAAAAAAATTACCCTTGTTAAAACATAAAATGTTGCTGGTAAACTACCCTATTCCCTTAACCGATCTTCACCAAAACCAACAGGTATTGAGAACTCTACAATTCTGGGTGGTATGCAAAACATTATTTGATTCTGTTTGAATTTGTGGCTGTTATCGTTTACCATAGAAAAAATTACCTTTGATAAAAAAAAGTTGCTGGTGAAATACCCCTTTCCCTTTACCGATCCTCACCAAAATCAATAGGTCTTGAGAACTCTACACTTCAGGGCTGTATGCAAACAATTGTTTGATTCTGTTTGAATCTGTAAACTACCCCTTCCCCTTAACCGATCTTCACCACAAACAATAGGTCTTGAGCACTCTATAATTCAGGGCTGTATGCAAAACATTATTTGATTCTGTTTACATTTGCGCCTTTTATCGTTTTCCATAGAAAATAACCCTTGTTAAAATATAAAATGGTACCGGTAAACTACCCCTTTCCCTTAACCGATCTTCACCAAAACCAATATGTCTTAAGAACTCTGTAATTCAGGGCTGAATGCAAAAGACTAGTTGATTCTGTTTGAATTTGCGGCTTTTATCGTTTGCCATATAAAATACCCTTGTTCAAATATAAAATGTTGCCGGTAAACTACCCCTTTCCCTTAACCGATCTTCACCTAAAACAAAAGGTCTTGAGTACTCTACAGATCAGGGTTGTATGCAAAACATTATTTGATTCTGTCGGAATTTGCGGCTCTTATTGTTTGCCATAAAAAATACCCTTTTTAAACATAAAACGTAGCTGGTAAACTACCCCTTTCCCTTTACCGATCTTCACCAAAACCAATAGGCCTTGAGAACTCTACAATTTAGGGCTATATGCAAATAAACATTTGATTCTGTTTGAATTTGCTGCTGTTATCGTTTGCCAAAAAAAATACCCTTGTTAAAACATAAAACGTTGCTGGTAAACTACCCCTTTCCATTAACCGATCTTCACCAAAAGCAACAGGTCTTGTGTACTCTACAAATCAGGGCTGTACGCAAACAATTGTTTGATTATGTTTGAATCTGCGGCTCTTACCGGTTTGCATAAAAAATACCCTTTTAAAACATAAAACGTTGCTGGTAAACTACCCCTTCCCCCTAACCGATTTTCACCAAAAACAATAGGTCTTGAGCACTCTATAATTCAGGGCTGTATGCAAAACATTATTTGATTCTGTTTGAATTTGCTGCTGTTATCGTTTGCCATAAAAAAATATCGGTATGGAGAACCATACATGACTTCCATATTCTAAGAATTAGATTTAAAATCATTTTCAGCCAAACAGCCACGCTGTGTCTTACCTGCCTTTTTATTGCTGTATTAAATGAAAAATATTATATTACATTAAAATGAAAAAATTATAATTTTATTGCCTGGCAACAAAATTATTTTATTTTTAACAATTACCATTGTTTCAAAAAGTTTAAATAAATTTTCAAGTACTTTACTCTTGTTAAAACGTAAAACGTTGCAGGTAAACTACCCCTTCCCCTTAACCGATCTTCACCAAAAACAATAGGTCTTGCGTACTCTACAAATCAGGGCTATATGCAAAACATTATTTGATTCTGTTTAAATTTGCGGCAGTTATCGTTTGCCATAGAAAATACGCTTGATAAAAAAACGTTGCAGGTAAACTACCCCTTTCCCTCAACCAATCTTCACCAAAAACAAAAAGGTCTTGAGAACTCTACAATTTAGGGCTGTATGCAAATAATCGTTTGATTCTGTTTGAATTTGCGGCTGTTATCGTTTGCCATAAGAAATACCCTTGTTAAAACATAAGACGTTACAGGTAAACTACACCTTCCCCTCAACCGATCTTCACCAAAATCGAAAGTCATTGAGACCTCTAGAATTCAGGGACGTATGCAGAAAATTATTTGATTCTGTTTGAATTTGCGGCTGTTATCGTTTGCCATAGAAAATACGTTTGATAAAAAAACGTTGCTGGTAAACTACCCCTTCCCCTTAACCGACCTTCACCAAAAGGAATAGGTCTTGAGTACTCTACAAATCAGGGCTGTATGCAGAACATTATTTGATTCTGTTTGAATTTGCGGCTGTTATCGTTTGCCATAGAAAATACCCTTGTTAAAAAACGTTGCTGGTGAACTACCCCCTTCCCTCAACCGATCTTCACCAAAAACAACAGGTCTTGAGAACTCTACAATTTAGGGCTGCATGCAAATAATCTTTTGATTCTTTTTTTAATTTGCGGCTGTTATCGTTTGCCATAGGAAATACCTTTGTTAAACCATAAAACGTTACAGGTAAACTACCCCTTTCCCTTAACCGATCTTCACCAAAAACAATAGGTCTTGAGTACTCTACAAATCAGGGCTGTATGCAAAATATTATTTGATTCTGTTTGAATTTGCGGCTGTTATCGTTTGCCATAGAAAATACCCTTGTTAAAAAAACGTTGCTGGTAAACTACCCCTTTACCTCAACCGATCTTCACCAAAAACAATAGGTCTTGAGAACTCTACAATTTAGGGCTGTATGCAAATAATCTTTTGATTCTGTTTGAATTTGCGGCTGTTATCGTTTGCCATAAGAAATACCCTTGTTAAAACATAAAACGTTACAGGTAAACTACCCCTTTCCCTTAACCGATCTTCACCAAAAAACAATAGGTTTTGAGAACTATACAATTCAGGGCTGCATGCAAAAGAGTAGTTGATTCTGCTTGAATTTGCGGCTTTTATCGTTTGCCATATAAAACATTTACCCTTGATTAAAAAAAAAACCGTTCTTGGTAAACTACCCCTTTCCCTCAACCGATCTTCACCAAAAACAATAGGTCGTGAGTACTCTTCAAATCAGGGCTGTATGCAAAAAATGATTTGATTCAGTTTGAATTTGCGGCTGTTATCGTTTGCCATAGAAAAATCTACAGACAGATAGACAGACAGACACACAGACCCACAGACACATAGACAGACAGACACACACACAGAAACTTTTCGAAAAATGACTTTTTTTCATGCTTTGAATGTAGTACAATCAGAATCTTCAATAATCTCAAACACGATTTTTTTTGCCATCACCATACTTCCATTTCCTTAAGGAACATGGAACTAAATATCGGTATGGAGAACCATACATGACTTCCATGTTCTAATATTTATATATAAAATCATATTCGAAATGAAATATTACCATAGAAACTACTTCTTTCTACTTATTGCTTCAGCCTTAACCACGGTACTGTGGTTACTAACGTATACCACCACACATTATCGCTCTCGATTTTCACTGATGATGGCAGTCGACGGCACTGCCGAAACGTCTGGTTTTGCAGAAGATATTGGACGACGGCCAAGCAGCCCGGGAAGCAATTTTAACAAAAAACTACTTCTTTGTTGCCGATAACGTAGTACACATACAAAATTCTCCCCTCCCCCTTCAACTATAATTTTCATTTATAGAAGATTACCCCCACCCGGTTCACCTAACCTCTTCATTTATAGATATTTCATCTACGTTTCTACAGTGGATTATTATGAGCTTCTTATCAGGATACTTTATTTATCAAAATTAAGTACTTTACTCTTGTTAAAACATAAAATGTTGCAGGTAAAGTACCACTATATCTTAACCGATCTTCACCAAAATCAATAGACCTTCAGTCCTCTATAATGCAGGGGTGCATGCAACAAAATATTTGATTCTGTTGAATGTGCGGTAGTTATCGTTCGTCATGGAAACATTTCTCTTGTTACAACATAAAATGTTGCAGGTAAACTACCCCTTTCCCTTAACCGATCTTCAACAAAAATCATCAAAACTTGAGTTCTCTTTAAATCAAAAAGGTATGCAAAAACGTAGTTGATTCTGTTTGAATTTACGGCAGTTATCCTTCGTCATATAAAAAATTACCCTTGTTAAAACATAAAATGTTGGTGGTAAACTACTCCTTTCCCTTAACCGATCTTCAACAAAATCAACAGACCTTGAGTTCTCTTTAATTCAAAAAGGTATGCAAAAGAGTAGTTGATTCTGTTTGAATTTGCGGCTTTTATCGTTTGCCAAAAAAAAATTACCCCTGATAAAAAAACCGTTGCCGGTAAACTACTCCTTTCCCTTAACCGATCTTCACCAAAAACAATAGATCTTGAATACTCTACAGTTGAGTGTTGTATGCAAAACCTTATTTGATTCTGTTTCAATTTGCGGCTGTTATCGTTTACCATAAAAAATACCCTAGTTAAAATATAAAACGTTGCTGGTAAACTACCCCATTCCCTTAACCGATCTTCAACAAAATCAGCAGACCTTTGAGTTCTGTATAATTCAAAAAGGTATACAAAAGAGTAGTTGATTCTGTTTTAAATTAGGGGAGTTATCGTTCTTCATAAAAAGATTACCCTTGTTAAAACATAAAATGTTGCTGGTAAACTACCCTATTCCCTTAACCGATCTTCACCAAAACCAACAGGTATTGAGAACTCTACAATTCTGGGTGGTATGCAAAACATTATTTGATTCTGTTTGAATTTGTGGCTGTTATCGTTTACCATAGAAAAAATTACCTTTGATAAAAAAAAGTTGCTGGTGAAATACCCCTTTCCCTTTACCGATCCTCACCAAAATCAATAGGTCTTGAGAACTCTACACTTTAGGGCTGTATGCAAACAATTGTTTGATTCTGTTTGAATCTGTAAACTACCCCTTCCCCTTAACCGATCTTCACCAAAAACAATAGGTCTTGAGCACTCTATAATTCAGGGCTGTATGCAAAACATTATTTGATTCTGTTTACATTTGCGCCTTTTATCGTTTTCCATAGAAAATAACCCTTTTTAAAATATAAAATGGTACCGGTAAACTACCCCTTTCCCTTAACCGATCTTCACCAAAACCAATATGTCTTAAGAACTCTGTAATTCAGGGCTGAATGCAAAAGACTAGTTGATTCTGTTTGAATTTGCGGCTTTTATCGTTTGCCATATAAAATACCCTTGTTCAAATATAAAATGTTGCCGGTAAACTACCCCTTTCCCTTAACCGATCTTCACCTAAAACAAAAGGTCTTGAGTACTCTACAGATCAGGGTTGTATGCAAAACATTATTTGATTCTGTTTGAATTTGCGGCTCTTATTGTTTGCCATAAAAAATACCCTTTTTAAACATAAAACGTAGCTGGTAAACTACCCCTTTCCCTTAACCGATCTTCACCAAAACCAATAGGCCTTGAGAACTCTACAATTTAGGGCTATATGCAAATAAAAATTTGATTCTGTTTGAATTTGCTGCTGTTATCGTTTGCCAAAAAAAATACCCTTGTTAAAACATAAAACGTTGCTGGTAAACTACCCCTTTCCATTAACCGATCTTCACCAAAAGCAACAGGTCTTGTGTACTCTACAAATCAGGGCTGTATGCAAACAATTGTTTGATTCTGTTTGAATCTGCGGCTCTTACCGTTTGCCATAGAAAATACCCTTTTAAAACATAAAACGTTGCTGGTAAACTACCCCTTCCCCCTAACCGATTTTCACCAAAAACAATAGGTCTTGAGCACTCTATAATTCAGGGCTGTATGCAAAACATTATTTGATTCTGTTTGAATTTGCTGCTGTTATCGTTTGCCATAAAAAATACCCTTGTTAAAACATAAAACGTTGCTGATAAACTACCCCTCTCCCTTAACCGATCTTCACCAAAAAACAATAGGTTTTGAGAACTATACAATTTAGGGCTGCATGCATAAGAGTAGTTGATTCTGCTTGAATTTGCGGCTTTTATCGTTTGCCATATAAAACATTTACCCTTGATTAAAAAAAAAACCGTTCTTGGTAAACTACCTCTTTCCCTCAACCGATCTTCACCAAAAACAATAGGTCGTGAGTACTCTTCAAATCAGGGCTGTATGCAAAAAATGATTTGATTCAGTTTTAATTTGCGGCTGTTATCGTTTGCCATAGAAAAATCTACAGATAGACAGACAGACAGACACACAGACCCACACACACATAGACAGACAGACACACACAGAGAAACTTTTCGAAAAATGACTTTTTTTCATGCTTTGAATGTAGTACAATCAGAATCTTCAGTAATCTCAAACACGATTTTTTTTGCCATCACTATACTTCCATTTCCTTAAGGAACATGGAACTAAATATCGGTATGGAGAACCATACATGACTTCCATGTTCTAAGATTTATATTTAAAATCATATTCGAAATGAAATATTACCATAGAAACTACTTCTTTCTACTTATTGCTTCAGCCTTAACCACGGTACTTTGGTCACTAACGTATACCACCTCACGTTTTCGCACTCGATTTTCACTGATGATGGCAGTCGATGGACTGCCGAAAAGTCTGGTGTTCCAGAAAACATTGAACTACGACTAAACAGCCCGGGAAGGAATTTTAACAAAGAACTACTTCTTTGTTGCCGATAACGTAGTACACATATACAAAATTCTCCCCTCTCCCTTCAACAATAATTTTCATTTATAGAAAATTACCCCCACCCTGTTCACCTAACCTCTTCATTTATAGACATTTTATCTACGTTTCTACAGTGGATTATTATGAGCTTCTTATCAGGATACTTTATTTATCAAAATTAAGTACTTTACTCTTGTTAAAACATAAAATGTTGCAGGTAAAGTACCCCTATATCTTAACCGATCTTCACCAAAATCAATAGACCTTCAGTCCTCTATAATGCAGGGGTGCATGCAACAAAATATTTGATTCTGTTTGAATGTGCGGTAGTTATCGTTCGTCATGGAAACATTTCTCTTGTTACAACATAAAATGTTGCAGGTAAACTACCCCTTTCCCTTAACCGATCTTCAACAAAAATCAACAAACCTTGAGCTCTTTTTAAATCAAAAAGGTATGCAAAAACGTAGTTGATTCTGTTTGAATTTACGGCAGTTATCCTTCGTCATATAAAAAATTACCCTTGTTAAAACATAAAATGTTGGTGGTAAACTACCCCTTTCCCTTAACCGATCTTCAACAAAAACAACAGACCTTGAGTTCTCTTTAATTCAAAAAGGTATGCAAAAGAGTAGTTGATTCTGTTTGAATTTGCGGCTTTTATCGTTTGCCAAAAAAAAATTACTCCTGATAAAAAAAACGTTGCCTGTAAAATACTCCTTTCCCTTAACCGATCTTCACCAAAAACAATAGATCTTGAGTACTCTACAGTTCAGTGTTGTATGCAAAACATTATTTGATTCTGTTTTAATTTGCGGCTGTTATCGTTTACCATAAAAAATACCCTAGTTAAAATATAAAACGTTGCTGGTAAACTACCCCATTCCCTTAACCGATCTTCAACAAAATCAGCAGACCTTTGAGTTCTGTATAATTCAAAAAGGTATACAAAAGAGTAGTTGATTCTGTTTTAAATTAGGGGAGTTATCGTTCGTCATAAAAAAATTACCCTTGTTAAAACATAAAATGTTGCTGGTAAACTACCCCTTTCCCTTAACCGATCTTCACCAAAACCAACAGGTATTGAGAACTCTACAATTCAGGGCTGTATGCAAAACATTATTTGATTCTGTTTACATTTGCGCCTTTTATCGTTTGCCATAGAAAATAACCCTTGTTAAAATATAAAATGGTACCGGTAAACTACCCCTTTCCCTTAACCGATCTTCACCAAAACCAATATGTCTTAAGAACTCTGTAATTCAGGGCTGAATGCAAAAGACTAGTTGATTCTGTTTGAATTTGCGGCTTTTATCGTTTGCCATATAAAATACCCTTGTTCAAATATAAAATGTTGCCGGTAAACTACCCCTTCCCCTTAACCGATCTTCACCTAAAACAAAAGGTCTTGAGTACTCTACAGATCAGGGCTGTATGCAAAACATTATTTGATTCTGTTTGAATTTGCGGCTCTTATCGTTTGCCATAATAAATACCCTTTTTAAACATAAAACGTAGCTGGTAAACTACCCCTTTCCCTTTACCGATCTTCACCAAAACCAATAGGCCTTGAGAACTCTACAATTTAGGGCTATATGCAAATAAACATTTGATTCTGTTTGAATTTGCTGCTGTTATCGTTTGCCATAAAAAATACCCTTGTTAAAACATAAAACGTTGCTGGTAAACTACCCCTTTCCCTTAACCGATCTTCACCAAAAAACAATAGGTTTTGAGAACTATACAATTCAGGGCTGCATGCATAAGAGTAGTTGATTCTGCTTGAATTTGCGGCTTTTATCGTTTGCCATATAAAACATTTACCCTTGATTAAAAAAAAAACCGTTCTTGGTAAACTACCCCTTTCCCTCAACCGATCTTCACCAAAAACAATAGGTCGTGAGTACTCTTCAAATCAGGGCTGTATGCAAAAAATGATTTGATTCAGTTTGAATTTGCGGCTGTTATCGTTTGCCATAGAAAAATCTACAGACAGATAGACAGACAGACACACAGACCCACAGACACATAGACAGACAGACACACACACAGAAACTTTTCGAAAAATGACTTTTTTTCATGCTTTGAATGTAGTACAATCAGAATCTTCAATAATCTCAAACACGATTTTTTTTGCCATCACCATACTTCCATTTCCTTAAGGAACATGGAACTAAATATCGGTATGGAGAACCATACATGACTTCCATGTTCTAATATTTATATATAAAATCATATTCGAAATGAAATATTACCATAGAAACTACTTCTTTCTACTTATTGCTTCAGCCTTAACCACGGTACTGTGGTTACTAACGTATACCACCACACGTTATCGCTCTCGATTTTCACTGATGATGGCAGTCGACGGCACTGCCGAAACGTCTGGTTTTGCAGAAGATATTGGACGACGGCCAAGCAGCCCGGGAAGCAATTTTAACAAAAAACTACTTCTTTGTTGCCGATAACGTAGTACACATACAAAATTCTCCCCTCCCCCTTCAACTATAATTTTCATTTATAGAAGATTACCCCCACCCGGTTCACCTAACCTCTTCATTTATAGATATTTCATCTACGTTTCTACAGTGGATTATTATGAGCTTCTTATCAGGATACTTTATTTATCAAAATTAAGTACTTTACTCTTGTTAAAACATAAAATGTTGCAGGTAAAGTACCACTATATCTTAACCGATCTTCACCAAAATCAATAGACCTTCAGTCCTCTATAATGCAGGGGTGCATGCAACAAAATATTTGATTCTGTTGAATGTGCGGTAGTTATCGTTCGTCATGGAAACATTTCTCTTGTTACAACATAAAATGTTGCAGGTAAACTACCCCTTTCCCTTAACCGATCTTCAACAAAAATCATCAAAACTTGAGTTCTCTTTAAATCAAAAAGGTATGCAAAAACGTAGTTGATTCTGTTTGAATTTACGGCAGTTATCCTTCGTCATATAAAAAATTACCCTTGTTAAAACATAAAATGTTGGTGGTAAACTACTCCTTTCCCTTAACCGATCTTCAACAAAATCAACAGACCTTGAGTTCTCTTTAATTCAAAAAGGTATGCAAAAGAGTAGTTGATTCTGTTTGAATTTGCGGCTTTTATCGTTTGCCAAAAAAAAATTACCCCTGATAAAAAAACCGTTGCCGGTAAACTACTCCTTTCCCTTAACCGATCTTCACCAAAAACAATAGATCTTGAATACTCTACAGTTGAGTGTTGTATGCAAAACCTTATTTGATTCTGTTTCAATTTGCGGCTGTTATCGTTTACCATAAAAAATACCCTAGTTAAAATATAAAACGTTGCTGGTAAACTACCCCATTCCCTTAACCGATCTTCAACAAAATCAGCAGACCTTTGAGTTCTGTATAATTCAAAAAGGTATACAAAAGAGTAGTTGATTCTGTTTTAAATTAGGGGAGTTATCGTTCTTCATAAAAAGATTACCCTTGTTAAAACATAAAATGTTGCTGGTAAACTACCCTATTCCCTTAACCGATCTTCACCAAAACCAACAGGTATTGAGAACTCTACAATTCTGGGTGGTATGCAAAACATTATTTGATTCTGTTTGAATTTGTGGCTGTTATCGTTTACCATAGAAAAAATTACCTTTGATAAAAAAAAGTTGCTGGTGAAATACCCCTTTCCCTTTACCGATCCTCACCAAAATCAATAGGTCTTGAGAACTCTACACTTTAGGGCTGTATGCAAACAATTGTTTGATTCTGTTTGAATCTGTAAACTACCCCTTCCCCTTAACCGATCTTCACCAAAAACAATAGGTCTTGAGCACTCTATAATTCAGGGCTGTATGCAAAACATTATTTGAATCTGTTTACATTTGCGCCTTTTATCGTTTTCCATAGAAAATAACCCTTTTTAAAATATAAAATGGTACCGGTAAACTACCCCTTTCCCTTAACCGATCTTCACCAAAACCAATATGTCTTAAGAACTCTGTAATTCAGGGCTGAATGCAAAAGACTAGTTGATTCTGTTTGAATTTGCGGCTTTTATCGTTTGCCATATAAAATACCCTTGTTCAAATATAAAATGTTGCCGGTAAACTACCCCTTCCCCTTAACCGATCTTCACCTAAAACAAAAGGTCTTGAGTACTCTACAGATCAGGGTTGTATGCAAAACATTATTTGATTCTGTTTGAATTTGCGGCTCTTATTGTTTGCCATAAAAAATACCCTTTTTAAACATAAAACGTAGCTGGTAAACTACCCCTTTCCCTTTACCGATCTTCACCAAAACCAATAGGCCTTGAGAACTCTACAATTTAGGGCTATATGCAAATAAAAATTTGATTCTGTTTGAATTTGCTGCTGTTATCGTTTGCCAAAAAAAATACCCTTGTTAAAACATAAAACGTTGCTGGTAAACTACCCCTTTCCATTAACCGATCTTCACCAAAAGCAACAGGTCTTGTGTACTCTACAAATCAGAGCTGTATGCAAACAATTGTTTGATTCTGTTTGAATCTGCGGCTCTTACCGTTTGCCATAGAAAATACCCTTTTAAAACATAAAACGTTGCTGGTAAACTACCCCTTCCCCCTAACCGATTTTCACCAAAAACAATAGGTCTTGAGCACTCTATAATTCAGGGCTGTATGCAAAACATTATTTGATTCTGTTTGAATTTGCTGCTGTTATCGTTTGCCATAAAAAATACCCTTGTTAAAACATAAAACGTTGCTGATAAACTACCCCTCTCCCTTAACCGATCTTCACCAAAAAACAATAGGTTTTGAGAACTATACAATTTAGGGCTGCATGCATAAGAGTAGTTGATTCTGCTTGAATTTGCGGCTTTTATCGTTTGCCATATAAAACATTTACCCTTGATTAAAAAAAAAACCGTTCTTGGTAAACTACCTCTTTCCCTCAACCGATCTTCACCAAAAACAATAGGTCGTGAGTACTCTTCAAATCAGGGCTGTATGCAAAAAATGATTTGATTCAGTTTGAATTTGCGGCTGTTATCGTTTGCCATAGAAAAATCTACAGATAGACAGACAGACAGACACACAGACCCACACACACATAGACAGACAGACACACACACAGAAACTTTTCGAAAAATGACTTTTTTTCATGCTTTGAATGTAGTACAATCAGAATCTTCAGTAATCTCAAACACGATTTTTTTTGCCATCACCATACTTCCATTTCCTTAAGGAACATGGAACTAAATATCGGTATGGAGAACCATACATGACTTCCATGTTCTAAGATTTATATTTAAAATCATATTCGAAATGAAATATTACCATAGAAACTACTTCTTTCTACTTATTGCTTCAGCCTTAACAACGGTACTTTGGTCACTAACGTATACCACCTCACGTTTTCGCACTCGATTTTCACTGATGATGGCAGTCGATGGACTGCCGAAAAGTCTGGTGTTCCAGAAAACATTGAACTACGACTAAACAGCGCGGGAAGGAATTTTAACAAAGAACTACTTCTTTGTTGCCGATAACGTAGTACACATATACAAAATTCTCCCCTCTCCCTTCAACAATAATTTTCATTTATAGAAAATTACC